>CM060971.1:9601339-10201339 GCA_030765045.1 Tenodera sinensis
TTCAGTTGTAGGTTGTAGTTAAAAAAAGAACATTTGTTTCCCAAATTCTCCCTCTGAGCGAAGACTTGAGGTGTGAGCAGTAGAACTAGCGAGTGTAGTCCGTGATAATAGAGAATAACAGTATAAACAACAAATAAGGTCTCACTTTACTTACAGGAACTTTATTTTCCAGGGAATAAACTCACTCTGCTACTGTCTAACGTTTCTATTGCAGATTGTAAAGCGCAAGCATGAGAGTACGTAATGTTTCAGTGGTGTTTATGCGTTCCTCATTAATATTATTGTATTATTATTAGTATTATTTCCTCAGAACATTTAATTTCGTTATTATTACTATTCCCTTATACTTCATTTAAACTTGATTGACTGTAGCGGGATGGAGTGCTAGAGTCTATAGGGGTGAGCTGTATAAATAAATGGTTTAAAGTTAAGGATAGAATAAATTATAAATTAAAAAAAAATTAACCACAAATCTTTCTTGGAGCTGAAGACAACGATTTTCGTCCATGCAAGACTTCGCAAGACTACAGTTTCTCAAATGGCTTCAACAGCTTTGATCCCAACATCATGTCTGAGATATTGGTCTGAAAATAAGCTGTAAGTCTTAAGTTTTTTAAAAACAGATCTAAACTCGTCGCTCCCACTATGTTATAAGTAGGGCCCGGATTCTTAGTTTTTTAACTATTTTATTTCTTGATAGTTAACTGCAGTGGTTTAATTTAATTATCTGTTTCATGATCATCGAAGCCAAATACTTGAATCTTATAAAACCTAAAAATGGCTAAATGAGACTTTAAAACCTAAAAGAGGCTAAATCTCCTATTTATTTTAAAATTAAAAAAAAAGAAGTATTTTAAAATGGGAAAATTAAATGTTTATGAAATTGCGAATGGACTTTGTTACATCTTTGCTACGTCTTTTCACTTATGTTTGCTTAGAAGAGTAATGAACACAATGCACGAGGCAACTGATTTGTATTTAGGTGTGTGGGACCAAGCTCTGCATTGTTGCAAGCAAGGAATGCGGGGATTGTTGTCGAGGAGAAAGGGGTCACTAGGAGAACCCGCCATAAACTCAAACCAATCAGTTTAAAAACAGTATGAGTTGTGTTCAGTCGACTACCACGTATTGTTTATGTATACAATTACTATATAGCGTTTCACTCTTAGAAGACAGTATGGAGTTAAATGGGACATCTCTGTCTCTATCTAGCGCATACAAGTTGCCATTAGCCGCGTCCTTTTCTACCCTCGCTCTGTTGCCAGATTCCTAATAGCATGGTATAAATATTCATTTGTTATAAATTTCAGGTTTGAACACATTATCCTATGCAGAATTTTTTTCTCTATCAGGTTATATCCTTTTCAGAGTCATTATACATTTCTATAGGTCCAAATTTCTTCAGAAAACGTTTTTTTCAATAGAAGTCCGATATTTGCTGTTTCTACACTCATCACGCACTAACTAACAAACTAACTGCTAGAATGCATCTATATTTTTTCTTAGGTAGAGTAAACTATAGTGCTACTACCTGCCTACTTTGAATTCTCTATGTTTACCCAGTTAAGTGTTATAATTTTTTAAATTAAATGTTTTCGGAAAATTTTATATATGTGCACTGCAAAAGTTACGCAGTGTGAAACTTTTTTGTTATTGAGTTTACATCAGGGAACCAGCGAGAACAAATGTTGAGGAAGGTTGGAGAAAGTTTTTAAAATAAACCAAAAGGCAGTAACCTCTTTCTTTTATCCAGTAGGGCAAACAAAAGGTATTCATCTATTCAGCGTCAGGCCTGACACAGAAGATAGTATAAGGAGCAGCACTAACATTAGTTCGAAAGAAGCCGTGTGTGTAACTGTGAGCTGTTATTGCGTTATTTGTTTAATATTTTTGTAAATATTTGTAGTTATGGAGGGTGAAGCTAGGAAGGGACGATATGTTGGTAAATAAAGAAGTAAGGAACGCCAAATAATTATGAATGTGTTAGATTATTTTTGAAGTAAAATGCGTTTAAGACAGTAAAAGAAACAGCTAAGGCTGTTGAGTGTTCAGAAGCAGTAGTGTATAGGATTAAAAAGGAAGTAATGAAAGGACTTCTAAGAACGCCATCGAAAAAGAAAGCAAAAAGGGCGGGACTACACAAAACGCTAGGTTAATGCAATATGATTGAATAGTGCAAGGTGGAGTGCGGCGAATTGTTCATTCTTTACTGTTTGCAAATATTCCACCCACGCTGAATATAATTTTGTCACAGTTCAACAGTGATGAGACCATACCAAATTTCTCAAGGGCCACTCTGATTTGGGATTCGAATATGAAAGAAAGGGTAACAAGTGCATATTAATAGAAAGAGACGATATCGATATCATCAGATGGCGACATAAATATCTAAAAGACGTAAAAGGTTTAGGGACCAGGGGAAATCAATTGTTTATACAGACGAGTCATTTGTAAATTTAGGTCATACAGTAACAAAGCCGTGGAGGGATACCAAAGTTAAAAGTGCCCGTCTCGTCAAGCAGCAATTGAAGGACTAAGTACAGGACTCTGGTCACCTCGAGTCGCTCGCGGAGAAAGATTCGCAACTAGTACATGTTGCGACACTGCGCTCCATTTAACGTGTACTGTCTTTTAAGGGCGAGACGCGCTTTACATCGTAAGAAGTTGGTTAATTTTCGTTAGATTAAGCAGGTAATTTAAGGAGCCAGTGTCATGCCTAATGTCAGCTCATCTCGAAGGTGGTTGACTCGTCAGTGGATAGGTAACGATCCGAACTTCACCACAGATGGCAAAGTAATATATTGCAAAATCATCCAAAAGTGAAAGAAACCATGCCCACAGACACAAAAGCTTGAACATATATTAACACCTTCTATACTGCACAGATAAAGTCACATTAAGCGGCTAGGTGCTGTGCAGATAAAAATACTGTACAGGAGAACCTGTACGACCTGTTCTTGAATGCTGGAATGCAGGTAAGGATTAAACACCTGTTATAATGCACATAGCGTATAAACTATACTTTTATTTACGTATTTTCCGGGTTCCCTCTGGCCAAAAATCGCATTTTGAGCAGCACAAAGGATCTACAGGACATATCAGCAACATTGCTTTAAAAAATAGGACAATTAATAATACAATGAATAAACAATAATGATATAAAAACTATTTCGGGGGGTTAAAGAACTAAAAAAAACTTTTTTAAGATACAAAAATAACTAAAAACTTAATTTTAAGAACCTAAAAACCCGGGCCCTAGTTATAAGGTATAATCTAACACCAAATATATACACATAGATTAAGAATTGTAACACATTGATGTAAATGATTATCCTTAACAAGAGAAATCTGACCAGCGACCTTTTTCGTGGCATCAGCTATTTCAGAATTGTTGGATAAAGTTTGTTGCAGTTCTGAGTTTGCCACAATATAAAGCACTGAGCTCCTACAAACAATAAACTAAAAATTACCGCAATTTAATAGGGATATAAACAATTCATTTACAGTCTATGAAGCCTGCCTGTAGCTATGTCCGATTAATTTTGTAACAAGATGAAAATATAATTGTAGTAATAATCACATGATTATATGAATTAGATAGATCTTATGTGAGTAGTATAATATACCCTGAATTGGTACATAAAGCCACATTTTAAGTACCTACACTTCAAGGTCGCTAAAAGTTAAATACCTAACGCAACGTTTTTTGAAAGTAATTCTAAAACAAGACAATTCTAGTGCGCATGCACCCATGAAGAGCTTACAGTACACGGTCCATGGCAATCTACGGAAGGCTGGTTACTATGCAGTCGCCCGTGCCGGCAAAGATTCCCGCAGAGGATTTCAAACGACCACATAATGCACTAGTTGCAAGTGACAGGTGCACAACACAGGACTTCTCATGCAGAAAGACATCGTCCCGTCGACCGTGAACCAATTAGAGAGCGATAATAGATTACGAATTAAAAGTCCCCATATCGATTTCAAGTGACCGTTCAGCCTGTATCTGCTCATATTCTAAGTGCTTGGAATATTGTTTTGTAGCATGTGGAAAACCAAACCCTTATAATTCTAAGCATGTGCAGCTCTGAGGTCGACTAGGTCGATATTGTTATGCCATTGTGGTGGACACAAGGAAATAGAATTAATACAATAAACACCTTTACCTGAGTACTTCAGTTCCCAAATTAATTTTATTAAATGTTGATACTGTAATAACAATTTTACACTAAGATTACCAGGAAAAAAATCTAAATTCTAGAAATTTACAAAGTTATAATTATCACATGAACATTGCATTACCATTATGCTACAATTTGGAGGGAACATAACTATCTAATAATTTTAGTAACTTAATTTTGTTTTACTATGACTGCAATCCTTTGGTGTTCTGCATTTATATTAACAAATAAATGTCAAATACTTTGATAAGATGAGTTGCGTAATAATAATAATAATAATAATAATAATAATAATAATAATAATAATAATAATAATAATAATAATAATAACAACAACAACAACAACAACAATAGCCATAGCCATAGCCATAGCCATAGCCACGACAATAACAACAACAACAACAACAATAATAATAATAATAATAATAATAATAATAATAATAATAATAATAATAATAATAATAATAATAATAATAATAATAATAATAATAATAATAATAATAATAATAATAATAATAATAATAATAATAATAATAATAATAATAATAATAATAATAATAATAATAATAATAATAATAATAATAATAATAATAATAATAATAATAATAATAATAATAATAATAATAATAATAATAATAATAATAATAATAATAATAATAATAATAATAATGAGCCAATCGCAGAGTATTTGAGTTGACTCGAGTAGTCTTGTTTAGTTTGATGCCCGCTAGGAGCGTGACTGTCGCTGGCAGGCTGGTACCAAAAAGCTGGCGCCAGTCAGTCTGGGCGTGGAGTTTCAGGAGAGAGGTCTTGGCATAACTGGTAAGTGGGGACTATCGAGTCCGCCGTTAATATTGCGTGTTTAAGTAAAAGGGGGAGGGCCTTCCTGATACTCTGCGAGCTGCTTGATGCTCTGCGAATGTGCTCAATGGTACCTGAATACGGGGAATTCACATTGTGTGTAATCTAGAGCAAAAGATTAAAAGTACATGTATTGTAGTTGTCATAAATGACTTTCAGGCCGCAATTATTCTGTTTAATTTATGAATGAAAAAGCGAAGAGTGCCCACTAATTTTATTAAAAAAAAGGGGGGGGGGGGCATTCCACTCTCTTGTATAGGTTTGCCATTAACCAACCCTACCCGGTCCGTATTAGTTATAGAGAGGCATTTGGAGAGCAAGCCACATAATGAAAATGGTGCAATAATAATAATAATAATAATAATAATAATAATAATAATAATAATAATAATAATAATAATAATAATAATAATAATAATAATAATAATAATAGTAATAATAATAATAGTAATAATAATAGTAATAATAATAATAGTAATAATAATAGTAATAATAATAATAGTAATAATAATAGTAATAATAATAATAATAATAATAATAATAATAATAGTAGTAATAATAATAGTAGTAATAATAATAGTAGTAATAATAATAGTAGTAATAATAATAGTAGTAATAATAATAGTAGTAATAATAATAGTAGTAATAATAATAGTAATAATAATAATAATAATAATAATAATAATAATAATAATAATAATAATAATAATAATAATAATAATAATAATAATAATAATAATAATAATAATAATAATAATAATAATAATAATAATAATAATAATAATAATAATAATAATAATAATAATAATAATAATAATAATAATAATCTACGCATTATTAAGCAGAGATTGTTTATAATATATATACGAGGAATAGAAGCTGTAAGTATGCCATTATATTTTTCAGCAGGCTTAACAAGCTGAGACACGTATTTTAGGGGAGAAAAAATAACCCAAAGAAAGTTTCTGGAGCAAAAGAGTTCGTGCTCATGCGCATAGTGCTGCTGATGCATATAGTTAGTCTTTACCTTCTACTTTTGTTCTGGGAAGAATTAAATCTGTACGTTCAAACGCCTGACGCATAAATATCTACTGGCCATTTTGGTAGTGTGTTTGCAACTCCTTGCAACTTCGCACTGTTAACAAAATATCCTGAGTTAATGGTTATGCGGTGTCACAGATGTGTGAAAATTATTTCCAAATTATAAGTTCCCGTAGTTTTTGATGCGCCTTATTACATTTTTATGAGTTGTTAATTTTGGAGTTTGTCTGTCCTTTGTATGTTTTGCTGAACTTCAGTAATGCCTAGAATTTATTGAAGTTAATAGTCTTAGTTATTTGTTTAATTGTTATAATCTTGTGCGTGTATTAAGATTTGCTTTTATGTTTTAAGTTTACTACCCGTCAGTGTATAAACATTCATGGACTTGGAAACAGAGTGGGTATCGTTTTTATCATAGTGAAGCTCCGTATACTTATCCAAGGGCAAGGTCACCCACATATTATGGTTTATTTGTCCATTGAATGTATTATTTCGGTATACGGTATGCTTTGGTTGTTAAATAATAATTATAAACCTATAGTTAACTCGAAATGTTGAAATTTCCTACATCGCTGTTGAATCTTTGGCTTCTGCGTTCCTTCTTCTTTGGAGTTTGCCTTTTCAATCCTTATGTTTCCTTTTTCGGCTCCTCCATCAGTTGATGTGAGCATTAAAATTACGCACCTTCCACAAAGTGGGAAGGGTGCAGAATAATTAAGCACACTTGAGTGGGTAGCTCGGATGGCTACTGAGCAGTAGGTTGGGTGGCCTACCTGCGCAGGGATTTCACGGTCTCGGAATGCGCATTTTTGCGCAGCTTCCTGGCGGACAAATGCTGAAGATTGGTAACTAGTAACAGGACCCTCTAGATTAACGGACCTGACCCTGGCATCCCAGTTGTACAAAAATGGCGCCGGCTGTTGGTCGTGATTTCTGAGGTGTTTCCACACGCTGTTTTTCGTATTATTTTCTGTCTTTGAGTTATTGTTTGTTATAATAATTTCTATGTAAGTTTGTCTTCATATTAGCTAAGCGAGTGTTTCAAAAATTCTATTTGGGGAGTATAGGGAACGGGAATAAATCTACTAACGTGTAGACTGTGCCGTGTACTCTCCACGGTTTATGTTTATTGTGGTTCATCTAAGACTATGGCTACATTAGACTATAGTGTGGTTAATTTATCTCTGTGCAAGTACAATTTGTGTCACGATTACAGTGGTGAGAGGTTGTTGAAGAAAAACCGTTCCAGTGGTGTATGTTATTGTTGTCATACCTCAACCTAACCTCAAACATGACAATGCCCCGTAAATGTTGCATTCCCGGATGTAAATTAAAAATGAGAAACTTTCAGTTAAAACAAAAGGTAAATTACAACGTAAAGCTTCTAAATTCAGTATTTAATTACTATAAATTGCGGCGTTATGTGTGTTAGTTGCCGGTGTATATATAACATGGTGAACAGTGTGAATAGTGAAAGACAATAATTTCGAGTGAACTCAATTAGTGGCATCTGCAACACCAACAGTTTGTTTCATGTAAGTAGTATGCTGCTTGTATTTATACATTATCTTTTGTCTTTGTAATTTAAATGTGTAGTTTAGAAGAAATGTGTTATGTTGCTGCATGTAAAACCGCAGACTATAGCAAAATTGCGTAAATATTTACAAAATCGGCCGCTCGAGAAAATGGATGAAACATAGTGAAATGGATGCAGTTTTTATTGCTGTTTACGATTTTGTAAGTTTTATTGTGCGTTCAAGCTTCATTTTTTATTTATGAGCAAATTTCGTACGCGCGATGCAGTGGTTTTATTTCGCTTATGCGGCGGATATTAACTAATAAATGTGTATAAACGAGTGTAATATATGCTACAATGATTGATTAATGCATTTACCTTGAAATGATTGCATAAACACTGCCCAAATTGTAAATATTTCGATAACAGGACCCTGTCACTCCACTCATATAATACACTAACTTAACCTAACCTAACACAATGTTGCTTTACAATGCTGATTTAAGGTTACGTATTTCATTATTTGATTTACAGTGCTGTTTTAGGGTTATTATTTTTAATATTTCATTTGCTTTTGTGGATTTCCCCTGTAAAATGAAGTGTCATGAAATGCTGAGTAATATGTGGTTGCAGACTGAGTAATCATAAGTTTTCAGTAAAAGTAAAAGCAAAATTCCACCCTAAAGCTTATGAATTCATTAAGTAGCTAATTATTCTAAATAGCAGCATTTGTATATCAGTCATCCAGTGTAGGTATGCTTTGTGTAGGTATCTAACATTATGGTGCAAGTGTGAAAAAGAGGGTAAACAATGATTAATAATTCTGAGTCAACTCAATGTCAACATTTCTGTTTTATTTAAGTAACATGCTACTTGCAGTTTTGTCTTATCTTCTTTGTAATTTGAGTGTATAATGCACTTACATAATGACATGTAAAACTGTAGATTGCATGGATGTTATTTAAGGTTGTATATTTCATTGCCCATGGGTTATTGTTTAATATTAAACGTCATTACTTTTTTGTTTACTTGAGGTTATGTTTAAGACAGTGTTTTTGTGTGTAACACTGCCCATATTCACAAAATAGGCGTGTTAGTACACCACATTTTTATTTCACTGCGTTGAAATCGTAGCCTATAGACGAGTTGTGTATAAGTAGTTCCCACCACATAGGCCGCTATCTTGAATCACAGTGTCAGGTCCGGTATTTAGGAGGTTCTGCTAGTAATAATGCACTTCATCTTAAGCTTCCAGATGGCGTTGTTGTCGAAAACAGTAACAAGACGTTTTATGTCTTTTACGCTGTAATGCTTTAAATTATATCTAAGGACTGTGAGTTTTTAGGTTAGCCACGGCTAAACTAAAATGCTAACTTCTTTTACTATTTGTAGGAGTTTGCGATGTAAATCTCTGATCTACCTCAGGCATTTAGTATCTATGTAAAATTATTGTTTGAGTAAGTTAAACACAAAATAAAACACAGAAGTAACCCTGTATAATAACTCAAGAGGACAGAAACAAAGGTAACATGATACGGAGATGTGCACATTTGGTAACACTGGAGAAGAACAGGGATTCTCAGTTGTTACTTTGGCAAACTACAGGACTTGTTGACTCGGACCGTGGGTAGCACTAGACTTCCCGTTTTTTGTGGTCAGTTTTTCTGGCTCTCAATTGTCTACTTCGTGATGCCAAGGCCCTGTTGTAGATGTAACTTTTGTACCTCTTAGGATCTTTCCCTAAATGAATTGATATGCATAGCTTAAAGTTTTATAATATTTACATCAACCATACTAAGTATAAATCTTAATAAAGAACACAATAAAGCTGGAAAAAACACTAAAATATAAAATATATAATATGAAAATTGCATCACAAACTAGGATAACAATTTATATCTAAGATGAAACTATGCATTTACTTTTTGTCACACTATTTACTATCATATTCTAGCAGCAAGGGTTTAGGAAGCGAATACAGAGCTAGATATTCCATTTTCGTTAATAGAATATCGATTTAAGGGTCGAGAAGATACGTACTGAGAGACCGAAGATTCAGTGGAAACTAAGAAGCTAACCTTTTCTCAACACAGGGTTTCTTTGCCACAATTCTCCTCATAAGTTATAGGAAGTGAATCAGCTGACCCTATTTTTCGTATGTAGGCATGTAAAATACATTTAATTGTTCTCGGGGCTTTTCTGATATGCATGACATTAACACTAATAAGGAGCCAAGAGTTAAAATAATAGCTTTTGATGGATTAGCAAGTATTGCTACCTAAATGTTCTGTGTAAAGGAGATCGGTAGAGGTTTGTGGTTGACTGAGTTCGACGTCAGTCTGCTGTAAACGGATATTTTGTAAGTTCATACCTCCAATAGGAATGGCTTTTATCAGTAATCATATTGCATGTACTAACCATAGATGAAAAAAAGTAACTACAGAAAAATATATTATTAACATTTTGCCACATTTACAGTTCAGATGTAAGAATAAAGTGATTTGAAGCTGTGCTTGATTAATGATTAAGTGCTCAAATTGCGTTTACATCTTTTCAATGTAATGAATCAGTAATATGTTTTGTAATACCTTATCATTTGTCAAAAGAAAAGAAATGGAGGGAAAAATTCTTGATCCTTTACCGTTGATGAGAACACGTGTCTTCAGAAATTGCTGCATAATAATTCCGCTCGACCGTCAGAACGTTGTAAGGAACATCTTTTTAACTCCAACGCTAGTTGAGGAATGCGGGAACTGGTCATTGCTTCATAATTTTACTAGTATGTTACAAGTCGTTAGTTTAAGATTCCATTGGTGTTTTATCTTCATTAATAAACATGGCGGTTGCTATACAGACTAGTAAGTGCTGTGATTTATGCCAACATTGAATTATTAAACTATTTAACATTTGTTGACGTGACGGTGCAACCCCATTATGAATGTAGGCGTGTCTTCAATTGGTTATAACCTGTCACTATCATTTAGCACAGATCCACCTTGTTTTGACTCAATTTGAAAGTGAGCGTATTACGATTGGACTCGTTGAACAGGAGTTTCGGGAGGGGGTATGTAGAAAGTATACTCTAGAAAATGTTTGGAATTCTTGTTATAAAACTAATATGTTCTTGGCATGAATTTATATTTGAATACCCTTTGCCTCTTAAATCACTTATTCACTAAGATGTTAAGCCGTCTTCTGTCTATACCCATCTGTGAAGTGTGGAGTGTACGGCCAAGATAGACTCAAAGCGCAAATGTTTCTAAGTGGGTTGCATAAATTCGAAATAAAACAGGGCCAGGTGATTCATCTGGTATATAAGACACACGAATAAACATAAATTTAACCAAATGTTGTTCTTAAATTGAGAAAATACATTTCTAAACCGTGAGTTAATCTTTAAGCTTGCATATTTTATTTATAAAGTACGTAAAGTTGAATCGTAGATAATTATAGAATACAAACGTGTCCTTATGTTTATGCTCACACGCTCTACTGGGTGTTAAATATAGTCCCTATGAGTTTAGGAAAGTACCTCATCAAATTAACAAATGCCTCATCAAATTATACTACGTCATTTATTTTATAACATTTGCAATTAATTTGCCTATTTTTGTTAGAGATAAATATTAACTAAAAGCATTGGCAAGTCAGTATAGCAAAACAACCGGTTCTATTTCTCGAAAACTGTTTCAAAAATAATTTCTTAAAGAATAAAGCAAGTGGTGTGTGTGCGTGTGTGCGCGCGCGCGTGTGCGTGTGTGTATGTGATATGACTGTGACTGTGTTAATGTCAGTACAAGAGAACTATGTATTTTTGCAAAAGTTTAGAAAAAAAATAAAAGCGATAGGAAAGAAACTGGACTGATTTTCTCAAATGGTGGCACTGGTGCCAGAACTGAGATTTTCGAATTGTCATTCTGTGACAATATAATAGGTATTAACAATTATTAGAGTAACCTATGAAGTACCTATAGATGGTAAATAATTTGTTTTTATTTAAATAGTTATTGGAGTGGGAGATGTTCTTAAAATTCTTTTCCGTCCTTCACCCGTTCAAGGTTTTCTCATTATTTCAATCAGTCGCTTACCTCTTGGTGTGCCGGAATTTTCTTTATTTCTTTAACGTCGACTTGAGTCATCACATTTACTAATGAGAGACCTCTGAAATAGACCACATTACACGGCTAATACACACCGCAATACCACTTTTAGTGTTACTAAAATATACTTTTAGCTATTCGATGAATCTGAGAGAGAAGTTGCTATACCAGTTAGCTCCCCTTATCACCCTCGGCATATGGAGGGACTGGAATAAAAAAGATTAAAGTTACTAAAGATTACTTTCTCTAGCATATACAATAAAAGGGGAAAGTATTACATTCCATCGAAAAATGTAATGTCGAAATCTCACCGCAAATGTGTGTGTGTGTGTGTGTGTGTGTGCGTGCGTGCGCGTGCGCGTGTGTGTCCCTTTGTGAAACCATGTGAGAACTGTTTACTCTATTTCACATACGCACTGCTTCATTAGTGATTCACAGCGCAACCGTGATATACAACAAGAACTTTTGGTTTTTAGTGCGAAATCACGGTCTTAAATGGTTCCATATCATGAAAATATTCAACAACGGCCAGAGTTGTGTCTTAATTAGAAGACCGTTAACATGTTAAACTAATTAGAAATTAAATGAATGTCTTTATGGAATGAAAATGTCGCATTGCAATTATTAATTGCATGTATGACTGCTTATACTCCGAAATAGTACTTCGACAAAATGACAACAGGAATCTACTTTTCTATCACTTTGTCTTTCGAAATGTTATTGCAAATAGTTTTGTTCTTCGTCCTTAATACAGTCTACAGTCTTTCGTGATATCACAACTAAACAACTTTTATTTCTCGTAAACTTGCTCAGCCCTTTCAGCGTCTTTCTTTGCTTTGTCAGTGACTTCACTGGTACAAGTCGGTCAACTTGCTTGCGCACTGAGGTGTAAGTCGACCAACCTACTTGCGTTGGATTGGAGCTAATCATCATCTTACTACTTATCTACCACAAGTGTTTCGTATAAAAGTACTCTATCTTACGTACGTTAATGTGCTCTGTAGTAAATTTAAGATCTACGGCGAATAATCGTCAGTCTGATTAAAGTTAGGAACATCGGAATAAATTTCAGCGATGGGCAAATCTACTGAAACACTTTGCTGAATAAACGTGACTTAACAAGAGCTCTGGTCTTCTACGTTAATACACACGCACGCATACCCCGAGTTTAAGACTCATGCAGAGCAGCTGTGGTGGTACCAACCTGAGGAACAGCATTTCGCTTAAGTTAGCGAATTAATACTTCAGTAGCGGAGAACGGCTACACGTCGGCAGCCCGCTTCATCTTTGAACACGGAACAGGTCAATAAGCCTAGATGATGATGATGATGATGATGATGATGATGATGATGATGATGATGATGATGATGATGACGACGATGACGGACGACGATGGTGATGATGAATTTAAAGTTCGCGCGTGTCGTGCATGAAGCACGAGACTTTAAGTGCTTATTTTAAATCACCATTGGGATACAGAGTCTCAAAATGAATTTAAGATCTACTTGTGGTTTCCCGGAAAAAATTGAGTAACTAGGCCAAAATTAATGTAGAGCTGTTATATTACCCTTGTAGCTCTGGTTAAACAAGTGAACGAAAGAGTTCTGAAGTTTATAGGAATGATAGACATGCACCTAACTTTTTTTAATTATAGCGTTTGCGTGTTTGTTTGGCATGCTTATGTTTTCTTTCCTGTTTACAAGTCCTTTTATTTTACATTGAAATTTATCTCTGAGTTTTGCCATGATCCGTCTTTTCCAAAGGTGTTGAGGACCAAGTAAATAAACTCCCTTAAACTTTTATCTCCTTTCCTCCTGCAGTAGTTCAAATCCCAACTGTGGCAATCCATATTTTAGTATTATTATACTTGTCCTTTTTTTATTGTGTCAACTATTTAGTGGCATACTCCTCAAAATGCGGTTTATTGTGTTAAAATTAAATTCCTATAAGACGTCCGGTTACAGTTATAATCCGTCCTGGTCCGTTTTCTCTTCTCTTCTGCAATTCATCTGCTCTCTGCTACTAAATCTAATAGTGAGCTGACTATTATTTTTAGTAAATGTAATGTCTGTTTTCTATACTAAAATGTCATAAACTATGCCTATTTTATTTTTATCCGCATTTCCTCAAGTGCAATTGTTGTGCCTGCATGGTTTGAAACAAAAGGTCAGACAATACATATGTATGTGGTCTTCTCTACCCACTTTTCTTTTACGTAACCAATTCACATGTCCTTCTCTATTTTCGCTTCAATTTGCATTACATACAATTCTCTATGATTCAAAATCAATGTAATGTATTACAATCACATGGTTTTCTCCACTCACATTTCCACAAACAATACATATAAATTTCTATGCGTTTGAAATAGAAATGCAGTTTGAAGCCTAAATTTTAATCCGAAGATAAATAATTAGTTATAGAGACACCAAAAGGATTTTGGAATTAATATTCAAGGGGAGAAACATTAACAGCAAAGCTGAACGTATATTGCAGTCTCAAGAATGAAAGCCCGGGCAGATTAGGTAAACGATGAAATTACAATTGTTATGCGAGCAAGTCTAGATGGCGCTTGGCGGGTTGATTTTTATCTTAACATGACTTGCTTAAAATTGACCGGCAAAATCATTTGTTTCGCATTGACCATGTGATCGCATGATGAACGACCCTCATTATTTTGGCTATGAATTCTGGATAACGAAGGTTTACTGACTAGCTAAATGCCAGATTATAAATAAGATTCGCGCAGTCAATCCACACGCATTTTGTGATCTTCTGCCCGTGTCTGTGTCGCTCTGTACACTTTGTGCACAAGCTTGGCGTGTATACATTACTCGTTGATCATTAAAGGGTGACAAAGTTAATACTGTTATAACATTGCAGTCGAGTTAGAAATTAATATTTCTAATCGGATATTGTCGGCAGTTCTCTATGAAAAGCTTTAAATTTGCAAATAGTCACATGTTTGCAAATTCCGCGTCTGTTTCCATTCCTGCCAACACTCACGCACACCTTGTAGATTAAGACCTCATGCTGGAGCTAGCTAGATGCTGTGACAGTGAGTAGGAGATCCCCTGGTGACCAGATCTTCCATATCTTAGTAACAACGTCTCCAACCAGCAGCGGGAGTGGAATTCACTCCAAGTTTTAGGAATAGATTGTCAAACCACGGTCAATGCCAGGTATTTCAGCTAGTAAACAATAATAATAAAAATAAAAATAACCACAACAATAATAATGATAATACATAAATAAATAAACAAATAAATGATGGTCCTGTATGCGTATTTGAAATTGCAGTTGCTTTACAATGAAGTCCAGTACAATAGAAGAAGGAGGTGCTATTGTGACTACAGATTTGTAACGGAAAACAACGAATGCTACTTCCTTCTCATGAAAGAGGAAAGACCTGGTGTGAAAATTAACAACAGACCACAAAACATAATAGGTTGCTCGATGGCTAATATCTGTTTGGGAGATCATGGAATTCTCCCGCACCCTCTTGGGAAGTCTTGAGCTGTTAATTTCCATCTGGGACGATTACTGCCAGGTAATTGTGAATGCAGGCGACAACGATAATGAATTAACCTCTAGAGAAGGAAATTTCCGGCGCCAAGCACGCTCGCTAGCTATGACCTTGTTTACTGTTGCACCAGCCGCTTCATTGTTATGCAAGTCTCTTGATGAAGTGCCACAACTGCCGTGGACTGTAAAGTAATTAGGAGCGTAGCATAGGAAAGTAATTTTCTCTCACTTGGCAAGGGGTGGCACTGCTGCGGTGAGAGAAGGTGGGTATCGTGACGTACAAGTCTGTCGCATCACATGCTAATAACATCCTGCTACGGAAGCTGTTAAAGACAAGTCTATTTTCATCCTTTCTGTACTTTACTTGAAAGTAACCTTGGGACTGCAAAAGCTGCTTTTCCTGTTTGCAACCTCCGTTGGATCTCGACTATGTCGATAAGATACGGGTCTGTTGGTGTAGTTAACAATAGCTATTTTGGACTACAATCAACTGTAGAAATGACAAACACAATGGATTGATCTAAAACTGTAGGTTAAGAACACTAAGAGAAGGGGAAAGTGTAAATAAACAAGCCAGTACCTAAAATAGACTCTTTGGTTTGGTTTGGTTTGGTTTGGTTTAAGGGCGCTCAACTTCTAGGTCATCAGCGCCCTTAAAAGATTCATGGCAATAGCCAGATATAAATTTCACTCAAAAAATAAAAATACTAGCAACAAGAAAAGTTTACAAAGGCAAAAGGCAGTGGCAATAGACAGATATGAAACAAGGTGATAAATACGTCCAAAAGCAGAAACAGATAATTAAAAAAATTTAAATCCTCAAATTGATATTGCACTCCGCTAAAAAATTAAAAACTATCAACCGCTGTTTTGTCGTCCGCTAGGACCTCTGCAAGTCTGGCAGACAGCTGCAGCGAATCCCGAAGGTGCGCTAGAGAGCAACACTCTAGCAACACGTGGCGAACTGACAAAAGGTTGTCACACAGCGGACATAGAGGCGCTGGGTCCCTTTTAAATAGGTAATCATGCGAAAAATTGCAGTGGCCTATTCTTAATCGAGCCAAACTAACCTCCTCGCGACGAGATGTGCGACAGGAAGTTACCCAGTTTATCGGAAGTTCTTTCACTTCTCTAAGCTTATTACCGCGGAGAGCTGACCAGGACGACAGCACCGCTCTCCGCACTTCAAGCCTAAAGTCTTCCGAAGTAACACGTGAGATGGTAATACTGGGTTCTGTAGTTGCCGTCTTTGCTGCTAAATGTGCCATTTCATTCCCAGGCAAACCTACGTGACCGGGAATCCATGCACACACCACGTCAACGCCAGAAGCGTGTAAAACATGGAGGGCATCCTGGATACGTTGTACAATAGGGTGGGGGTTGTACAAATGACAAAGGCTCTGCAGTGCACTAAGGGAATCGCTCAAAATCAGTCAGTCACCTAATTTACGACGGCGAACATACAAAACGGCTCGATAAATTGCATAAAGCTCTGCAGTAAAAATGGAGGTGCTATTTGGAAAACCGAATGTATATGGTTCGGTTCCATAAACATAAGCACATCCAACACCGTTGGAGCCCTTTGACCCATCGGTGTAAATATATCGACGGTCAGTGTAGCCTGACAAAAATTCTAAGAAACACGTGCGGATACTTGAAATAGGCATCGTGGACTTCTGGTGTATGGTCATCCCAAGATCTACATGGGGCGTACCAGATAGCCAAGGGGGGTAAACTCTCTCGCCCTTGGCGAACATCACAGGCAGTTCCACTCCAAGCTTCACTAGGAGCTCTTGGAAACGGAACCCCCCAGGCTTTGGATTAAGGGTGCTATTTCTATATCGTTCTCTTAGCGTGGTGGTGAAAAAAGAAGCGAACGTTGGGAGCTTAAGCATACATCTAAGCGCACAACCATAATTTGCCAAGAGAATCTCACGCCGATATTGCAGAGGAGGTTCTGCGGACTCGGCGTAAAGGCTCACCACTGGGCTTGTTGGAAAAGCTCCTTTTGCAATGCGGATGCCCCTATTTTGGACCACGTCTAATCTTCTCAGCACAGATGGTCGTGCTGATGAATAAACAATACACCCATAGTCTAGCTTGGATCGGACCAATGCGCGATATATTCGCAACAAAATTGTCCGATCCGCTCCCCACGATTTGCCATTCAGTACTCGCATAATATTTAGGGAACGGTCACATCTCGCTCTTAACTGTGCAATATGCGACGACCAACTAAGCTTCCTGTCCAAGATCAAACCCAGGAAGCGCGTCTCTTCTGCGAAGGGAAGTACATCTGGACCAAATCGGAGGTGGTAATCGTCTCCTACGACGCCAGAAATTAACGCAGATTGTCTTCTCAGTTGAGAAACGGAAGCCGTTTTTCACGCTCCATTCTCTAAGGTTGTCCAAACATTGCTGCAGGCGCCGTTGTAAGAACGCCGTGCGCTGAGATGTGCAATAGACAGCGAAGTCGTCTACGAATAGGCATGACGAAACTCCAGGTGGAACACATTTCCAGATGGAGTTAATTGCTATAGCAAAGAGCGTGACACTTAGCACTGAACCCTGAGGTACTCCCTCCTCCTGAACAAAAGAATTAGAAAAAACCGAGCCGACCCTTACTCGTTAAAAGCGGTCCTTCATAAACTCCTGAATGAAAAGTGGTAGGCGTCCACGTATGTTCCAGGCATACAGGGAACGTAGAATTCCTGCTCGCCAGCACGTATCATAAGCCTTCTCAAGATCGAAAAATATGCCAACGGTTTGACAGTTCTTCATAAAGCCGTCCATTATCTGTGTCGATATTGACACTAGATGGTCAAAAGTTGAACGGCGTCGTCGAAAACCACACTGGATGTTAGTCAGTAGCTTACGACTTTCTAACCACCATACCAATCGTCCATTGATCATGCGTTCCATCATCTTGCAAACGAAACTGGTGAGGGAAATAGGACGATAGCTGGAGGGAAGATGACGGTCCTTCCCAGCCTTCAAGATGGGAATAACGGTGGCCTCCCGCCAATTTTCTGGGAGTATACTGTCAACCCAAACACGATTATAGACCTCCAGCAGGAATGCCTTACCTTCAGGAGAGAGCTGTTGTAACATTTGTACATGAATACCGTCCGGTCCTGGTGCTGAACATCGCGGAGATTTCAGGGAATGCTCCAGCTCCGCCATGGTGAAAAGGCGATTGTAATCTTCTACGTTTCTAGAACGAAACGAGAAGCCTTGAGATTCCACCTGAGTTTTAAATGGAAGGAACTCAGGGGAGTAGTTTTCCGAGCTAGACACTTGTGCGAAAGCACTGCCAAACGTATTGGCCACTTCAAATGAATCAACAACAGCTCCTGTAGCTGCTTTTAGTCCCGCTATTGGTATTTGGGTCGTTTTAGCTGCAACACGCCTTAATCTATCCCACACAACCGAGGAAGGTGTGTGTCGGTTAAATGAAGCTACAAATTTGCTCCATATTGACTTTTTGCTATCCTTAATGACTTGTCTGGACCTGGCGCACATTTTCTTGTATTCGATTAGGTTTTCCAAAGTAGGGTGATGTTGGAAAACCCTAAGTGCACGCCTTCGAGCACGAATGGCATTCCGACATTCTTCCGTCCACCAGGGGACGGGAAATCGACGGGGGTGTGTAGTCGACCGGGGAATCGATTGTTCAGCAGCAGAGAGAATCGTCTCCGTGAGATGCTGCAACAAATTATTCACTGAGTCATGCTCGTTGTAGGTAAAGACAGCCAACTGGGTGTAAAGGTTCCAGTTGGCATGGTCCAAACGCCATCTGGGCATACGTGTGGAAAATGTATGTTGTGTCAAGAGACTAATAAGACATGGGAAGTGGTCACTAGAGTGTAAATCAGAGATGACATTCCATTGTAAGGAGACTGCCAACTGAGGTGAACAAACTGCAAGGTCAAGATGCGAGAAACTATTGTGAGAGTCCGAAATGAATGTAGGCTCTCCAGTGTTGAGGAGAGCTAGGTTGTGACTGTCCAAAAAATCGGAAATGAGTGTACCTCTCGCACAAGCGCGACTTGAACCCCAAAGTGGGTGGTGCGCATTGAAGTCTCCCACCAACAGAAACTGTGTTGGCAACTGGGAAACTAGATCTTCTAAATCAATGTGCGAGAAGTCATGGGACGGAGGCAAATAAATATTACAGATGGTGAAATGTATGTTTGGCAGTTTAATCCATACAGCAACTGATTGTATATCAGAGTGCAATGGTAGAGTTTGCATATACACGTCATCTCTAACAAGCATCATAGCGCCGCCATGTGCCGGTACACCCTCTTCTGGTATAACATCACACCGTATTGGGGTGTATCGCCTTAGATGGAAAGCGTCATGAGGACGCAGCTTAGTCTCTTGCAAACATGCAACCAGAGGTTCGTATTCTTTGAGCAAAAGCTCAAGCTCTGGCCGTTGAGTTCGAATTCCACGTATGTTCCATTGTAGGATGGCCATATTGCATTGTGTATGGGACAGATAGTTCCAAGGTAACTCTTCATTACTTTGGAATAGGCGGTTGTCGAATTAATTTCGCCCTTTTCTTCTCTCTAGGGCTTACATTATTATCGGACGCTTTTTCGCGCCTCTTTTCCACTGGGGGTCTCCCAGTGTGGACAGATTCTAGTTCCATGTCCTCTGTCGAGGACGTCCGTGTTCCCATAGAGAATTTCGGTTCGAGAGCTTCGAACCGATTTGACACGAAGACCGGCGAAGATGATATTCGCCGGTCTGTAGCCATACCAGAGGATCCCTCTGAAGAGGATCTCCTAGGAGATGGCTTTTTCTTTCCCTTTGATGGCTTGGGAGAAACTTTACTCGCCTTGAGGAAATCGGATCTTTTATACTCGGTCTTAAACTTCATCGGTGAAGCATCGCATACAATGGGTCTACTTGTCGAGGTCGGCTTCTTGGTTGGTGACCTTCCTGGTCTGCTGGATTGAACTGCGGTGCTAGTAGATGCTCTGGCGGACTTAGGTGATGTCTGAGGCTTTGGAGGTGACCTAGCTACGAGAATCTTATCTGAAATTGTTACCCCGCATTCATCGCTAGTTTGAGTTGCGATTTCCCGACATGGTACTGCTTTAGCTGCAACCGAGCTATAGGTACCGGAATTCGGGATAGTGGGCTGGCGCAAACGTAAGAGCTTTGGGGCTTCTGAGAAGGACACCTTCTCTCTAACCCGGATCTCCTGGATAGCTCTTTCCTCCATTTAGCGGGGGCATTCTCGGGAGTTTTCTGGATGTTCTCCCCTGCAGTTAATACAACTGGGAGGTGATGTACAGCCATCGTCATGGGCGATGCCTCCACAGTTTACGCAGGTAGCTTGTATGACCAAAGCGCTGGCATTTGTAACATCTAAGCGGGCTCGAAATGTAAGGTCTTACTTCAATGGCCTCGTACCCAGCCTTTATCCTTTGCGGGAGATGTACCCGATTAAAGGTAAGGAAAAGGGTACGGGTAGGCAGATATTCGCCTCCATCTTTTCTTTGAACCCGATAAACAGATATTACACCTTGATCTGCGAGGTTCTCCTTAATTTCATCATTGGACATATCGTCCAATGTGCGTGTGTTGACAACACCGCGAGAGGAGTTCAACGTCTTGTGCATCTCTACATGCACCGGATAGCTGCCTAGCATGTTGGCTTTTAATATAGTAGCTGCCTGTGTTGCTGAATTGGATTCAACCAACAGCGTGCCGTTCCGAGATCTCGTGCAGTTCTTCACGGGGCCAGCTATCTTATCGAGACCCTTCTGTATAGCGAATGGATTCACCGACCTAAATGTTTTACCTTCCTCATTTCTTGTAATAACTAAGTAGCGAGGACCACTCAACTCTGCTACTTCCTTTTCACTTACTTTAAAAGGTTTGTTTTTTTGAGTTTTGAATGTACTCATTGCGATTATATCCTCCACCATTGCAAATGTCTCCGATGGCATGCTCACATCCTGGGCGCCACCCCGGCTTAGGTGAGAGTCCTGGCCTGGACCTTGCTCACCCTAGGGTCTCACCTCCCAATGTATAGACAGAGGGACCCAATCGCCTTCAGGAGTGCATCAGCTCATGCAATGGCCCCTCCCCGGGACTGACCTTTATCAGCGGATACGCACACAGATCCTACATGATAACCAGGGGCTGGGACTTACGCGATTACCCAGTCACCCCTTGCGTCACCCCATCCTCCAACCCGAGCGTAGGTTATCCATCAGACTGTGTACAGGGAGGTATCAGGAGGGAGGTCAAACACAAAAGTGGACCAAAGTTGATTGGGCGTTTGGCAGGTGCTCTCTCACCTCTTGGAGGAACCCAATCGAGAGTATGGCTTGGGGCCCCGGGTAGGCCAAACCCGTACCTACCGTAGTAGGAGCCCCTGGGGGAGTTTTATTTCGGAGTCCTCTTCTCCTAGATGAGTCGTCGACCAAGACTACCGAGCCTCATCTACCCGTGTGGAATGTTCTTAGCTTCCCCTCACCTCTTGCCTACCAGTGGTCAAGAGACACTAAGTAGGCCGTCTGGTTCGGGTACTGAGCCCCTCCGCCACGACAAGGCGACACTCCCCCGGAGGGGAGACTCTTTGGGAACTCCAACCTCTGACCAGCGACTTTTCGTGCTGATCCTTTGCTTCCCAGCAACATAACTCGGGACGTATACCCCAATAAACCCACAAGGATATTTCGCTTACTCCCAGATCATTGGAGTTAGAAATAGATAAAATAAAAGTTTTGGAAACATTATCCATGTAAAGGGTAAGATTGTTTGGGATGGGAGGATTTTCTTGAACATGTTTGTGTCATATACTTCGAGCATATAAAATCTAAATACCATATTGGGTACATAACGACTTTAGTTGTTCCATTATTCAGATCACAAACAGGCTCACAGATCCATACACACACGTAAGATAGGATAGGACAGGATACAGGATACGTCATTACACTGGTTAAGCCCTTAGAAGGTCAGGTACACATAAAACCAACCTCGGACTGTCCTCAGACTGTCAACACTCCTGAGCCTCAGCCTCACAGTATAGGATGGAACAATATAGGATAGGATAGAACGTCGCTGAAGGCATTCGGCACCTCGATAGAGATCCTTTGTACCTATGCCCTGGTAGGAAGAATGGAACGAGGGGCGCAGAGGTCGGTTGACCCAAGATGTTATAATAGAGAAGAGGGCAGGGACTTTACCACACGCATACCTTTTCTAAAACGTTTTCTTATACTCGTAAATGTATATTTTCGATGAAATGTGGGTACTGAATTTTTGGCTGGAATACTATTTTCCATACTTATTTTCTGTAAACGAATAGTAGTAATAATAACAATAAAGCATAACAAAAGAAGGAGGATGTAAGCTTTATTCGTCGTTCTATTGTTGGAAGCATTTTTATATTTTGAATAAAATCGTAGGCCTGATTATTGTGAAAAAAAAAAAAATTAAGACATACTATCCACAAAATGATATATTTGGATTATTGGGGACTTCTTGATATCTCTGTCCTGTGTTTTTAGAACAGTTTGTCTGTTATATGTATATTGCAACTAGGAAATTCTCAGAACTGTTTTCAATTTGAGTAGCGTCAAAAATTAATTTCCGTAGTTGTTATACTAGCTCAGGTGCCTGAGGAGAACGTAAAAAAGTAACGTAATTTTATTTCAAGCTGTGACCGATGTGGTTAGTGGAATTTCTAGGCAATTATAGGCTCAAGTGGATTATCCTGCAAAGAGAACCTGATGAAATTGCAAATTGGTTTAACCGCAAGCGTGCAGGCGTAGGTTAGGGTTAACTGAAATCGAATAGATTAAACAGTATTCGTCCTGCCGCATCAGGTGCAAAATGGCCGATTAGTGTTCTTTTGTTTTAGTTTTATCAATTAAGGATAGTTTTAGTAAACTGTCCCGGATTTGAAGTGATACCCTGACTACACATCATTAATTTACTGGAAAACAGCGAGCAAGACAAATAGGATTGAACGTAACTGATGCATTATTCAGTTCTGCGTTTTTCGCAAGTATACGTTATGTGTTTTAGGCACAGAAATTTGTCCAATAATATTTAGGTCACTATAGGTTTTATGTTTATACTTTTTCCCATTAATACGTCCGCATTTTCTTGTCCCTGGGGACGAAATATGTTAATTTACTTAATAATGTATAAGTTACGTAAATATATTATGACACGGCGGTGCGCGTATCAAAGGCGCTAAAGGTCACGCTGCCTCGCGTGACTGTTGTGTACACGTTAGAAATTTGATGTGTTGCACTCCAACTTTTACAGATATCATCTTATTGCTTATTTCCCTGTAGGTGCAAGGCGAATATGGGAATAGGCCTTGAGCGATAGTCAAATCTTTTAAAGTTTTGAGATTCCGTTCTAACATACACCAAATGAATAACGAAGTTCTATTTGACATAACTCACACAAATGAAAAAGAGTATCTCTGAAATGGTTCACTCTACAAAAATGTTAATTTGGATCATAAATTCTGTGTTTTAGTAAGATCGACATTTTTATACAATAAGATTTGGTCTATCTCTTACGATTTAGAAGTTATGCAAAAGTCATCCAGAGTAGACAGGACTACATAGGCTACAGCCAGAAAATTCGAAATACACATTTCATTTGTCAAAAAAGTATCTTCAACATATATTTTAATCAAAATTGTTAGAGCCATTTTGGAGAATATCAATATTTTCGAAACATTTTCCATGCAAAGGATAGTTTAGGGTGAAGGAATTTTCTTCCATATATATACACGAAGATTTGAAGAAAAATCTTCCACCCTAACCGTTCGTTAGTCTCGCAAAAACTCGAAAATGGCTCAACCGTTCGAGTAATTTCTCTTTTGTTTTGTTCGTCTCGGTACTTCCGACAAACCGAAAAAATCTAAATTAGTGATTTTGTATTGAAATAATTGTCACTTTAGATTACTTTCAGTATGCCTATAGCGTTTGTGGTACAGCTATCGTCTGACAGCTGCAGCTATTAGATTTAGACTCGTTTTTTCGTTAAAAAAAGTAGTGGATTTTGAGAACAGATTTGGTTAAATTGTATTCAATTACATTTTGCGAACATTCATTTTGATTCGAAATAACATTCAAACCACACACAATGCGTGTAATATTATCCATCTCAAAGAATTGTATTGGGAAGATAGATTAGGATTGTTAATCACCTATGAGGGGTTAAAATTAGATCAATTTTAGGTAGTACGAAGTACACCGGGTCATCTAGTTACTACATAAAATTCATAGTTTTTTGCTTGAAATATAAATGCAACGAATTACACACACTTTTCTCTACTCATTTTTATTTTACATAACATTCACACGAATTTCTTTCTCACTGCAATGTACCACTTTTTATATTATCGAAATAGAATTATTACATTCAGACAGTTTTCTCTACTTACTGTTCTTCATGTGGCATAGGTGGTTGTTTCACAGCGATTTCGCCGGTATTTTCATTTATTTAGTTTATTTTTAGTCTTTGTAATAACCCAACAGTTTTGATGAAATATTTGAGTGCATTAAATCATATTTTTAAAATAAAACACATGGTACTGCGCAAGCACAAACTAGGTCTGAAACTTTTAGTAACCATTTTTTAGAGATTGTTCTCAATTAACGTGTAGTAGATAGAAAATAGGCGTTTTTAAGAACAGTTTGTGGTCAGTAAGGAAAGTAAAGCATACATGAACATTTCAACTATGCTTTTACTAAGGAACATTAGTATAAACTCAGTGTCCCATTTTCTTGGTTCTTACCGCCATTTTCACATCCAACACTGGGGCACAGGAAATGGAGAAACCAGTGTTCACTGTAATCTCATCTTCCACTTTTAATGTGGCTGTGTTATTCTCATTATATTTCTCGTTTACCGGGACTCCATTCTCCATTATCCACTCTGCTGCTGCCCCTACGCTCTTCCCCTCACAGGTAAACAAATGTAACTGTAGAATACAGTTAGCTGACCAAGGAAAACGGCAATGCACTATTACTGTTACCATTCCTCTTAGAACGAAAATTAAAATGGTGGATGTATGAAGTGTATATTAATTCTTCATAATAAGACTCCCCAGTTTTCTCTCGGCTCACTAAACACTTTTAGTGAAGTACTCAATGTCGCCAAACTGATGTGATTTGGTTGAGTTTTGAGTGTCACTTCACCTTTCTGTGCGCGTAGTGGCGTAACACTCGTAGAATGGCACTTAGAGACACATCAATAAAAAGAATTCTAGAACATTTGTGGGAATGTTGAGAATCTCATTGAGAATCTCACAGAGACATTTCGCTATTTTGTATCTCCTCTGTAATTTACGTTTGGTAATAACGCTCTTTGTCTCCTTATCTGTTCTATCGGCCAGTCGATGGATTGCTAGGCGTTTTCCACAGATCAACGATGTCCTAGAATTCTCACTATTCTGGTTCTATTTTCCTTGCATTACCTGTTCTAACTTTATATCTTCGTCCTCTGTAGAGTGCTAGTAAGACAAAAGAGAAATAAGTCAAAGAATGCTCTGATCATACAGCACTAGTTAAGGAAAGACATTCACCGAGTACGGTATAAAACAAAGCGAAAAAATCTCATGTTGCACCCACATGGCTTGCTCTACTCTTGTACAAACTATTCTTAGAAACACTTTTTTCAATGTTTTCACTTTAAGGGCCATAAACATTTGCTGTTGTGTATGCTTTAAGTGATATTAAAATAATTTAAGGCAGGTCGTTAAGTGATAGCTTTGAAATTGCATTCTGTTTATATGGTCAAGGGACAAAAAAATGAATGCGATCTTCATTTGAGAAAGGCATAAATATTAACAAATTGAGACAAATAACAAGAAATATTTCCAAAATAGTTCACCATAAAAAGGTGAATTAGGCACGAATTGTGTGTTCGAATGAGACCTCCATTTTTCGTGTTGTGCGATGTATATCTCTTACAGATGTGCAAAATTCACTCAGATTTCAGAGGGCTTTTGAGGACAGTTTGAGAAGATTTTCTTGAACATTTTCGCGTCGCAAGCTTAGAAAATACTGAATGTGTACCTATACCAGATTTGGTATTTAACCTACCTTTCGTTTTTAAATTATGCTGTTCACAGACGGACTGGCACACACACGCGCACACACACATCCACACGGACCTTTTCCTAAAAATAATTTTCGTTTTTAGTTCAGTGAGTCCCTAATCATGTATTCCTGACGAAATTTTGGCTACGGTTACTCGAAGAATAGCAGAAAATATTTATAGTAGAAATTTGACGCCAGGTGGTCGATAAAGTAGGAACCTTCAAATACCGAACGTAGTAAAAAATAATAATGCTAAGTTTCATCAAGTGGCTAAACCTTAAAAGTCATACTTTAGATTTTAGTGATCTGACATTTTTTACAAAGATATGTGCATTAATTTGCTAGCGTGTTTTGCTTTTATTTAATAAGTTTTAATAAATAATTTAATAAATGTGAGTCACGTATACAAGGCCTTGCAGTTGTTCCTAAAAATAATATAACAAGAACTCCATGCGTTTTTAATATACAACCAAAGTTGCGAGAATAATGTAAGATATACCTTGCCAATTTCTGTGTTACCTTTGAATTTGAGCTAGGAAATTTAAGAAAGTAATCATGCAATTTAAAAACATTTCCGGAAGTAACCGGTGTTAGGTTTAGAGCAATTTAAGTAGTTAATTTATTAAACAACAATTTAAAGTTGGAATATGCCTTATAGTAATGCATTTCTGCTTCTTAAATGGCAGTACTGATCTTTATATTGCTAATTCTAGTAATTGAAAGGGTCAAATGAAATGTTTAAATTACTTATTCAGTAACTTCACCCAGTTGTACAGGTGCTTTACAGAAATGTTGAGGCATTACAAAACCCTTGGTGGGCATACTCACCTTCCAAGTTCCCGTGCAGCAAGACACGGCGAAGGTCGGGGGCGCTATGTCTGAGTGAGAGACATCTTGTGATGTTTAAGTGCGTCGCCATTGGTCGGCTGTAATTGGTGGCCTGTTGGCTCTATTGCAGAGGTCTTTCCTGCCAGGCAGGTTGGTGATGCGAGAGAGGGGCTAGAGAGAGAGTAAGTCTGTCAACCACGAGTTCTGCAGGTGGTTTTAAGAAACAAGTAGCCCTTAGTCATTATGTGTATAACAATTTTCCTGAGTGTTGGTGAGTTTTTATAACTAGTACAATCCGTGTATCAGAGAAGTCGTTTTTGTTTTCGTTTCTTTTTTCTTTTTCTTTTTTTACTTTTTTCTTTTTATGGTTACAAAGGTAATTAGTATTAACCACTCAAAGATGGGGAAGAGTTATTTTAGGTTTTTAGCAATGTGTTAACTTGATTTGAGTGAGATATGTAATTCTGATAGTTTAAAGACTGGTATTGACCTAAAGATACATTCTGATTCCTGACAAGAAGACAGACCACTAAAATAATTGTGCAAAATCTATAAATTCTGTGCGTGTAAAGCGGAAAGTATAATGTTAAAATGTGGAAACATTTTTATGGCAATTTATTATGGGTATAATTGCAACTATGTAATCAGTTATTAACGCTAAATGAAGTTTGTATACGTTATAAATTTATATAATGTTCCTTGTCACGCCCTACAGTGTTTGTGTTTATCTTAATATATAAAACAAAGTCTGGTTTGTTCGAACACTTGTAACTCGAGAACGGCTGGACCGATTTTCATGGTTTTTGATTTGTTGTATTTATCTCCGTCCCGAATAGCAGAGTAAGTATCAAAAACATTGGCAAATTGACGAAAAAAAGGAAAAACATTTTCCCGTACAAAATGTTCATGGGTTTCGTAACTGCAAAATATTTAATGTTCTTCCGTTGATACGATAAAGTCTTCTTTCAAATTAAAGAACGTATTTAAATAAAGGTTTCGAATCCACAAGATATATCCACAATATTCGAGTAATGGGATATTTTAGATTTTAAAAATGTAGAATAATGTCAGTAATGAAAAAGTCTTTGACATATATTTATGCGTGCGTTCAGAAATTTATTTTGTGTAAACTAAGGAAAATATATCAAGCTACTTAGATATAGAACAAATTACAAACGAACAAATAACTTAAAATTGATAATTGTCAAATCAGATTATTCGGCTGAAGATTTCTCCAAGCAATTGCTGACTATCGGTAATGGCCATATTCCTGTCGACGAATCGAGCGGATTGATCTCATTTCCTCCGAATTTTTGCAAGTTCGTCTCATCGAATATCATTGATAACAACAAAAATAACGAATGGTTAAGCGAGCGAGCAATTTTGGATGTCAATGACAAACTTTATAATTCAGAATCAAATCGTTGGTACTCTGCATTCATTCAAATCTATTGACTGTGTAACAATCGAAGACGAACTCAACTCAATTTTAAACTCCTTGGATACGCCTGGTTTACCTACCACCGCACAATTTACAACTGAACGCGGACTCGATAGTCATCATGCTTCGAAATCTAACCAAAACTATGCAATGGAACGCGCTTGGTGATAAGAAAACAGATAAATGATGTGATGGAGTATACCCTCAAACTGTGTAATATATTGTCAGTAATCTCAGGTAATTGTTCCGTAGTCTGCATACTTTAAAATGTGTTTCAGATGATATAATTACAACTCGCTGCGAGAGGTACTTAATATTATATAATCATAACTGTGGGGAGAATAAACATTTGGTAACATTAAAAAACTACATATTACTTATCGTACTTTTATGCTCATTATAATCAATTACCAAGGACAGTACCCGCATTTCTGGCTTGTTCCTTTTCACAAGGTGGCGTTTCTTCCTCTATCTTTTCAAACAAAACCTGTATCAAGACAACCGGCGATTTAACTCTACACACCCCAAATGGACAGAGGTCCGTCTAAGACTGTCAGAGCTCAGCGGGTGACATACGTGTTTTCCGCCTTTAAATCATCTTTCTTCTACATCTGAATTTGGGGATTTAAATTAAATTGCTCCACAGTTACTAATCTACCATTGCAACCAAGGTTACTATTATGTATTATTTGTTTCATTTTAGTTCCTCTTTATGTTCTACTGTTATTGACTTTCACTGCAAATTCCCAGAGATGAGAATGAGACTGAGGGTAAATGATGAATGAGCTCAAGTGTTCTGTACCGTTTGTAAACGTGCGAGGATTAAGTCTACAGGAAAGCACAATGCAGCCTGAAGCGGGAATAGAAACACGGAAGGCAATCGGTGCCGCTAGCCTGGTGAAATAACCCTCCCCCCCCCCCCCCCCTGCCAGTTTCCAACCATTACGCATAGCTGACCACCGTCCGTTTATTAATAACGGAAATGCGTCACTGCAGACCCACCACTAATTCCATGCTGGTTTTGTTGGGCTCATGAAGTGACGTGCACAAATACAGAAACAAGAGGCAACGGATGACCTCTCTGGACATACGTAGTAGTTAGTGCTATGGGTTTTATCCGAGCTTATTTTTTAGGACCTAACTTAAAGCCTTCTGTAACCTTTGTACGCCGATCCTGACAAAAGCGTGGGAATTATATGTACATTGCGTTTCTAGCATGTAATTTATCTTGCTCCACATAATTGAAACCATGTCACCTTCAAAAAGGATACCATCTTCCAGAGGCTTTTTTGATATATGCAATATGTCCGTCTTATATGAACTTTGATAGCTGCTGCGGTGGCGGATTATGGAAGCTTTTCCTCAGGATGGAAGTGAGAATAGACAACCACTTAAGTTGACAATACATTTAATGAGTGCTAATCAATTAACTATTTGGAGTGAGTTGACAACTATGTAGAACTAAACTTAGCACAATAAATTGTGGCTATCGAAATATTATATCTTCTATCTTCTGAAGTGTCAATAAATTCAAGGTACAATATAATTGTTTCCGTTGAAACAAAGTGAAGCATGAAGCAATATTTTACTTTGCTTCACACTGAGGTGAACTTTGAAGCAGGATTACACAGTTTTGTCGGTCAAACGTTGTTAACTGTTTCAAGCAAAGATGCTTCCCGCCCCCTAATAATGTCTCGAAGTTCCTTTGAATCAGTCCTTTGCCGCCGATATGGGGCTATAATATTTCCCTCTTTCTGGGTATGCGTAAGTGGTTTTGAAAGGAGGACGCAAATTTTGATTATAACGTCTTTTAAGCATCAATCTTCCACTCTTTTCAATTGAGACGTTGCCCACCAATATACGTGTATTATCACATAACTCACTAATCAAGTAGCACTATTCACATAGTTATACAGGTGGAAGGGAAGTCATTCCTTCTAACATCGCTTCGGTAGTAATTAGTGGACATCACACCGGGTTGCGAAATAATGAAGTGCTTAAAAGACGTGAAGGAGTACTCCAAGCTGCTCTCTCACGCATTAGGTATGTCGACAACGTTGCGTTGAGGTTGGTCAGGGAGTTGACCTAGTTTGTGAATGTAAACAGGCCGGGCACTTTCGCTTTTGTTGGGAGCTAACGCTTGTGATTGGCTCCTACACTTCACAGTAAACACGGAAGAACAAGAACAAGAAAGTTTGCAAATAGAGCATGACCACCTCAGCCTTGCATAGTAGCTCAACGTTTGGCAGATGAAACAACCGCTGAAAAAGATGCAACCGACTTAGTCAATGCAGACGAACAATTGGAAGTGACATGAGATGGCAGTAGAGCCAATGAATGCAGAGGCCAAAGAAAATGAATCTAAAAGTGACAATGAAGACATTGAAATGGAGAATGAGAAAATCAGACACAGTGAAGGATGCAAAGCGACAGAAAAAACTATCAAGCATCTAGAACAACAGACAGAGACAACTTCAACAGACCTTCTACTGCTACGTCGATTCCGTGAAATGGCAGCAAAGAAGCCAGCAAGTTCCCTTAGATAGAAAACACTGAAGGACTTCCTGAGGAAATAACTTCTTTGTTTCTTAACCGAACAAGGTCTTTTTTTACTTTTATTTTATTTTCATTTGCCTGCACTTCACTTTCAACACATCGGGAGAAGTAACATTATGACATTATAGTTACTTTTGCAAAATAAGGGATGTGTATTGGAAGATTATAATTAGTCACAAAGAATACATAGGAACTGGTTAATGTCAAACAACTTGTACCCCATATCATAATTATTAAAGGCCCATATAAGATGGAGCGAACTTCAGGGGATGTTTTCTAAACATTCAAGAGGTACATTTTATTAGCCATTCGAATACCCTAAATATTTTTATTAAAATCTTTAAGAATGAGGTGTGGAAAACTGAAAATATAAGAACATATGCTCCATGTAAAGTAGGCCTGGGTAATGGTACCCTCTGAGTGTCGCCGCTCATGACCTTGCAATGATAATGAGGTTCAATAGGTAAAGAAATGACGGTCGCTTTAAGCTATTGTGCGAGTTGCCCAGGTCTCATGTAGGGCAATTTAATGGGGAATTTTCCCCTCCAGTTGAATCTTTGTGAACAGCTGAAATTATTACACACACACACACACACACACACACACACACACACACACACACACACACACACACACACACACACACACACACACACACACACATTTTATCTAAATCAGCAAAACTAGATTGGGGACTGAAACACCAGGCTTTAAAGACTATGTACAACGGTGCAATTCTACCATTACTATCTTATGCAGCTCCAGTATGGATAGAAGCCATTGACAGAAAATATAATGCAAATAAGTTTACAAGAGTGCAAAGACAAATAAATATCAAAATTGCTAAAGCATTCAGGACCACATCTACTGAAGCACTATCCATTATAACGGGACTTACACCTATCACAATCAAACTTCAGGAAATCGCCAATGAATATACAATATTGAAACAAAACTCCGAGAACAAATTAGACAAACCTGTAGAATATAGGAAATGGTGTCATCCAGCCGACATACCAATAATAAAAGAAATAAATCAGAATAAAACATATGCACTGGAAATTTATACAGATGGCAGTAAAACAGAAGAAGGAGTTGGTTCTGGAGTAGCAATTTATCATCAGAACAAACTGAAATATCAGCTACAATATAAGTTAGATAAACAGTGCTCCAATAACCAAGCTGAACAATTTGCAATGTTGAAAGCATTAGAAACTGTTGAAAATATTTACTTAACTGAAGAAGATAACAAAACTGCAGCGATATACACGGACAGTAGAGTCACATTACAATCATTGCATAACTACAAAATTCACAGTTACCTAACAGAAGCAATTAGAACAATGTTAAAAATTTTAGAAAAACAAAACTGGAATGTAGAAATTGGGTGGGTCAAAGCACACATAGGGATACAAGGCAATGAAATTGCAGACCGACTAGCAAAGAGAGCAATTACAAACGAAGAGGAATGCAGCTATAATAGACTTCCAAAGAGTTTTGTTAGAAGAACGCTAAGACAAGAAAGTCTAAAACATTGGGAAAGTCAATGGCAAGAAACAACTAAAGGTCAGGAAACAAAGCATACTACTATAGGTTCCACATCACAGACGACCCAAGTTGTTCATGTAATGGAGGAGAGCAAACAACAGACCATATAATTTATGACTGCAAAAATCTCGAAGAAAAAAGAAGAGCATTCAGAAGGAAAATAATTCAAAGAAGAGGAAAATGGCCACCAACTAAAGTCGAAATTGCTAAAAGTTATTTTAAAGAATATATTCAGTATGCCAATGCAATTGATCTGACAAAAAATAATTGAACTGTATAAATCTATGTAATTATTAATGTTAAATTTATAATAAGCAAACCCAACATGTAGTATTACATATTGTAATGGAACATGTAGAACAATAAAGAATCTTTTTAAAAAAAAAAAAAAACCACACACACACACACACACCTCACGCAGACCACGCCACACCCACACTACCCACACACATACACACACCAACGTTCTGGGCGGCTCAATTTGTTGCCGATCCCAAGGTAATGGGTTCCAGTCCGGCCTAGTGTTGTAAATGTGGTTAAAAGCGACAGCCCCATGTCAATAGATGTACGTGCATGCAAAAGAACTCCTGAGGGGCGAAATTCGGCACACCTACGGCGCTGTTATCCTGGCAGTACTGTGAGAAAATGACAATATAGTTCCACGAATCCCACTAGTGTGACAAAGACAAAGTCCAGTCCAGTTACTTTTTTCTCAAACTATTCTCCTTCAAAAAGTTTTTCACAAATACACAATCCCCTTTTAGTGACGTTAACACAATCTACACCTTCCGTAATATTACAACTCTCAACTGTTTTCTTCTAGTAACCTTGAGTCAGTTCTTTTGCGGTCATTCTTCACTTTCTCTGTCTCTCAAACAGTAATGATGCAATCCCTCAACACTCAACTCTCTCCCTAGAGAGGTTCTAGGAACTAAATAAAATTAAAGAAAAATAGCCTTTGTAAATCCATTCAAATCCGAACTATCCTGCACATACAAAAATATTCTATAAGCATACAAATGCTGTGCATGCATTATTGAACAGAGCACTAGTTTTCTGCATTGACCTGATTTCACATCATTTCAAGCACGTTGTGTACCTAGCAAAGCAAACCTCTGTATAAATATTTCATACACAAACCTTACTTGTTAATACAGTTGGTTTACATACACATGTAACCAAATGACATATCGCCTCGAGTCCATGACTGCATGGAAAATATTTGTCCTATTATGTTGGATATTCACATTTGTCGACTGGATTGTAATCGAATTTACGCACTGAGTGGCAAACGTTTTGTTACAAAACCGAAAAACGGAAACGCATTCGCCGAAGAATATCTCATTATATCACTCATACAGATTCACAAAAGATCAAATAATAATGTGGATGTTTCCTGATTGCTGCATAAACAGTATGCTAAGGTAAGGAACCCTTTAGAAACTTTGTACACAACTAATATTTACGCAATTATAGCATTAAAACAGGCTGGTTCTGATGCCAGAAGCAAATTCTTCAGAACGACCAGGTTACCAAGCAACTTGTCTGAAAGGAAAAACAAGCAATCTGGTGTTTTATTCACATAGATCTTCGCTATCCACCATTGTACTCGTACATTCACACGTTTTTTACTCGCTTTCTTTTACAAGACATTCACATGTTATTCTCTATGTGCTCTTCAGCACAAAATTCATACAATTTTCTACACGCGTGGAATACAATTACAAGTACATTCACACAATTTTGTCAACTCACTTTTCCTTTACGTGGACCGGGTTCGATCCCAAGCAACCGAATATGGGATTTGTGATGCACAAAGTGACGCAGAGCCTACCTTCTTCATTCCATGTATCATCAGTGTCACCGCCGGGATGCCGCATGTACTAACGTCAGTCGTTAAATATTACCCAAAAAATGGATGGGGGTATGTACGAAATTGAAAACCTTCAACACCAGTTGACTGACACTGAACATTGGAACATCTAAGTTTCATCCATTTTTTACTTTCTCTACTGGTAATTAGGGGAAGTATTGTCTTCCACCCAAAAATTCAATGTCGAGATTTCACCGGAAATATATGGTTTGAGACCCCCTGAATCCAGAAAAAGCATTTTTGGAAAAAGGTCCGTGTGTGTGTCTGTGTGTCAATCTGTGTGTCTGTCAGACTTTGGAGAGCATAATTAAAAAACGAAAAGTCGGTTAAACACCAAAGTTGGTATTTAAGTTTAATGTCTTTCAAGGATGCGACACAAAGATTTTGAAGAAAATAGCCCCACCCTAAACTACCCTTTACATGGAACATTTTTCGAAAATTTTGATTTTCTTGAAAATTGCTCTAATGATTTTGATTGAAATACCATATGGTTGAGATATTTTTATGACAAATGAAATGTATATTTTGAATTTTCTGGCTATAGCCTATGTAGTGCTGTTTAGTCTGGATGAGTTTTGAATAACTCGTAAACCATAAGAGATAGACAAAATCTTACTCTACAAGCAATGTAGATGTTGCTAAAATACACAATTATGTCTCAATAATTTGTTTTTTGTAGAGTGAACCGTTTCGGAGATATTCCTTGTTTCGTGTGTCAGTTTCGGAAAACTTAGAACTTTCATGCAATGGAACATCGTTGTTCATTTTTGATATGTTAAGCGTGCAAATGGAACGGGATTCAAAGCTTTAAAATATTTGACTATCACTCAAAGTCTACTATATTCCCATAATCCCCTTCCACCTACAAGGAAATAAGTAATAAGATAATTTGTAAAAATGTTTATCTTTACACGAAGAAGATATAGGAAGAAGAGTTTGTAAGAATGGTTAGTAAAAGAGTAGAGAAAGTCATGTGAGTGCAACTCATCAGATTTTTTTCCCTGTAGCTTTCCTGGTTTTACCTTTCATTTCTCTTTTATGTAAAGCATTCATGTTGCCCTTCAATATAAAATTTATAAGGTTTTCTCTGCTCGCCTTTCTTTTATGTATCACATTCACATGTCGTTCTCTACTCTCTCTTCTACAAACAGTTCACACAATTTTATATATGCTTGAAATTGATGTACAAAGGACTATATTCACACGGTTATCTCTACTCATTTTCGTTTAAGAAACACAAGCACATTTCTTTTCCTAATGTCTTTTCTACAAATAATTCACATGATTATATGATTCAAATAAAAATACAGTGTCTAACATTTACACAGTTTCTCTACTTGCTTTTCTTCCAGGGTATTTGTGGTTGTTCAACATTGCTTTTGCACAGTGTCTTGCCGGTGTTTTTATTTTTTAGTTTATTTTATCTTTTTGTGTTCTTTAGAGTATCCCATAACCATTTGTAGAAACGTTTATTTTAGGTAGCGTAACTGTTAGGAATCACTCTTTGTGTAAGGAGTAAAGCACATGACGTATTTGTGTAAATGTACCAGTGGCAAGGAAAGTGGTGTTCAAAATATTACATTGGATATTAAAAAAAAGTTCTTCGAGATTTTATAACCCACACCAGTAAAGGTCACCAGTGTTGGTTATTCTGCTTAACTGTATTATAACCACAAGTATCTCACATTTCTATAAAATAATGTATAATGTAAATACAAGCAACTAGCCCACAAAGAGAAAGAATGTTACAAATTTATTACATAGGTTCAGGTTATACTTTTTACAACAAAATGGGACCTCGCCAATGCGACCTCCGTTGATATATTATGCTTACCCACTCCCAGGAAGAAGGGAAGTAACCAAAGGAGTTTACAGGTATCAGTGGACAGGAAACACATACGCGCGGGTGTCACTATTAATTCCAAACTCGAAGAGCTGGAGCTATAGAGAGAGGTCAAGCATCCGTGCCATCTGTCCAGTATCGCCATACACCACGAAACCTAGAAGTGCATCTGAAAGTTTAGAAGGAAGTAATATAAAAGGAAAATTATGTAAAGGAAATCGTGATAGACGAGAATTCATACTATAATCGACAAAATCCAGTCCTGTTTCTATTCTATCACTTAATTGTCCGGTAAACTTTTACTACAAATACCAGTTTTCTTCACAGTCCACATGGTCTTTCCCACTATCACAACTCAACTATTCTTCTCATAACCTTGCTCAGTCTTTTTAGTGTCTCTTTTCACCTTCTCTGTCTGTTATACACTTAACTATGGTATTACAACCGATATGTTCTACGAGACGATAAACACACGCACGGTAGTCTTACACACACTGACCAACTTATTCCTGTATCTCTACTCTCAAACTCACTGCTGCTTCCTCATATCCTTTTATACTGGGGATGACGTCACACAACATTGCGAGAAATTTGCCATACACACGCGCCGCGATGACCCGGCTAGAAACCTCGCGAACGTTTTCGATACCTTTTGTTTCTGCCGCCGATTGTTTACGTCATGTACCCAGAGTCACGCGAGACAGCCCGGCCTTTAAAGTTTCTACCCGCTCGCCGATCCGGCATGTGTTGTGAGACAGCCAGGCCCCGCCCGTCCATTGTTGTACGCCCGACCCCAACGTCACAATACAAACATTCACTTACGCATCAGGAAAAAACACGAGTGGGCGGTTGGCGGTATCGGGGCCTTCCAAAGCTTATGACGTCAAAACGGAGGTATTTTATTCGGTGGGATTCGCTGTATGAAGTGCTAATGAACTACTGACGTCAGATGTCTATTTTGGAAGATGATATAAGAGTACCATATTACTTCAAAAGAAGCAGTTATTGCTGCTCCTTCTTTTGTTATTTCTTGAAAGATGTTGAGGAAGAGTGATGAACAAATAAAGCTCAAGTGGTGTGCCCATGGCATGGGGGAGAGGAAGAGAGAGAGGATGGAGTGCCAACATGTTAATGGGAGACGTCAACAGACGGTGAGCAAGTGGGTCATTTTTGTACGGAAATCAATAGTGCCTCCTCATGCGAGCCTGTAATTACCGGCATATATAACTAATATTCACAGCGACCATCCAAAGTTAAGCCTCGCTTCGCAAAGATTCGCAGCAACAAAATTAATTGCCTAGGCTTCAGATTAAAGCACCGAAAATGCTAGCTCGATAAGTGGCGAAAACGGGGGAAAACCCGCCAACAAAGTGTTTCCTGTATAGCCAAGAGTAATTTTCCTCCCTCGAGATAGCTTAAGCATGCCATTAAAACTATGTGCAAGCTTAATGCTGTGCAAAATCGTTTGGAGCGCATTAGCTTGTTCGTTGTTTTCAGTTTTTTCCTCATCTTAATGCGCTAAAGGTAATGCACAGTTACAGACCTCATTAGAACTACAGCTTTGAAAACTTACACTCAACATTCCACCGCGATGGGTTGCAGGTAAATTGGGGGTATTCCAACTTACAGTTCCAAGTTTGATTCTCCATACGGAAAGGTTGTTTTAGAGGGCATCCTCAAGTATCTCTCAACCTTAACGACTCTCTATAATGTCCAACAATCATTCAAGTAATGCCCTGTGTTTCACAGCTTTTGATCTACATAATTATAGAGAAGTTAACAAGGTTGTTTTGGAGGTTTTCCTCATTCTGAACTCTGCTACCTCTCGGCACTAAGGTTTCCCTGCTCACCTGTAATAAATCAGTTATTCTATTGAGCTTTACAGCTTTGGTTCTACATATAGACACGATAACAAGTCTGTTTTGTTGTTTTGGAAGTTTCCCTCAGTCTGAACTCAGGCATTCCTCTGCAATATCTACTCCGAACTCAACTGTAATATCCAACAACTATTCAATTAATCTCATGAGTTTTACAGCCTTGGTTCTAGATATAGAGAAGTTAACAGGTTGTTTTGGAAGTTTCCCTTAGTATGAACTCAGGCATTTCTCTTCAATAAGGACTTCGAACTCAGCTGTAATATCCAAAAATTATTCGCTTAATCTATTGAGCTTTATAGCTTTGGTTCTAGATATAGAGAAGTTAACAGGGTTGTTTTGGAGGGTTTCGTCACTCAGCACTAGAGTCTCTTAGATCAACTGTGATGTCCAACAATCATTCAACTGGTCTATTGATCTTCACAGCTTTGGTTCTAGATATGAAAGAATTGGTATTTAAGCTTAATATCCTTCAAGAATGTGACACGAAGACTCTAAACAAAAGCCCTCCACCTTAAACTACCCTTTAGGTGGACAACTTATCAAAAATGGATTTAACGATTTTATTAAACTCCATTTGTTTCAGACTTTTTTTGGCAAATTAAATGTATATTTTAAATTTTTGGTCACAGCCATGTAGTCCTGTTTACTTTTGATGACTTTTGCATAACTGGCAAACCATAAAAGATAGAGAAAATCTTACTGTACAAGAATGTAGACATTGCTATAACACACAAGTTATGTCCAAATGCATTTTTGTGGAGTGAACCATTTCAGAGATATTCCTTGTTATTTGTGTGAATTTTGCAATAGTTAAACCTGCTGTCAAATGGAAGATCGTTATTCACCTCGGTGTCTTGGTCGAACGGAATTTAAAAGCCTTTATATAGCAACCAGCTTTAAAAGATTTGACTATCTAGGCTTAAAGCCTAGGTACTATATTCCCATATTTCCCTTACACCTACAAGAAAGTTAGAAATAAGGTAATCGGTGCAAAAATTTATCTAAAATGAAGAAACTAGACGAATATGAGTTTGTGATTAGAGTTCACACAAGAGTAGAGAAAGATATACATATGAAGAACATTGGATCGTAAAGATCGATTTGAGAAATGAATCGATTAGGTGAATGTATCTCAGGCACCCTAAGGTCGACTCGATTCATTTACTTGCTGTTTCGTTTTATTCAAATAAAACAAAAGACTACCAAACCATAATGTAAAGAAATACATCTGAAATGTAATTAGCAGCTTTATAATTATGAAGGCTACCTTACAATTAATACAGTCTACCCGAATTCATTCGTAGATTTGACACTTTCTACGATTTACAATTTGACTTTGATAGCTTAAGTTATTAGTGCGAGTTATTTTCTTTGCTGTTTTTAAATCGTAACAAGCTTATCGATTTATCTTTGGTTGACTAGTTTATTTTGTGTTGCCATATACACCTATAAGCATGGGACTGCCACAGTCTAATAGCTTTTGACAGAACGACGTCTGTCGGATCAAATCGATAATTTAAACAAGTTCTTCCTCTTCCTCCTCCTCTTCTTCTTCTTCCTCTTCTTCTTCCTCTTCTTCTTCTTCCTCTTCTTCTTCCTCTTCTTCTTCCTCTTCTTCTTCTTCTTCTTCATATTTTCCTTTAGCCCTTCGGTGTCGGGCCTAATTTTAAAAAATCCAATTAATTAAGAATGCCATTAAATTATAAAACGCTGTTCTAAAGTGGTAAGGTTCTCTGGAACCTGGTGGTGGTGGTGGTGGTGACGGTGGTGGTGATGGTGATGGTGATGGTGATGGTGGTGGTGGTGGAGGTGGTGGTGACGGTGGTGGTGATGGTGATGGTGGTGGTGGTGGTGGCGGCGGCGGCGGCGGAGGCGGCGGCGGTGGCGGTGGCGGCGGCGGTGGCGGTGGCGGTGGCGGTGGCGGCGGCGGTGGCGGTGGCGGTGGCGGTGATGATGATGAGTATTGATATCAACATTTACAGCCGTTCTCTTAACCACCTCTGTTAAAGAACTTCCGTCGATCCTTATGCCAAGAACAAGAAAGAAAGAACACCTATAAGCGAACCACCCTTGTGGATCTACACTATATATAAACGGACGTGAAAAGCAGCGAGAAAGAACAAGAAACCCATTTTGTCAGGTTATATTTACGCCTCACGTATTCTCATTATGTCCTCAATAAAAGAAACGTTGTTGTTATTGGGCGCAAGAGTGCCCACGTCCACATACACACACCCCCACACCACATATACAGACACACACACGTGCGCAGAACGCACGCACACACAGAAGGCCTAAAAGCATAGCTGTAATTATACACAACTCGTAAACGTTTGTAAGGAAAGTTAGTTTCCTTCTAAAACTTCGTGCTTCAATTCACCTTCTACGTGATATGGGAAGTAAAAGGGTGAGAAGTCTTTGAAGGGGAAAACGGCATAAAAGTTTTGAACTAATAGCGATTAAATTACAGCAAGAAACGATAGTGCCATTAACAGAATGCCAACATTAAGATAAATGTTCTTATTTTCACAAGTAGTTCTTTGTCTGATGCTGTAAAAACAGCTCCATTGAAAACGTATTCTACAGAATTAAATACAAATTTCCACCATGCACGATATATACAGAAGAGTACAAGTCGTTATAAAATAAAGACTCCTTAGTGAAAATTTTAATCCACCAGTATTAAGTTGTGCAACAATACTTTGAGAAGCTGTTTTTATTTTATTATAAAATTTTGTGGCACCTATACACGGAGTTTGAAGTTCAAATATCTTTGTCTAAATACGCAATTTAATCCAAAACGCGTCAGTATAGCCAAAAGATAGCAATTTGGAAACATGGTTAGATGTGGTTTGGTTCTCACCTCTCATTCCAGCGTTCCACTCATTTACATCTCAAATAACATTCCTAAACATGGACAATCATTTTTCCAACACCGTCTGAAATAATTGAAGGACCTGAAAATATAGCCTAGTAAATCAGAAAATACAGCAGAATCTCAAAGTAACGCGATTATATCGACTAAAGTCGATCCCGCGGAGGTGGTGGTAAATATTCGTGCAATTGTTTCAGATAATGCAACATGCTTCACTTCGAATGTATTTCGTACATAGTGCTTTCATTTAGGTGTTAGACACGTGACCACCACGTACATTGTCAAGTACGTAATATACTTAAAGCACACCACTTTTATATGCAATGGCATATTCTAGTCCTGCAACCGATCGTAATTAATACAGTACAGACAATTACATGTACCCATTTTACACTAACCCAATTTTTCACTGTCCTAAAGAAACATTTTTTTCTTCGGATATTGTTTGATTGTAGCAAGATGGAGATTAGTACTGTTCGATTTATTTTGTTTCTTCATACACAGAATCATCTTGTTTATGGTACTTATCACTTCACTTACATGCAGAACATGTTCTTCCGTGTGCATATCTGGTTACTTCGGGAAATTCTTAGCAATGCAGTGGCCAAGGTCAACGCTAGGAATGCAGTGACTAAGGTCCACGCTAGTGGTGGCGAAAAGTATACTCCAGTACCACTCTTTGAAGAAAATTCAAAACTTAACTTTCAAAAATAAAAAGCACGATATATTTTCGGGGGACATACTTTCCCATGCGTTAAATTCTAACCCCGGTATTCCAGACCGCGCTATTTCGGGCCTCTACTGAACTTACAGGTCTATAGTTTTTAAGGCTGGCTCCGTAGCTCAGTTGGTAGAGCACCAGCCTGCTGTGAAAGGGATCTTGGGTTCGATTCCCTTGACATTTTTCACTAATCAGGATTAGGTACCTATTCCTTACACCCCCGGAGTTTGAGCTATGAACTGCGAATGTCCAAGCGAATTTAATATACAAAAAGCCCAAAGACGTAAAACCCACTGAAAAACGAGTTAACACAATTACAGATGATATAAGTTCCAAAGGAGAGGCCACCAATATGGCAACTGTAGTTAAAATCGCGACGGTAAATGTATCAATTATAAAATAGCTTTTACTAGACTGTACTTCTCTGGGGTAAACAATGCAGCCTATTTTGAGTGTTCATTTTCATAAACTGAATCAAACACAAGCAGGAGAAGCTTTAATTTAAGTGACTTACTGGTTTGAGTTTCAAATATTTCCAGGTTCCCAAAGCGATAAAAGGTAAAAAAATAAGATGTAGTAAACTTTTTATTTACGAGAGTCCCTTAATTGCTACGCCTCTCAGCGCCTCATTCTATAGTCGGATGATAAATCCCGGGCCTAACATAGAGATGGGGTCAATTGGCCAGTTTGACGGAAAGCATCATGACTCTAGACTATCTTGTTACAGGTCAATAGATCGTTTAGTTTTTTAATGACAGCATTTTAAACAAGATAAGTGTAAAGGCTTCACGAAAATGGAGGATTTGGAAAAACGAGCAGTGACTGAATACTTACATTTGAAAGGCTTAACACCTAAGTCGAAGAGGAAATGAACAGTACATTGAAAGACTCTACCCCTTCATATACAATGATTAAAAGGTGGGTTGTAGAGTTAAAAATGGGACGTACGAGCGCTAGTGATGAGCGTCGCTCTGGATGCCCTGTGGAAGTCAGAACTCCGGAGATCATTGAAAAAATGCATTGTTTAGTACTGGAAGACCGCAGATTAAAGTGTTTTGAGATAGTGGAGACTGTAAACGAATCAAAAGAACGTGCAGGAAATATTTTAAGTAATTTTTTGGGCTTTCACAAGGTCTGTGCAAGATGGGTGTCGCGTTTGTTGACACCTGATAAAAAGTTGCAAAGAAAAACTGTTTCCGTTGGAGCTCTAAAGTAAAAATTCCAGTGAATGTTTTAGTCGCAAAGTAAATTTTGTCAGCTAACAAGGTTATGACGAGTGTTTTCTGGGATGCACAGAGAATTATTTTTATGCATTAGCTGGAAAAGGGCACAAGAATCATTAGTGACAACTATGCAAGCTTACTGCATCGCTTAAGTGATGAGGTGAAAAGAAAAATACCTCATTTGGCAAAGAAAAAAATGTGGTTTCTTCACCACAATGCTCCGGTCCATCGTTCAGTCCTTGCAATGGAAAAATTTATGCGAATTAGAGTTCGAATTGCTTGAACATCCACCCTATTTGCCAGATCTAGCACCCAATGACTACCACCTATTCCCGAACCTCCAAAAATTTCTTGGAGGACGAAGACTTCACAGCAACGGGGAGGTTATTGATGAGGTAAACAGCTATTTTGATGACCATGATAAATCGCACTATCGTTAAATTAAATTACAACACCGATATGATAAATGTATTATCTTTGTGGAGATTATGTTAAGAAATAAAGAAAAGAAAAACTTAATGTTTTGTTTTTGATCCGGGACTCATCAGCCGAGTAGGTATTGGGAGTGAAAGACCGCTTAACTTTGCTCTGAAGCCTCTTTATCAGGTTTCAGTTCTTTCGGAGTCACAAATTTGTTATACGTGATCAACGGCTTTACTTCCCTTCGAAGGACGTCATGCAACGAATTTTCATGACCGAAGTTTTATCGTAGTCTTCCCAGGAAGATAGACGTATTCCGAAGTGGACCATCTTCTGATACGAACTTCCTGTTGTCATTATTTTCTTTCATGTGTTCGCTTAATATGCTTTAGAGTTGCAGAACTACTGGTGCGTGGCATGAGGCGACAAAAGTTACACCTCGTAAGGTTCTTTGCTGGCGCTTGGATTACCAACTGCCGAGCCTTCCTTGGGGCTCGTTTCCGGGAAATTTGTTTGAAGAAGACTCGCGCTGAGAGAAGTATTGGCATTCGCCTTTGCTAGGATGCATCATCTTCCGCGTGTGATAGCCCTTTGGGTATTTGGTGAGGAAGAGAATGATATGAAATGCAAGTGAAATGGATAAATGGAAAGGTGACAGAGAAGCAGTTGGTGGAATGAGTGCAGGATGAAACGGAAGAATCCGGGGGAAACTCGCCCAGATACCGCTTCGTCCACAACGAATACCACATGTGGGTCTCTGGGATCGCCTTGCTGATAGGCGAACGGTCTAACCGCTCGGTTACGGCCACAGCCTCACTCGAAAGGTTAATCTCAGCGTAAGATAATACCAAACCTTCCACTGGTCTGGTATAAGGTTAAGGAAAAGGTTTCCTTTTTTATTTGTTAATAGTGCAACAATTTTTATAACAATTCTTTAACATGGAACAATTATCGATGTCTCAAATAATAGTGTATAACGAACAATAAAAGATGGACTAGATTACCGAATTGGTCAATTCCAAACCGACCAAAGGGCGTACTTATTTCTCTCCCTCTCTTTCATAAACCCATTTGCATAATTTTATTTAAAAGGACTCTCTAGGGAAATATTTACGGTGACAAATGTTAAGTGACCTTATAAAATCACACTTTGTTGCCAACAAAAAGCATACTAACAATGAATAGAGATGAAGGATGAAGACACGAGAAGGAGCTGCTAAAGAAAACGTAAATTAGCAAAACAAACTGTAATAAAAGCTCATGAAAATTTGTGGGAAATATTCATTAGCCAAACAGCGTATGTATCGTAAATTGCAAACAGATTTTGCATACAAAGTTATAAAACAACTAAATAAGGATGAAAGAGATATAGCATGAATGAAAGTGATAAGTACAGATACTTGGATAAAATATTCTAAAGAATTATGGCATAAAGACAAACAAGAAAATAATAAAGAACATAATAAAGGAAATGAGAAAGAAGGCATTGAAGCAGTAGCTGATATAATAAACTTGGAAGAACTGATGAATTGAAACTGATGAAGAACAGAAAGCCAGCTGGAGGTGACAAGATAAATGTGGAGCTTTTAAAGAGCTAAGGACTGATATTAGATTTGGTGTTATTAACTATCCTAAGCAAATGCTGGATAAAAAGTGAAGTCGCAGTGAAATGGAAAGTGGCAGAAGCGATATCACTGATTAAAGTAGGTGATACAAAGCAATTTAATAATTACAGAAATATTAGCGTTCTTAATTCAATGTGCACCTTATACTCTAGGGAATTAAATATAAAATTCAAATAATAATTGAAGCACTGCTAGGTGGCTGGAGAAGATGAGAAGCTTTCGGTAATATAGACAGAGAGACGCTATGAAACATAATGAAGGAACAAGGATAGCCTATATATTTGGTGAAGGTGGTGAAAATATTATATGAAACAAACAAAATTAGTTTTCAATTTTGGAACACAGAAATCAGAAGAAATCTTTACCAAGAAAGGAGTGAGACAAATGTATCCAATGTCACCGACACCTTTTAATAGTTTATATTAATGACATGATCCAAAATTGGAGACAATGAATTGACGCAGGCATAAAAGTAGCCTGAGGGAAAAAAATGTAATTGTTTTATTGTATGTTTAAAACGTAGTAATAATACAGGACACAGAAAATAATCACAATGTTCAGTATACTACCTTAACCAAATATGTAAAACTCATAATATGAAAATATCAAAAGGAAAGACAAAAATAAGGTCGAAATTAGTCGTTGAGGACAAAGTTCTTGAATAGGTCTCCTCCTTCATATTTAGAATGTGAAATTTCTGGAAAAATGCACAAACCTTAAAGAATAAAACAAAACCTGAAACGACAGTAACATTTTGTAATACCATAGCAATTCCTACGTTACTTTATGTATGTGGAAGCTGGGTAGCTACAGAAGAACAATCACCAGAATAAAAAGTTGCGAAATGAGATTTCTGAGCAAAACAAAGGTTGCGCAAGGGAAGGAAGAATTAGAAAAGAAGAAATAAGAAAGGAATTAAAATTGGAAACTGTCGACACAAACATGGATAGATACAAAACGAGGTGTTTGTACATGTTGGAAGGATGGAAGATACAGACTGCCAAAAATCGCTTTCCCATATGCACCTAAAGGAAAGAGTTAGGCAGGGAAACAGAGAAGGAAATAGGAGACACTGAAGACGGAAGAGACAGTAGCCGAATCCATGAAGTGAAAAAGAACAAGAAGCAGCAGAAGGAGAAGGAGGAGGAGAAGAAGAAGAAGGAGAAGAAGGAGAAGAAGAAGGAGAAGAAGGAGAAGAAGAAGAAGAAGAAGAAGAAGAAGAAGAACAAGAACAAGAACAAGAAGAAGGAGAAGGAGGAGAAGGAGGAGGAGAAGAAGAAGACGAAGAAGAAGAGCATTAAAAGATGATATACATGTTATCATTTGGAATAGAGAAAGTGGAATACGTATTGCACATCAGAGCTATTATTCTAATACAGAATTTGCAAGGCTGAATATCCCAAAGTATAACTTGAAAATAATGTATTTTTACTTTCTGTACTACGTATTGTAAAATAGAGGAAGTATTGTATTCCACCCAAAAATTCGAGGTCGAGATTTTACCAGAAATCCAAAAAAAAAAAAAAAAAAAACATTCGCGCGCGTGCGTGCGTGCGTGTGTGTGTGTGTGTTGATGATGATGTAGTGTTTAACGCCCGCTTTTACTACTACGGCACCGCAGGCGGTGACACTGATGATACATGGAATGAAGGTGGAGCACCGGTGGCATGAGATGGCGGGGGAAACCGGAGCACCCGGAGAAAACCCGCCCTGACGCCGCTTCGTCCACCACGAATACCACATGCGGGTCCCTGGGATTGAACCCGGGCCGCCTAGGTGGTAGGCGAGCGCGCTAACCGCTCGGCCACGGCGCCGCCTGTGTGTGTGTGTGTGTGTGTGTGTGTGTGTGTGTGTGTGTGTGTGTGTGTTTCGGTGTGTATGTCAGTCTCTGGACAGCATAACTTAAAACCAAAGTTGGTACTTAATTTTAATGTCTTTCAAGGATGCGACATGAAGATTCTAACGATTAATTTGATTATAACGCCATATGCTTGAGATATTTCTGTGGCAAATGATTTGGATATCTTGAATTTTCTGGCTATAGTCCATGAAGTCCTATTTACTCTGTGTAACTTTTACACAACTGCTAAACCGTAAGAGATAGATCAAATCTTAATGTACAAAAATATAAATCTCACTAAAATGCACAATTCATGTCTAAATACATTTTTTGTAGAATCAACCATTTCGGAGGTTGCCTTGTTATTTGTGAGTTTTGGAGAACTTAAACTTCTGTCAAATGAAACATTGTTATTCATTTTTATTTGGTAACCATCCAAAGAGAACGGAATCTCAAGATTTAAAAAAAAGATATAGAAATAAGAGTTTGTCAGAATGGTTAGTACAAGAGTAGAGAACGTCATGTGAGTGTAACACATCGGCTTTTTATTATTCATTTCGTGGGTTCAGCACTTACCCGTTCCGCTTTAAAATTATTAAAACATTAAAATAAATGTTTTGTTTTCAGGGTGTCCCAGATCGTCTTCTCGACGCGTAGTCCAACTCAGCCTTAATAAGTGCTCTGTCCAGTGTTGTCTGTTATACAATTTTTTTTTATGTTGTGAGTCGAGGTTTTGCTTCATTTTCTATCCTATCCATCAACGCTTTTTGAAATCCTTAAAAAACTTCTTGCTGCCGATTCTGCTAAAATATCTTTGAGTTGGTCCACAGTCTTCACTGCCATAAAACAGCGTGAGTAAAGAGTTATTGTATAAAACAAATTCAGTAGTTTCTTACTCCGGGTTTAGAAGTTATTTAATACCCCTCACAGTGCTTGAAGTTTACTAAACTTTTGTTCGACATTCTTATCATAAAACTTGATTTTACAGCACAATGGGATAACTTTTATAACACAATCATTGATCTAAATACAATCCTTTTTTTTTTTTTACTTTTCCTTTTCTCTAAATGTCATTATTTTCGCCTTCTTGATTGGAATTTTAAAGTTATGATATTTACATTAGTGATTTAAAGGATACTGGATTTCTGTAGTTGTATTTCACCCTCTTTTATCACTATGTTTAAAAGATTATGATTTTCTTAAAAACGACTCTAATGCCACATTTAGGATAAATGAAATGTACGTTTTGAATTTCTGGCTATACACCACGTAGTCCTGTTTACTCTTGATGACTTATATAACTGGTAAACTGTAAGAGACAGACCAAAATGTAGATCTTGTTAAAACAAACAATTTATGTCTAATTTTTTTTTTTTTTTTTTTTTTTTTTTTTTTTTTTTTTGGTAGAGTGAACTATTTCGGAGATATTCTTTGTTATTTGTGTAAGTTTTGGAGAACTTGTGCTTCTGTCAAATAGAACATCGCTATTCATTATTTTCTCTACTGGTAAGCAGAGGAAGTAGGTATTGCATTCCAACCAAAAATTGGATGTCGAGATTTCACCGGAACTATGTTTTGAAACTCCCTGTATCTAAAAAAGTGCTTTTAGAAAAAGGTCCATGTATGTGTGTGTGTGTGTGTGTGTGCGTGTGTGTGTGTGTGTGTCAGTCTGTGAACAGCATAGCTCAAAAACGAAAAGTTGGTTAAAAACCAAACTTCGTATTTAAGTTTAATGCCTTTCAAGGATGCGACACGAAGATTTTTAACAAAATAACACCACCCTCAACTACCCTTTACAAGGAAAACGTTTAGAAACTTTTGATTTTCTTGAAAATGGCTCTAACGATTTTGATTAAAATGACATGTTTAAGATATTTTTATGACAAATGAAATATATATTTGGAATTTTCTGGCTGTAGCCTATGTAGTCCTGTTTACTCTGGATGACTTTTGAATAAGTCCTAAACCGTAAGAGATAGACAAAGTCTTACTGCACAAAAAATGTAGATCTCGCTAAAACACACAATTTATGTCCAAGCTTTTTTTTTTTTTTTTTTTTTTTTTTTTTTTTTTTTTTGAGTGAACCATTAACCATTTCGGAGATTCCTTGTTATTTGTGGCAATTTCGGAAAAGTTAAATTTCGATGAAATGCAACATCGCTGTTCATTGCTTTATGTGTTCAGTGTGCAAAGAGAACGCGATCTCAAAGCTTCGAAACATTTGACTATTACTCAAAGCCTACTGTATTCTCATATTCTCGTTTCACGTGCAAGAAAACAGGCAATAAGATAATTTGTACAAATGTTTATCTCAACTAACACGAAGAAGGTAGCAACAAGAGTTTGTACGAATGGTTAGTATAAGAGTAGAGAAAGTCATGTGAGTGCAGCACATCAGATTTTTTAAAAATATGTTAACTGTGCAAACAGAACGGAATTTGAAAACTTTAAAATATTTGACTATCGCTCAAAGCTTACTCTATTCCCATATTCCCGTTGCACGTGTAAGAAAACAACCAGTAATATAACTTCCGCAAATTTTGATCACAACTAACACGAAGAAGATAGAAGAATAAGTTTGTAAGAATGGTTATTACAAGAGTAGAGAAAGTCGTTGAGGGCAACACATCAGATTTGCTAATTTATTACAATAAACTGACACTCAATCTTACTCCCATTCATAATTCCAAACTCAAGAGAGGATGGGAAATAATCCCAGTTAAAGAAAAATGTGTACCCTCCCAGTCGCGAATCGAACCAGCAGGCAAGCGCTCTACCGACTGAGTTATAGAGCCAGCCCAAGCTTGTAAGTGAAGCAAATATTGAGGTAATGTTGTTTACACTGTTTTTAATTAACAGTAAAAGTGTCTGTACTTATATCTTTTCACTTCTGCCATCTCCAATGATCACTAGAGCGAGGACATATATCCACTGAAGAAGAAATCAGGTTGACTGCACGGCGAATTGCTTGCTTGACGTCATCGCTGCTACCTCGGACTGAGGGGTGAACAGCGTGCTGTGGTTCAGTATGACAGCTGTACCGTACAGATAGAGAGTGTTATATTCTGTGCGATCCGTGTTTACATACGAGATGAATAATGTCTTCAGCTTTAGGTGATGGTAAATGAATAAGTTATTGGAAGAATTTGGAAGAAATAATTTCGCATTGAATGGCGATACGATACACTATAAGTTATGTTATTCACAAATTAGAGATTCCAAGGAGAAACGGAAATTGTTGAAGCAACATTGCAATACCAAAAACATAAAGCACTTGTTGCAGCATCAAAGAATAAAGAACACGACCGTTTGTCACTTCAATCGGAGTTTTTTTAAGACATGTGCAAAATAAATCATGTAAAATCATGTAATGATCCTGGCTACGCTACAATGGTTCATATAAAAATTGGTTTACAACAGCTAGACAAAATGTCATCTACGTATGACGAACACAATGCAAAATATCTTACGTTTGCTCCCGTTACATCATGTGACGTTGAGAGAAGTTTCTCGCTGTATAAACATTGTTTAGATGACAAGTTTTACTTTTGAACAATTTAAAAATGTATGATTGTTCACTACAATGTTTTTGAGGAACGAATAGATGACGATATGAACTGATGTAAATGGACTAGAGCTTCTTACACAGCCTGCCCGTTTGTTTACGTATTCTGAACACCCGTGCTACGCCGTCTGCCAGTCACCACGGAGCGTGTATAGTACGAGCGCGCAAACATTGTAGGCCATGGGATATTTATCCTCGCTCTAATGATCACGCAGTCGCTTTAGAAAGCGATAGTAACCTTCAAATATAAAATTTGCAGTTTAGTGTCTAGTGGGACAGTAATTGGTTCATACAAACAGCCATATAACACTAATTAGGCACACTATCGTAGCAAAGGCACCTAAATTCGTACCAATCAATGGCAGCAATCAGAGTAGAAGCTAGTTATAAAACGAGCTGCAAAACCATTCCAGTACAAGCGACACGGAACTGTATAGGCAAAGTGCTCTTGTTATTCGATTTCCCTTTGCAAAAGAGCAGTCCAGACGGTTGGAAAAGAAATAAGGCTGTTACCTTTGGAGTCTGTTAGAACTTAATGCTCCTGGTAAGAAGATCGTGTAACTCCGGGAACGCAAAGCTGTCACATCGTTCCCCTGAGGAGAAAAGCAAACACAGACTCTGCAGAGATTTTCCAGCTTTTTAGAGATCGTAATATCCATATTTACTCAGGGGAAAGCTCGGAAACCCCGCGTTTGTACGCGATACCACTCATCAAAGTCTCACTTCTTTTGTAATGTTTTAGAATGTAGATGATATTCTCTTTTCCGTCCACATGGCTATATATTCTGCTGGAGCAGTTTGTTTTTTCAATCTTAGTTCCTGGAAATAACTTTACAAATTCTACTGATGGCAACTTGACTTTAAGCAATAGTTTTATACTCAAGTTTGAGAGATCAATGATCTTGTTTTTGGGCAGGAGAAGACAGGTAGCGCCGGTGTGACGTCAGCTTACACCGCTGAACTGCTCGCATTGAAGATGACTTCAGCACGTGACCATGTGACCTCGGCATCCACTGTGCCTACTGCTGTCGCAGGGAAAGGGAATAGTACTATATGCCCACATAAGAATGATGAAGTTTACTCGACTGCCACTCATCGAGGATTAATAAAAACACTTAACACACGTGTATTGTGTACAACATTTTTGGAGATAAATAGTACTATAATATGGTGTATGAATGAAATGTGAAATACTAAACATAACATTTATCTTTCGATGATGTTTTGATGGTTGAACCTATAGTATTTTTCGTATTACTTTAGATTTTTTAGGCATGAGAGAAGTGCAGCCTGTTTTCCAATTTTATTCGATTTCAAAATCAAGACACCCGTGCAGGTTGGTCGCCATGATTACTATGGGTAATTATTGATTGGAGCACTATACAGCGAAATTTGGACTGATTTCAAGGTTTCATTCCTTTAAATTATAACGTTTACAATATAAATAAGAAACAGGATAAACACTGAGCTGGTAAAAATGAACAAGTAGGTTGGAGCATACATCCCACCTGCATTAATAAACATACTGTTCAGTTTAAGGGTGTGAAAATGCCTGCGGTGTAGGTCGTAAAACTACGTGTTACAGGAGGGTAGGTTAAGTTGGTGCATGTGAATACGGGTAATTCATTTACTGCAATGTCAACATAACTGCAAAGACAATAAAATCGTACATCTATAAAATATAGCTTTAGGCATGAAACAGGAAACATTAATAGCACAACTAATCTCTTAGGTGTAATATTAATGCTGGCGGTTTTAATTGGACAATTGCTCACACATTATAAGCAATTACATTTTGAATCTATGCTATGAGAAAATACACAATTTCAGAATTTGTGAAGATCAGTCATATTATAAATTAAATGTTATTCTTTCTGCAAATTAAGAGTCATACAGAACTAAATTACGTGTACTTTTTTCGACACCTTGTTTCGTTTTTCTTCAACAGTTTGCTGTATTGTCCGGGAAATCTTTAATCGAAAACTGCATATTGGATTGTGATCGGACAAGGTACTTCAGGACCTGGACTTAGCTAATTTCATTACAGAACCAGACAGAAACAATGGCTGCTCCGTTTATGTTGTACTGGCCATGTTGTCATCGAGAGCGCTACATCTGACTGAACCCTCCGGTTCCGTACTCATAGTGCCGTTTACCTAGGCAACATGCATTACACGATTCTAGCTTGACATCACACGAACTGATAGGCTTTCTTCGTTACAATACGCCACACGCTTAAAGCTATCCTCCTCTGTTTTAACGCAATCATAACGTTACACAGAAATTGTGTTCCATTTCTGTAATTAACTTTCAAGATTTGTAAACTGATTTTCAGTGGCTTCCTTCAAAATGCCTTCCTAATTTAGTAGACTGGTTGTAGGATTTTAAGATTTTGTGATAGTTTTTAATTAGAACAGTTCTCTTGACGCTTCAATTTGTAAGAATTTTTTAAGGAAACAGTAAAAAAAACATCGATAATTTGTTATGATTATAATTATTTCTTCATTTATGAATTCAATTTGAAATAATAATTTATTCACTCTGCCTATAATTTAGGCATCAAATGGTGGCCACAATTGAACTTTAAATGTCTCATTATTATTACGGAATCCGTTGTTTCTAACCGTGAAGTATTGCTAACGTTAGAAGAGTTAATATACCAATAGCTGAAACTTCTGGTTCTAAAATTAAAGAACAACAGTTTCCAACTTCAAATAACTTGATTATTAGCCTAAATTAAATGTATTGCCCAACTGAACTGGTGCTGCTGTTACACTTACCCGCGCATACCCAGAGATAAAATTAACAGCGTTCATAACTGTAGCAACCGGCAGTAGATTCATCTAAGACCCCTGGGGATCAAACATAGAGGAGATGACGTCAATAGGGACACAGGGAGGTGTCCTCAGTTTGCAGCGTTACCATAGTAATCCCTTTAGAGGGACTTAAGCCGTGTCCACACAACACGAGGAAAATATCATACAATATGAATTTATCACTAATGCTCGGAGCTCGTAATGTGGTTGACATTTTACACGGCAGTGCGAGTTTCTCCTCCAGTTTGAGGGTACAGGTGTGAGGTGTCAAAACCCAGGCAGGGCTTTGCTTGCTGTAGTTTAAGTCCTGGTGCAGGCTGAGTTCTAATCACCAGCTCAACTACCTACACTCGGAACCAGCTCCGCGATTAATTTGCATGTTGGCCGGATTTAAATATTTCAATATTTATAACGTAGGGAAAAGCGCGGGCAGTGGCCCTTCTCCCCTCTCCCATGAGGATTCCTACCTCTCGAAGTCAGTTTTAATGTTCTAAATGACAGAGAGCTAGAGACAAATGCATAACGCGCCATCGCGTTCATTTGTCGACCGCAAAGTTGCTGAGGAGGAGGCAACACATATGCATAATCCACGTTATTGGAACGCATATCTAAAGAGACATAAGCTAACGGTAAAACCATGAACAGCAATTTTTTATATTGTAATAAAACGACAATTCGACGAATCCCACTCCTGACACCATTTGGACAAATCGACAAAATCAGTTTGGCTACGTTTATCGTCTTATAAACTTTTTGCACAAATACACAGTTTCTTCTCGTCATTAACACAGTCTACAGTATTTCGTGCTATCATAACTCACAACTGTTTACTTCTCGTAACCTTTACTCAGTCCCTTTAATGTCTTTCTTCACTTTCCCTGTCTTTCATACACTAACTACGATGATAGAATCACTCAACGCTTTTAAATTCTCTTTAAGACGCACCGAGACACGCACAGCTGTCTCACGCACACTGATACGCTTACCGACTAGTTTCTGTAACTAACTGCTGTGCTGTTTTCTCGCTTCCTTATAGAGGGCGTGACGTCACAGGACCTTTCTCGACTTCTCTAGATGCGCCGACGTAGACGTAGTCAGATCTTCCTCGAAGGCACTGAAAACCCTTTGTGCTACCAATTCATTTTTGTTAGTTGCGTGTTCACTCGTGTGAGTGGCGCGCCTTTGTTTGATCGACGGTCTAGTATGTGGTGTAAAGTAGCTTAGCCCGACAGTCCTTTGTTATGCGCAGCACCAGCGTCACGGTTTTGAAAACAAAATTGTGCATAGTTATTGAACCAGACATATTGCAACGTTCTGTTGCTTTAGATTGGGATGGACGTAGTTAATGCATTTGTTAAGGTTTTTATTGTAAGTTCTCCTTTACTGAACAAAATCTCAACATGACTATATTATTAGTCAGATATTTCAGGAGAGGAGTCCGAACTAATGGGAAAATGCATCACTGCTAATGCCTTATAATGGACCGAATGGATGGGAGCTAATATTTCAGAGTTCTTTGCTCTCACTCACTCTTTCATTAGAAAGATGGCATTTGATACTTGAAACAAGATCATGTGTATTTACTACAGAAATTAATAAACCTTAATACAAGAAACGTAGCATAATGATTATAGATTTATAAACTTAATTATTTTTATTTCCTTAAAACTTGCCTATTTATGCAGAGAAGGTATTACGTCCCATGCTAAAACCCGAATCTATATTTTAGAGGAACTATGTGTTTTAGTGGTTCATGAACTCCAAAATAGTTTTATTACAAAAATTCTGTGTGTATGTGTTTTATCGAGTCTTCATATTTGTTCGGTTTTTAACGCCGGTTAGTTCAAACTAGTGACGTCACTATTAGTTAATCATTTTGAACGTAGGACCAGGAGTTAGCCTTTCTTTCCTTTCCAGGGGCTTGTTACAGCTGTTATCTAAGACGCCAAAAGAGAGGAGGGGCTGTGGAGATCCTTACCCGTGTCACGATAGGAGTTCTGGGCAGTTCGAGAGCTGTTCTCCATTCCTCTCCGGCACCAGTCACCGCTAAAACTACGTGATACAGAATGCAAGCAGATACAGAATTACATATGGAATATGATTAATTGGCGGAAGCATTTGTTCTTATGAATGTGATAACTCTATGAGCTGCTTCGGCATACCAATCCTCATTAATTGGGATGATAAACACTTGTTTGAGAGTTAAAGCTCAATATGTTTACAAATTACTAGCAATTAAGGAACCATGTATAAAAGGTTGAACTTCACGTGTGGTTTCTGAGATGATAGTTTATTATATGCATTTTATGGATCGAGAAATACTAAATTAAAATATTTTTATACTAATATTATTAAACCCTCTGAAAGAGTTAGTAGGATTTCAATGGGAATATAAAGCACACAGTTTAGAAAAAAATGCATCGCTTATGGGGGGGGGGGGAGAAAGAAAAAAGAGAGAATGAAGTCAACCAAGATACTTTTGTGCCCGTTTTATGGGAAACGTGAAAAGTTCGATATGAAAATCTACATAAATAAAGCAAAATTAATAATGGAGAGTAAAGAACCATTGAGACGTAAATAAGAATTTGAAAACATCATAGGACATGAAATTAATTTCAATTACATGGGTGCTAATATTTCTAGTGGAGGAAGTCCAGCCCAAAAATTCACAATCACATTGTAAAGACAACAGACATATCTCGATGTCTTAATGAGCTAGGGTAGAGAAATAAATATATGAAAAAGGAAACAAAAGTCAAAATTTATAAGGCAGTAGTCCGATCAGTAATATCTTGTGCATTGGAAACCAGAGCAGAGACCACAAGAAGGGAGACGAATGATGGAAACAACGGAATTAACAATGTACGATAAGATCCAACCGGTGACTGAATGGGTAGATATCCATAATGTCAGATGAACGATTACTGAAAATAGCGACAGACAAATATCCGGAAGAAAGAAGTCTGGGACGACCACAAAACAGATGGAAAGAGGGATCAATTCATGCACCTAACAAAGAAAAGAAGACGATCTAAAAATATCGAATTCTCTTTCAACATTCCTATTGTTTTGAACACCGGAATATTTTCATGCCACTATATCCATCCTTAAGGGACAATATACATTTTCGTTATGAAAGCAAAACAAAAGGAATATTGTAACCTCTTCAGTGTATTATGGAGCAAAGTTAATGAAATGGAAAATAGGTTTTAAAGGAGTACCAAAAACATGTGTCAGATCCGTACTAGTGATGAATTTGAGGTGCAGTTTTATAAAGAAAACAAAGCTTAAAAAATAAGTGTGTTAATTTAAGCTGACAAACATTTTAGTAACTTCTACATTTGAAAACTCTAAAATCAGAAATTTAGGTGCATCTTAAATTCAACTACGTCTTGCCTTTGAAAGGAATACCCAAGATTGTGGGATTTAGAAGCTGATTTGAGCTCGATACCTCTTTGCTGAAAACTTCCCTTGAAGGGTGTAGCTTTTGGAAATGCTGTCCTAGACGTCCCTTAAGCCCAGCCCTATCAACTGCAATTTGCAGAAGCCTTTGGGAAATTGAACGCTTGTACTTTTCTTTTCCTCTCTTTCAATGTAGATCTAGAGTCAGAAAGTTTTATGCGCTTTCGCAAAAACGTAACAGTGAAAAAACCACATGTTCAAGAACAAATACGCAAAATACACGTTTCTGTAGGAAAAGCAGAATGTAAGAACAGCTAATATTTAAATCCTCACTAATATGGATCATTTAAGGCTGGTTTGTCTGCACAAAATGGATGATTTCTGTGATATGAGAAGACTTTAGATATACTCATGTGTTGCATTCAGTTATTTGCAACACCTAACCTAAATGTTTTTCCTTTCATTTAGATGCATAGCTTCTATTACACGAGAAGCTTAAACAATACTCACAACTTTAAAATATAAGTAATGGCGTTGAAATTCCTCTACATTACCAAGGAAAACCATAATCTCGAGTTATCATTTAGAAAGAGCACTTTTATTCAGATTAATAGCAAAGAACATGTCATAAATGGCTGTTTTCCATGGGATTTTCTGGAGTTTCCTCGGGTCGTGAGTGTAACATTGGGAAGGATTTCCATATCCTCCAAATTTCGTCTTCCTTCATTTCATTTCACCCTTCATCCCGTTAGGACCCGTTAGGGTTGTAAGCATTGGCGAGTGTCGCGGCAGCAGCACGGCAAGTGAAATGGATGCGCTCTGGAAATCCATGCATCTCAACTGTTCCACCGGGGGGTGCCCAGTCACGGGGTTAGGCACCAGAGATCGCCTTTAGGTCAAGGTGCCAAGTCCCCCTCCGCGCTTTGTTGTAGTGTCATAGGTCAAACTAAGAAGTTATTACGCACTTCAGGCACAGATGACCGAATTTTGGTACTATTTTTAAGCGCAATAGTATTCATATTTTGTGTCATACTTCATAATATTAATCTTTCAGAAATGTATAGAAGTATTACCAATTAAGAACTCCATTTTAGTTTGTAGGAAACTACAAAATTTACGTTTCTGTTTCAGAAATACAGATGATTAACCTTCACGTCCAGCTAGTGGTTTCAAAAGCGCGGTATTTTCAAGTTCAAAGAACGCAGTGATATTTACTTCACATTAATTTAACTGAACATAGATCCCACGGCCCTTGAACATTTAGGCGTGGAGAAGTTAATGTATTCTTGAAAACAGAGCACAAGGATCCGGAAGTCTTTTATGATTTAAAAAGTAAAATAAGTGTTAGATGAGGAAAAGGATGTGGTTAACAGAAACATTTTACGTTTGGACATTCAGTAACTCAACTGGCTTTGCATCGCAATCCAATCGAAAGTGCGCAGAGGGAGTAAAATAAAGGTTAAAAGAAGTAATCTTGTAAATCTCTGCGAAAAAAGTAATTATTGGAAAACCAGAAAACTGTGCAAAATGCTACAACAATAAACCATAGCCAAAGCTGCAAGACTAAAGCTCTTACGAACACAGTACAATATGTGGGTTCCGAAGACAAGGGTTTGTTCACCAATAGAAGATACTGAAAGGTATTTACTTTGTCCTAAGGAATGTTACGCACACGTTATTTTCCCGTTCTGAAATGCTGTTTGCTTACTTGCTAGATCTTTGATGCTATTCCAATTGATTATATTTATATGCACATGTTGATGTTCTAATCGGGTGGGGGTATATACTCTATTCCTCCATGCACGTTTTAAGGTCAACTTAATTCATTTTTAGAGAAAGCACCAGCGTGCGGCTTTAATGCACAAACTAAAATTAGAATACAATCAGATTTTGTATTCATGTTTCAACATTTTCCTAGGATACGACAGCAAGCTTTTTCAAGAAAATCCCCCACCACAAACTACCCTTTACATGGAACATGTTCCTTTGGCATTAATATTTTCATAATAGCTCTAAAGATGTTGACTTAAGGCTTAGGTTACAAAGACCCGTTATCGTGTGTCGCCGGTAGGATGCACTGCGATGGAGGTTACGCTCTGATTTGGCTGAGAGGAGGCGGTCGGTCGGCTAGTCATCGCCAGGGGGCCTGTCTACGCAGCCGGATCTGGATAGTGGCGCGCCTTACGGGGTGGCCTGGAACTCAGACGGGCTCAAGAACTGCCTGCATCTGTTAGGGACCCACAGTAGTAGCCCTGGCCGGCTCTAGGATACTCTCATTCATCCTTCCTCCCGGGGTCCGATGCACAAAATGTCATCGTCAAGACGGACGGACAGAAAGACCAATTATAGTGAATGGTTCTGTCTATCTATTCTGGGGGCCCTCAACTGACAGGAATACTTGGCTCACTATCGGGTTCATCGGGTTTAGTCAGTAGTATCCAAAGTGGAGAATTTATTTGAAAAAGATAGGGAAAGGGAATCATTTTGTTGTGTTTTTTTAAACACGTTTTACGCGGGTGGTACTTAAAGAGATTCTACAATGTAGAATAAATGGTGAGTAACTTATAATTGTTGAACACACATAAATTCCTATTCTCCCCACAGTTATGATTTTGCAAAATTTGGTTCCATTCACAGCGAATTTGCAATTAAGTCATTTCAAACCAATAAAATTTTTCTTCGTTTCACAACAGTGTTTACATAATATCATATACAGTTTGAGTTCTCTGTAAATAGCGGTTAAGTTCACTTCATTCAAAACTTGATTAGTGTAACTGATAAATTTCAATCAATAGTCAAAGTATACTATGCAAGAATGCATAGGTATGTTCTTAAAATGACCAGCTTGTTTTAAGCAATTTTTCTGTGTGGCATCAGCTGTTTCTTATACACTAATTGTTATTGCTTTGAATGTTCCAACACCTGGTAAGTGCTGTCATACACAAAAGTTTTTCATGATGTAATGGGAAATTTATGGGCCACCTACTATGAGTGAATGTCAACTGTCTGAGCCATTTCTCTTGGTTCCCTTGTCACCTATCTAATAGGTACGGGTAGAAAAAGTAAAATTTGTAATCAAACCTGTTTTTGAATGACAAAGTGCATTCATATATCAAGTTTTGGTATTTATGTTAATAAAGCCCAAAAGTCACAGCTATATTTTCTTAGTTTTTATAAAATCCCAAGAACATAAGCTGCCCTTTACCTGCAAGTATGTTCGACATTTTTGGTTTATTCAAAAGTGCTTTGATTACAACGTCGCATATTAAAAATATTTACGAAGAACTTCATTCAGGAGGATCTTCTTATAACACTGTATAAGAGGTATACCTTTTATAACACGATTGGTTTCAAATAATGTTTCTGTCATAGGCCACTTTCGAGATATTCGTTATTATGATCGGATTATTGAACTATTTTAAAATCCTATTGACATTCAATTGTTTCTTGAAACTTCATAGAAACAGTATACTTATAGCGTCCAGTCTTGAACTTCTGATTTTTACTTTTCCTTTCTATACGTAACGAAATATGTAATGTACCGATCTGGATAAATGTTTATTCAGATTAAAATGAAGGAGATACAACATTAAACTTAGGTAAAATGGTTTCCATACCCATTTATAAACGATACGGAGTAGAGAAATTCATTTGAATGTGAGAAACATGTTTTCGGGCTTTTGTAAACAATTTTGTTGACCATTGAGTATCGAGAAATATGTGCATTTTACAAAGATGTGTGTATTTTACAAAGATGTCCCCAATACCTGTGAAGTTTCAAACAAGACGAATGTGAAGGAAATGGAGATATTTTCCTACCTATATACAACCTGCACTACCACCAAAGGAGATAAAAGCGAAGAGAAGAAACGACAAAAAGGAAAGAAAAAACGAAGACGTGTGTGGTAAGGGAAACCCGTAAGTGAAACCTCTTCCGCAAACATGGGCACCATGTGGGTCATTAATACGAAAATAATCTTGGGCACATACCTTGAAACAGACTTGGTGACAAGGAGATCCTTCTTTTTCTTTACCCAGATCCAATTTTTTTCCTTTTATTTTTCTCTCGCTCTCTCTTCAGCTTCTTGAGAGAGGCATGGGATTTTCAGTGGCACATTTTTAAGGACGGATCTAGGACAAGACTCTGTAGACAAATTGCCTTGCATTTTTCATTTGCCTGAGCAAGAGTGGGCGTAGAAAGGAGATGGGGAAGAAGGGAGAGAGGGAGGGAGGGAGGTAAAGTTTTACGAGGTCCTAGAGATAACCTCTGCGAGCCATCCTCAACCTGGAAGAGCGAGATAACTTTTTAAAGACGATTGTAGTGAACCAAGATGGGTATTATGACCCAAGTTATCCGCGACACCGTCGTATTTGCATTGAAGAGATGCACTTAACCCGGCCAATTCTTTGTTGCTAACTTCATCTGTGTTATTCAGATTGAGGTTAAAAGAATCCATCGATTTTCCAGCTGGTAATTTAGGTTTCCTAAGCTGGATCAAATCTATAGGTATAATAAAATAAAAGCTGCTACACAAATACATACTAAACTGTTATGTAAGGGGCTCCCTTACGTTGTGTAGCAGTTATACCTGGTGGCCCACTCCAGCCGGCCCTCGGGTAAGTAGATAACCCTTCGTGCGTAAGAGTTCCAGATATCACAGGGGTAAACCCAGTCAGTGGCGTGAGTGAACTTTGTTCTATGTTAAGTAGATTTTCCGGGCTTGTGGGCCGTGGTCGAGTTGGATTACCTTCCTCCGACGTTTCGCTGAAAACTGCGTCCAGCATCTTCAGGGTCAACCTCTGTTATTTTGGTCTAAATTAGCGGCTGCACATAAACTAAAGTTCACTGCAAACTTTCATATTCATCTTTGTTTCTAATTAGTGTCCTTGGTAACAACTTTGTTCTGCTTGTAAGAGAATAGAGTGGCAGAGGAAATGCCCAAGCTTCAACCCAAGATTAGGCTGCAAATAGGTTTCTTGTAGACAGACGATGGAAGGCGATCGCTCAGAGACTAAATGCTGGCTCGGGACCCATTAATATTTCACTGGATTATTTCCATGCGAAAAACCAATTAGTGGTTAATCTTTATTTTCGTTTTTACCTTCGCACACTTTGGACCGACGATGCGTGGTCCCCCGTCCTCTGGCAACTCCTCCAATGTGCGGGAGTCTGAAGAACTCCTGCGGCTCGCAGAGCGGGAGTGGAACTTCACAGAGGATGTACAACAACTGGCCCGAGGTTTATGCCTGGAACGATGGCGTTCAACAGGCGGTGAAGACGTCTTATAGCTAGTCGACTACTGTGGAGCTGGTGTCTGGACGGCAGAAGAGGTATTTTGTGGTCGAACTGTAGGTGGTGTAAAAAACACGCTTGTCAGGTGAGTCAGTTTGGATTCCCACGGAAACCCGAGAGAGCGATGACGGAGTCCTGTTTCGGGGCAGCCTGGTGGACAGCTGCAGAAAATTTCAACATGGTGGTAGGATACGGTTCCTGGTACCTCTTTCGTGCGTCTACAAGGGTCAAGTGTTCCTAAACCCGAGGCTCCTGGATTGCCTTCTCTAAAAAGCGGGGGTAATAACATGAGTTCGACGGGTGTGTATCTCCACAGTTGACAAAGGTGGATGTCTGGTCGCACAGAGAGCCATCATGAGCATTTCGACCACAGCGAGGACAAACTAGTGTACCAGTACATCGCTGCTGCGTATGCCCGAACTTCTGGCAGCGAAAACAACGCATGGGGTTCGGGGCATATGGACGGTTCATACCCGCAGCAGATGTACCACGGTAGAGACGTACATTCGAATGTTAAGAATACTGTATATAAGGCAAACGGCTGGTTGTCCTCCTTCCCGATTAAACGGTAAGCAGCAATAACGCCTTGGTCGGAGAGGCAGTTCACTATATCCTCATTCGAAAGGTTATCCAGACTGGAGGTAAAGCCACGAAGAGTATTTAGGGTCTTGTGTTTTTCTATTTCGATAGGGTAACAACCCAGGAGACCAGCTTTTAATAACTTAGCAGCCTGAGTGTCTTGGGCGAACTCAATCAGTAGGCCACCGTCCCTACAGCGTGTGGCATTCTTCACAGCACTACAGATTGTGTCTAACCCTTTTTCTGTGTAAAACGGGCTTATGCTTGCCATGACCATCATTTCTCCTGTCTTCACATAACATAGAAACGTAGAGTTGAAGGGGTTAAGCGCAGAGGATGTATTATGATAAGGCCCCCTTCTGGAACGTCGGCGTCAGCCTGCTATCCCGGGGATAAAAGAAAGAGACACCTGAATCTTCCGGTGTGGGCCGGGCGGAAGCGCCACTTCAGACCCGATCTCAGGGATTGCGTCGCGGAAGTTACCCTCCGCCTATCACTACTTACCGGTATGTGACATGTCCACCAAAGGCAGACCCGACTTTATGCCCCTACCACCGGAATAACCACCGGCGGCTCCCCATTTTAGGCCACGCTGCCTCAACGGAGTGGTTAATTAAATCGGGCCCCAGACAGCGGTAACACGTCGGGTCCCCCTGTACACTCCAGCGGCACACGGTCGCTCAGATACCCATGAGAACCCGGCCCCTCAGGAGTTACGTGGATGTACATGACAATGGAAGATGCTACCTCCTTACATTCTACAACCCTAATTTCACCAGTCATCCTGCAAAGCTCCACATCCCGTCATAAAGTGGTTAAGCCCTAAAAGGGTAGGTACACGCATGACACACCTCGGGCTGTTCTCAGCCTGCCAGCAGATCGACCGACCGATTTCCCAGTTCACTCTTCCCTAGTTGTTCCTACCATCATCTACATATCGCAGGTAAAGCTGTGTGACGAGAGGGGGACAGTCCCCGTTCGACTCGAACCTCCTCTGGGTTTAAAGTCAGCAGTTTGCCTGTGAAGACGACCACGACAAGATGATCGAAACGTCGGTTTTATCCAATTTGACGCGGCAAAACCGGATAGCCAAGATATTCATAACTATTTAGGATACAGCTAGTGTTCCTGGTTTATACTCCTTTTTGCTTTCTCTACTGGTAAGCCCAAAAATTCGATCTCTAAATTTCATCGCAAATATACGTTTTAAGAAAACGAAAAGTAGGTTAAAAGCCAAAGTTGGTATTTAAGTTTAATCTCTTTCAAGGATGCGACACGAAGAAACTAAACTACCCTTTACATGGAAAAATTTTTGAAACTTTTGATTTTCTTCAAAATGGCTCTAACAATTTTGATTAAAATGCCATATGTTTGAGATATTTTTATTACAAATAAGTTGTATATTGCCAGATGACTTTTGAATAACTCGCAAGCCGCAAGAGATAGACAAAATCTTACCATATACAAAATGTTGATCTCGTTAAAATCCACAATTTACGTGGAAATAAATACTTGTAGACTGAACCATTTTGGAGATGTTCCTTTTTATTTGTATACGTTTTGGAGAACTTATACTTCTTCTACTTATTATACTGATACTTCTGTCGCTATTCATTTTTATGTTAGTCGTGCAAAGAGGACGAACTTTGAAAGCTTTAAAACGTTTGACTATCACTCACAGCCTACTGTATTCTAATATTTCCCTTTCATCTAAAGTAGATAAGGAATAAAATAATTTGTACAAATACTTATCTGAACCAAGACTAAGAAGATAGAAGAATAAGAATTTGTAAGAATGGTTAGTACAAGAGTAGAGAAAGTCATGTGAGTGTAACACATCAGATTTTTCATTATGGAAACGGCTTGGCCCTTAATATTCTCAAAATGTACAGTGCAAACTCGTATGTAGGTTAGACAAATTTTGGGGATTTGAACGAATGGGATGTTACATTCTCTTCGGCGACTTCAATTGTTAATTTAGTGGTATCCGTCTTACCCCTTCCAGAAAGTACCTATATTAAATAATTCAGCTATGAAAGGTATTCAGGCTTGCCTAAGGGTTCATTTTATTCGTAGAGGAAATGCTCCTCTGCTCTAAGAGAAGAGAAATACTGGCATTGTCTCGAATTTAGTACGCTTAATAGCATTACAACTTCATCCGCTTCATTAAACTCTAACGAAAACACTTGGTCGGTAAGTGACTTTGCATAAAAACAGACGAAGAGGAACAGGCAGAGAAGAGAAGAGAAAAGGCCTTCTCGTGTGTTGTATTGAAGTTACTTCTGGTATCGTGCAAGTGGCAGGGTGGTCGGATTTTGGAAGTTCTCCAGAACTCATCACTTGTCTAGAATGGCGGTCATCAAGAGCAAGTAAATGCTAAGCCTGAAGCCGAATGTCGTGCTCTTCTTGTTTTAGGAAGATAAGTTTCTCTCTTTCGTCTCGTCTCCGGAACACGCAAACAGTTTGTTGCCGCCAGACTGCCTCCTAAGTAAATGCTTCATTTGACTAAAGTGCACACCTTTCAGTCAACGTCAAATTCCCTTTGGCCTTGTTCTAATGAAGATGCTTAACAATTCAGATTGAATGTTTATCTAAGATACTAAATATCCTTTTAAATCTATAATTAATTTCTCTACAACTAGTACGTGAAGTGCTTCATTTTCACAGACATTTCATAGTAAATACACGTGTGTGTGTGTGTGTGTGTGTGTGTGTGTGTGTGTGTGTGTGTGTGTGTGTGTGTGTGTGTGTGTGTGTGTGTGTGTGTGTGTGTGTGTGTGTGTGTCTGCAAGTAAACAAATCGCCCTTGGTTGCTAGAGGCCAGGGAGACCCTTAGAGACACGTAATATTACACCTTATTCGACTGTTAGCTGAAGCTACAATCTTATTTGTTTATTTATTCTTGCAATCAGAGAAATAATCACCAGTTAAGTATTTTAGAGGCCAGCCAGGCCCTGCGCATATTCTATTTTTCTTGCTTAGCTGAGTAATATTGCTTTGCTATAGCAAAAACCGCTAGTGTTTCATGTTGGACACGTGAAAAGGTATCATCTAGAAAATCCCATCGTCTACTTTGCGATGATGATGCCTGGACCGTAGATGACAATTTATATGAATAAGATAATTCTGATTCTGAATATAATCTGGAAACCAGATCTTTAAATTCAGAAACTCGTCATAAAGAAGAGGAACACGATATGAGCAAACTTTCTGATGGTTATCTATATTTTACAGGTAACATTATGTGCTTATTTAACAGTTGATGTTTATTTATTATTATTATTATTATTATTATTATTATTATTATTATTATTATTATTATTATTATTATTATTATTATTATTATCATCATCATCATCATCATTAATTGTTATTTATTGTAATTTTTTACCACTTACTAAATGTTACAGGTATTAATTCTAGGACCCACAAATGACTTCACAAATACACACCAACCTTGTTGAAAAGTGAACGATGTGAACCCTGTAACAAACAAGAAAAGAACTGCAAAACCTGACATGCATGGGCTAACTGCAACATTCCCCTGGTTTTGAACAAACATGTCAAAATTAGTTGTGATGGTTGCTTACTCAGGAAGACACAGAAGTAGTAGATGATTCTGAGTAACTGCAGAATTCAAACTACAAGTTGCGCGCCTGAAAGTCCGAATTTATTTTCTTTACATGTATTGGTATACGAATTGTGTGTACTGTATTCGTAAAATATTTTAGCTGATCTGTGTAGTAAGAAAATACTAATAAATAACTATGCATATTTAAACTAAATAAAGATAAACATAGGGAAAAAAGAACAGGAAAAGAAGAAAAATTAAATTCAGGCATATAACCTGACGCAAACGCTCTTCTCCTTCGAAGATGTCGCCTTTAAGATCTATAAGATCTCGTGTTTGGTGTCCGGACTAGCTCTAGCAAGAGGTCTTAATCTGCAAGGTGTGCGTGAGTCATGGTAGGAATGAATTAACCAACATGTCACTTTATTTGTAAATTTCCAGATTTGTAGAGAACTGCCGACGATATTTAAATAGAATGTACTTTGTAATTTCACCTACAATGTTATAACACTTTAACTTTGTCACCCTTTAGCAACCGCCGAATTATGTATACGTGCTAGCTTACGTACAACTCCCTAAGTTGCACGTGTACTCTCGGCTCGATTCAAGACGAGTGTGTGTTGCGTTGCATTTTGTTTTTGCACGGGCAACAATAAGGAAGCGATTTCCATTGGCTAACTTTAGAGCACGTCATGGTAAGATAGGAATCAGCCCGCTAAACCGTTGCACGTGTTTGTTTTTCGTGCGCGTCAACAAAGCCTTATCACTCTTTTAAATCTGCCTAGGCTTCCATTCTTGAGACTTTAACATATTAGCTTTATTACGTCTTCCCCTTCACTATTGACTAGAATCTTTTGTTTCTTTCCATTATCAAATACATTCACATTATAATTTCGGTTTCAAACCACAAAAACGTTCCGAGGGCCTACTGGGCCCCGCGAGGCTAACCGTGTTTTTCCAAACCGCGCGGAAGGTTAGCATTTTGGTAATTGAATATTAGCATAGAGGTAGAGCTTGAAAAGAGGAGTTATTCGTCACATTTGCACTTATTACTAGAATGAATCGCTTGGCTACAAAATAATATTGTGACAAAATGACAAAAATCAGGTCGTTACTTTTCTATTAATTTATTGTACTCTAAAATTTTTTCTTCTCGTCGTTAACACATTCTATAGTCTTTCGTGATATTACAACTCAATGTTGTTTTCTTCTCGTAGCCGTGACTCAGTCCTTTAATTATATCTTCACTTTCTGACTCTCATACACTAACCCCAACGATACGATCACTCGACGTTCGTTAAAACTCTTTACGACACGACGACACACACACACAGCTGTCTCGCACTGACTTGACACATGAGACAGTACTTTTAGACCGAGAAGTCTCATAAAATACCTTTTGTCATTAATTCAGTAAATACGTATGCCGAGTGTGACGAGGCGTAATTAAGGAAAGTGTAAATAGGGGTTGTTATCTGTCATTGTAGATTTAATTGTTATGGTGTTTATAAGTATTGAACATGTCAAATATAGGAGTTTCTGTTAAAACGAGACGCCCTCCCTGACGAACGTTAAAGGTTCGAATGTGGGCACGGATAAGCCAATGAAAGTCCAATTTTTTTTATTAAATATTTTACGCTACTAGATGGATGGGAGAGTAGGTAACTGGAGTCAGGTACCGCCTAAGCAAACCTGATAGTGGCTGATCACTAAAATGACCGCCTGCCTACAAGGGAGTAGACAGACAGAGTGGGGTTAGGTACTGGCCTTGACGTCAGTGCGCCCAGACCAGTACCTAAGTGTCCATGTATAAGGCAGGATTCAGGGTGAGGTACGTGCCTAGTAAAATAAGGTGATACTACACCGTTTCCAGGGGCTTCAGCTGGAGAGGGGGCTGAGCGAGTTATTCGCAGCAGAGCTGCTGGTCCTAAAACATACAGTGGAGTTTCTTTCTTTTGTATTTTAATGAACGTCCTCCAGCGTAATGTCATATCGGACGGCGAATGAATGAAATGAGTGAAATGATGCCCGAATGAGCCCGAGGTCAATGGAGCTTTAAGTTACCAGACATTCGTCTTCTCAGGATAAGGGAAAACCGGAGGGTTGATAACTTGATTTATAGCGGTGTGTGTACAGTACTAATCTACTTTATCAGTACTAGTTCTAATTTGTGTGGAAGGGAAGTCATTACATTCCTTCTAATATGTGCTTCATAGAAACATTACAAACAAAAAAAGTCTACTGGCATTTTGTTCTTTGGTCAACAGATTTCGAAAGAATAAATGATCTTTGATCCAAATTGGATGCGTGATTCCACAAGAATATACGAAGATAACAGTTCATTACTTGTAAAATTCGCAGAGTAACTTCTTTCAGAAATACTTTCGGTAGTAATTATGAGACATCACCTTCGAAATAATTAATCACTTAAAAGACGTGAAGGAATACTACGTTCAGCTCCATCAGACGTGTAACATGTCGACAACGTTGCGTTGAGGTTGATCAGGGAATTGACCTGGTTTGTGGATGTAAATACTTTCGCTTTCGCCTTGTGTTTTGGAAGCTAACGCTTGTGATTGGCTTACACGTGCACAGTAAACACAGAAGGACAAGTCACGGTATGTGTTTGTTTTCAAGCGGCACCGTTAGGAAGTATGTTTATGTACTGAGCTAGGGAAAGTGATACCCACACAATCTGCTGTGTTGCCAGCTTGTTATTGACAGAACTAAAATATCTCCGTAGGAAATGCTCGGAGACAAAGACGTAATATACATAATGTGTTGCAAATACCGAGATCTACCACTGGTTTAAGTTGATGTAATGACTTCCCTTCCACCCGGTATAAACATGTATACACGTTTTATTTTGTTTATTAATTTACTTTTGTGTTATTTATTTTTATTTATCGGCTTTTTTATTGTGTTTCTCAGACAAATCTAATTTCTCCAGGCGTGTCCTAAGGAATGCTGGGTCGTCATGGTTTGTTTTGGGGAGGTCCCCAAGCTTGTAACCTATGCATGAATGATGTCTTCTTTGGCGGGACTAAGCTTTGCTGGTTTAGTTGGATTTCATTGTTGGTGATTGTGTCATGATTGCTGAGTGGCATGGATTGTGCTTGTCGCGGTCGGTGTTATAGTTTCCAAGTTGTATGAGAGGGTTGTGGTGGCTTTCAGTCGCGTTGTACATATTCAAGGCTAATCGTTTAATGATCTTGTGTACTGTGTTCTTATGCAACAAGCCCAATGGGACTGTCCTGGGAGACCTGCGTTTTCGCGCAGTGTCCCCATGCAGGGGCGGCATATGTGAAAACGGGTCTAATTAGCGATTTGCATACAGTTAAGCCCATCGGTATGCTAAGCGCCGACCTGCGGTTTAATAAAGCGTAAAGGCGGTCCAATTGGACATTCACTTTTTGCCTTACTATGGCTACTTGCTCGGAGAAGATGAGCTTGGAGTCAAGTGTTACTTGACGCTATCGGACCAGCCTATGTCTGTGCCGAATAGTCTGAGAGGGGTGGCCCGATTCGCGTGCTTTGGTCGCTTACAGTTCGTTTGGTTTATGTTGAAACATGGGAATTACAGAGAGAACGCACTACTGCCCGCGCTTTTGTGGGTACTCCATGACTGCCTAATCTCATTTCGCATCGGTTCCATGCAACATGCAACTGCCTGACTATATCGCAGCTATCAAAGAGCAGCGCTTTAAGAACTGCTGTTAGATAGCGGCAGTGTAGAGTTCCCGTCCAAGAAGGGTTCCATGGAGGGTCCCGGTAAGCTGGTGAGATCTTCGGCTTCATGGATATCGGATGCTGGATCACATCCGCAGTCTTCACACGCATCCTCCGATTCAGAGTAACTGTCTTCTAAATTTATGTTTAAACTGTTCAATATATCGTCCATTAATCAGTCTTTTTCCCAATACATATCTTCTACGCGCTTCACATGCTCACAGACAGCTCTCCAATTTTCGGGCAAGAAATGCGATGTGTACGACCTATAAATTGTACTACGAATAGTCGCCTTTGTAAATGAATCGGCTGCTGTGCTTGTTGGTTGTCTATTTGGTCGTTTCCTTCCTGGTGTTCTAACAGCGGTCCCATTTTCGTCTGCTTTCTTCTTTCTTGCAAAATGCTGTAAATTGAAGTACGAGATACACCAGTAGCTGCGGCGGTTCTTTCCATGACCTGTGTCACGGACATTGTTGGTTTACCCGATGTTAACGCCTCTACTTCATCAGCAAAACACTTATGTACCAAACATACAACTTCCCGTGCATCAGATTGAAGAGGTTTCCCCTTTCTTCCAACACCAGCTTGCAACAATACGATTGCCAACACAATGAGCAGGACTGAACACATTACACAACCAGCGGGTGGCCCGATCAGCGTGCTTTAGTCGCTTAGTAAAAAGTACGGATTTGGATTTTTGTGGATTGACCTTTATGCGCCATTTTGTCAGTCACGGCTCTAAGGTTCATAGGACTGTCATTTCGGGATAAGTACAAGCTATTTGGCGGAGGTTATCCATGGAATACTTCTCCGCCTGAGTCGAAGTGATCGTTCCGGCCGCCATTGCCAAACCTAGCCATTCTCCAGTTCTCACTCCAGCGGCCAACGGCTCCTCGTAGAGGTAATCTACGGTCGTTTCCACGAGTTTGGTGAAGTCTTCGTCTTGTGGGTCCTCCAGGGGCTACCACGAGTTGACTTGTGTTCCACCTTATATACTGGCGACAGGAAGAGGAAGGGAAGTGAGTGTTCGGGAAGCTGACGTAGACAGACGATAGCGCTATGACGTGGCAGGTGAGGCGCTGAGGAATTGGGAAGCTCCACTCACGGAGGCTCAACCGGGCCCTCCTAGCTGTATGTCGACCTCACCAGCTGAACCAAGTTTCGCCCGTGGCGACACACCACAATTTGTAGGAATGCTTCTACTACTCATCTCTTTTCTATAATACTTAAAATAGAAGAATACACTAGGCGCAAGCAACATTAAAATATTTTGAGCCGATTGCTATGTGATACCTTTGAAATTTCGATCTTTTTGCATAATCATTTGAAGGAAATAAATAAAAAAGGAACGACAAGGACTTTCTATTTGACAACACTTTAAGTATTAGAAAATTAAAATAAATAACAATAAATATTTCGAAAATGGTTGAGTACTCAAAAAATGTATTTGACATGAACTGTTGGCTGTAATGTCTACATTTTTGGATAGTAAGATTTTGTCTATCTCTTACAGTTTGCCAGTATGCGAAACAGGACTTTAGCCTATTCACAGAAAATTGAATTGCTAAATTTGATTTCCTCATGAACATATCTCTAAAATTCGTGGTTTTAATCAAAATCGCAAAGGCTTTTTAAGAAAATTAATGTTTTAAGTATTTTGCATGCAAAGGGCAGTCTGGAGTGAGGGACTTTCTTTGAAATCTTCATTCTTAGCAGACAATGTAAAGTTTGGACGAATCGTCTTGGAGTTGTTGCACATAAAACACACACACACAAACACACACACACACACACACACACACACACACACACACACACACACACACACCTCCGATTAAATCACACTTGTCAAAATATATTTGTGGATGGAATCTAGCACGTGGTAGAGATAGCAGCGAGAACAATTGAACAAATTTGTACACAGAATGCCTAAGAAAATCTCACTGCACCTTACGACTGCCTCACAGTATTTATTGTTATAGGAAACCTGGACCATTTTAATGGTTGCTTTAGGACAAGGTGAAAGGATATGCCACTCCTTTTGCTAAATAACTTTAACCATTAACCAAAACGAAGGATACAAAGCGCTGTAGAAACAAAAAACATGTTTACGATTTTGACCGTATTGGCTAAAAGAGAAAGAGGTAATGATTGCACTTAGTTTGTCGTACAGACCTCTTATGTTTGGTAGCCAAACTAATAGCCTAGTGTAGGACATGCCTTTGAAGGCGTTACAATCTAAGGGGAAAACTTGACGAGCGCCCAGGTTAGCGTAATGTATAATGTGTATGTGTGAGAAGATTTCCAGGAGATGCAAATTGAAGCTTCAATGACATTCATTAAATACATAGCAAAGCAGACTTCATAAAAAATAACTAAGAACAGTATTCTCACAGTAATATCAGTGTTTGTTGCTGCAAACAAGCAAATAAATAAGTAAATCAACAAATAAAATAGCATACTTTCTCTCCAACTCAAGCTATGATTGGTTAATTTACTTTTATTGGCATGTTGCTTATCAGAGGAATACTACAGGAGCATAGACAAAAATACGGAACACATTGTTATCGCCATAATATGTATTGTCACATTCACTAAACCATCCCGTAAATATATTTATTTCCACTTTCTAAGAATGATTTGTCAATTTTGTTATAACAAAGAGTAATTTATACAATCATGGATATCTTTATTCTCACAAATACATTACGTAAATCATACATTACTATGCACAAACATATATAATATTGCTTCATTTGTACTTAATGTTTCTAACAGTTTCAATTAGCAGCTTTAAGCCTTTATATAATACAAATTCTCCTCGTCAGTATGCATATATGACAAGTGCTTGCGTGTGTGTGTGATTCTAAACTGATAGGTAAGATGAAGAACAGGCCTCAAAATACCTATGAAATGACTCAAAATCAGCCGAAGATTATCTTTGTACACTATAGTTTTGGAAACAAACGCTCTCGTAAGAGGAAAGAGCCTTAAAGATGACGTTAGGAAGGTGACCAAATAAGGAAAGTAATTTATCTTCCGCCACGCAACGTTTAACCTCTTTTTATATCTTGTAGCATATAATGCGTCATTACCCCGTAAGAGCTGCTCTGCATCTAATATACAACAGAGAATGTTAGAGAGCAGGAAGAGGGTTGATTCCTTGGGGACAATCTGAAGCAGGAAATGCGCGTCTCCTTACACATCATCTGCCTCTCCTTTGGCCCAAAGGTAAGGCCTGCTATTATATAATTAGACAAATATAGACACATTAAGCTAATAGACCTTATAAATGCAGTGAACGAGCTTTAAGGCGAAATTCATAAATACGTTTGCAACATTAAATGGAAAATTAACAATCTCTAATATAAACATAAATTTCACTTTCTAAAATTATCTGTTTAACAACGCCTTTATAGCTGTGTTGTTTATGTACATTAAAAGTCAATCTCTAGAAACTATACTTAGTTGACCAAGAAGAATTAGCCGGCGAGACGCCAGCTCTCACCGTTGAATATGCAATGAAGACGAGTTCAGCGTGAGACGTCACCGCGCTGTGTACTGTTGCCGCAGGGGAACATTAGATAGTTTGCGGCATGCAGGATGAAGCAATATAGGAAAGAAGGAAACATATCTGGTTTTAATTATTTTGTTGTTTAACGAAGCTGTCAATTGCCAGGGTCCATTTAAAAACCATCGGTCTGGGCCAGATTTGAACCCAAAACCCCGGGGGTCAGTAGGCCAGCGTCTAAGCAACTGAGCCAACCAGACTGATTAACATGTCTGGTGTTAACAACACAACTATCCCCTTGGATGTTGTAATAGTAAAGCTGTTTTAGGTAAACAATTGGTTACAGATTATTAACAATCACATTTCCACTCTATGCTAAAACAAAACGTATAACAACAGTCATAAAATAAATAGAGCACAAGATAATGTCATTTTCTGTGCAAACTAGAAGAGAGCCAAACAGAACAAAACAATGTGGACACTTTGGACACTTTCTGTTTCGTTCTTCTTTAACTGGTTTATCAATGATAGGATTTAAGTCTGGGACATTTGTAATTGAAGTCTGTGTTAGACTGTGAACTGACAAGGTACTTGTATCCCGGTATCCGAGTTAATTCGCCTTGTGATGATTAATCTGCTTTGCAATATGGTTACAAGGTTAGTTACGAGATGTTAGAGATATGAGTGTGCGACTTTTTGAATTAAGCTGAAATATTACTCCCTCTAACATTTTCCTCTAGGGTGTATAACGGATTAAATAAGAAATAAAATTGGTCGAATGTCTGATAGCCAATATATCAATCCTTTATCGTTTACTTTTTGCAATCAGCACAAAACCAGGGTCGAAAAGATGCCTGTCTCATATCTTTTCATTTGCTGATAAAATGAGCCTTTTAGCTACAAATTAAATGATTGTATTCTAGCGGGTCTATGTGAATAAATTCGATAACATACCCTTGGGAACATTGGCGTGTGTGAGGAGCGGAAGGTAGGAATGTTGACACTAAAACCTATCTCTCGCAATACTGCTCGGAAAACTTGAAATAAAACCACTATTATCGCGTGAACTCTCCAATACAGTTACTATCAATAAAGACCGTTTTGAAGAATAAAGTAACTGGTGTAAAATATTTGGAGCCATCTAGCTTCTTGACGAATGTATATGTTACTCAAACATTGTATGAAAAATGCTGCAATGCATTGCTGCCGTAATTCGAATAAATTTACCCACAATTAACTGTTAAAATGTGATGCAACGGTTAATTTCTAAGAAATATTTGGCAACACCACCTTAACTTTAAATTGTGAATCCATTCTAATTGAACTAAAAATCTGATGTGCTGCACTCACATGACTTTCTCTACTCTTGTACTAACCATTCTTACAAACTCTTTTTACTGTATCTTCTTTGTGTTAGTTGAGATAAACATTTGTACAAATTACCTTATTATTTACTTCCTTGTAGGTATAAGAGGAATATTAGAATACAGTAGGCTTTGAGCGATAGTCAAATATTTTAAAGCTTTAAGATCCCATTCTCTTTGCACGCTTGACATATAAAAAAATTAACAACGATGTTAAGTTTTCCGAAACTGACAAAAATAACAAGGAATATCTCCGAAATGGTTCACTCTACAAAAAAATTTATTCAGACATAAATTGTGTATTTTAGTAAGACTTACATTTTTTGTACAGTCAGATTTTGTCTATCTCTTACGGTTTACGACTTATTCAAAAGTCATCCAGAGTAAACAGGACTACATAGGCTATAGCCAGAAAATTCAAAATATGCATTTCATTTGTCACACAAATATCTTAAACGTATGACATTTTAATCAAAATCGTTAGAGCCATTTTCAAGAAAATCAAAATTTTCGAAAATTTTTCCATGTAAAGGGTAGTTTAGGGTGGAGGAATTTTCTTCAAAATCTTCGTGTTGCATCGATGAAGGACATTAAACTTAAACACCAAATTTTTTTAACCGACTTTTCGGTTTTTAATTATGCTGTCCACAGATACACAGACACACATAAACACACACAGACACACACACGGACCTTTTTCTAAAAATACTTTTTTTGGATTCAGGGGGTCTCACAACATATATTTCCGGCGAAATCTCGACATCGATTTTTTGGGTGGAATACAATACTTCACCTACTTAGCAACAGACAACGTAAAAAAGGCATTATAACATTGTTGACACAATGCTTGCGTGACACTAAGTGAAATAATAAACCAGATATATCTATTCCTGAAGAAGCTTGATTGCTCCAGATATTCCAAATATTTGCCACAAATTATTTAGCTCATTTTATTTTTATTTTCTTTCTTTTTTTTTTTTTTTTTTTTTTTTTGACGAAACGGTTGTTCGTTGACAATAATTGTATTGAACATGCAGAATCCTGGTTAAGGTATGGTCGAGGCAGTGCCGGGTTAAACCCAATTTTGGAATGGAAACAAAATGAAGTGAAGCAGCGAAATCTGCGGAAATAAAAGACAGTCTTACATATAAAGGCCCAATCCTGAAGAAGGACAAACAAAGAAAAAAGTAGAAGCTTAAGATTTAAAGTAGCTTGTTGGAAATCCTAGTGTCTGGGACATGAACCAGGAAAGCCGTTATAAGATCATAGCGTGTGGGGAATGTAAATGTACAGAAGAGAAACTGTCCGTTTGACAACACCGTCACGTCATCTTGAGGTTCTCAATTTTCCCCGTAGAGGTTCAAACGTCGCGGTCTGCACTTCAACGTGCTCTGCTTTACCAAAGAGGCTAAACCGTGCTTCTTGCTTTGAATATATCCCAAACGTCGTTTATGGAATGCAAATTTCCGACCGTGATCTTTTTACGCATTTTCGAGACGTCTCTCAGGATATAAATAAACAGGAAGACCAAAGCACTCAAGTGATGCCGTTATGCACCTTGGAGGCTTCGCTTTTTGACTTCAAAGTCTTTCACCATCATACACAGTAAAACAGAACTGCAGTGATGCTACTTTGAGAACCTTTCACAATAACAAAATATCAAAAGAAGCAAACCAAGTACTCCCAGACCATTCCGCTTGTTCTTTATATCTCTTCTTTAGCAGCTCTTCCACAAAAGTACTACTGACATATACATAGGAGGGGGGGGGGGCAGATAGTAAAAATGACAAAAAATGTTATTTCCTACTTTTTATGGGAGCATTCTATGATTCTCTTTAAAATCACTTAAATTGACTGAGTATCCCAGGTACGTTTTTGCTGAAACTTTTTGTTATCTGCACTATATTTTATTGCGAAAAGGTACTCGCACCATTCATAAATTTCGCAATAGTGGGTTAAATTACCATATTTCTTAAAATTCGTAGTAGTTTTTCCTGAACTTCTTACGAATTATTCTATAAATCATTATGGAATGATAACTTAAGGGACACTGGGAGTGAAATTTTGGTCAAAATTGTCAAAAAATCTAAATTGTTTTTTAACTTAAAATGTTCCTGGAACACCTGTGCATTTGGATCAGATACCATTTTTCATATCCCCCGCTCCATGTGGTCATTACGGCCTAATAGTGCTCTTCCCTTAACGTACACAGCATGTTCCTATATAAGAGTCTGTTTTTCTCAAAACTACATTTCTGCACATTCCAAAAGAAGGTCGCGCCTGAGTTTTGCTTCAAATTCAATGAAAATTTCCAAAAGTATTCATAAATAGCAGCTAAACAAAACTATGATTCAATATTCATGTTAACATTAACATGAATTCCAAAAACATTTTTTTGTATGAAAAAATCAATTTTTAAGATTAAATTTCCTTTGTTATTAAAAAAACACGTACAGCATAATCAGCAAACGTATTTGAAATATCTCTTCATAAAACTGTTATCCATGTTTTAGAGTACCAATTCTGCCAATATAGATGAATTTTGAAGAGTCATTTTGAAAATGTGGCTATTAAATTCATAAAATAATTTATATATCTATCATAAACGAATTATCCAATTTTAATGAAATTTGGTGTGCCTCCTATTCTCATATAAATACAAAGACAGTAAAAATTTCAGAAAAATGTATCAAGGAATGTGGAACTTTCAAATTTCACTCCCAGAGCCAACCCTTATGTGGTTGAATCCGCAGAAATTATTGCATCCAACAGAAAAATAATAAAGATTAAAAGTTTATTCTTATAATATGTGAATTCATGTAACGCTTTATCGAAACTATCTTCAATATAGGGGCTCTAATGACTTGGCTGTCACCGGGCCCTTAGACCCTACTCACTCACTCACTCTGCAATACAGAATCACACTTCTGCATGCTTGTTCTAGTATAATTATCTATGTCCTAAACTGAATTATTTAGTTATGTCAATTTACTAGAACTGCAGGGTCAAAAAGTAAAAATGTGGAAAGTTTGCAATTTTTCCCTCTCTCAATATCACTAATATATATTATTATAGCGGTTCAAAACGTTCAACTATGTGTTGTATATATGTACTGCAAATGTAAGTTTTCTGTCTCTCATACTCAGATTATTTTGTGAAGAAAAAATACTTTAATGCACATCTTTTAAGAGTACATTTTATTGTTTTTCTGCTGGATGACTCAATCACATAAGCTATTACTACAAATGATCACTTGAAATAACTTTGATGATGTATACAATAATTCGTAAACAATTTCAGGAAAAACCACTAAGCATATTAAGATCAGTCGTAATTTAACTTAATTTAACTCACTAACAAGGGAAGTGCCTCAACTCGAACGGCTAAAACCAATTGGAAACGCATTTTTAATGTTGTACCTGTTTGAATAGCTATGGAATAGCTTAGCTATTCGAAAAATACTATATTTTAAACACGATTCCAAGCGGTTTTAGCCGTTCGAACTGGGATACTTCCCTCGTAAGATGTATAAAATCTGTATGTTCAGATTATCTTGCTTCCTTAAGACAATTATCTGCTGAAGGAACACCACAAGCTTCATCTACAGTGTCCAGGGTCAAAAGGCTAAAACTGCAAATCAGGAGGCAACATGGGATGCAGCTAATGATGATTGCTTCCAAGGTACATTTTTCGAAGCATCTATAGTGTTTTCTCAAAAACTATAAAATCTACAAGGCTCAAACTTTGCAAACTTGTGTAAGATCATCTATTACATACGCTGAAGAGTTATATAAGTGAAATGATTTCAAATAATTGAGGATGTTTCTTCAAAAGTTTTTATGGAAGTTCTGTTTCATTCTCTTCACGGTGATAGCCAATTTATAGATAAAATGAGTAGATAAAACTAACGCAAAAAGCGTGTAGCCTCGTAGATATAAAAAGCGAAATAGTTCCAACGGCCTTTGTGGTGTCAGATCAGTCAGAGCGACCGGACATTTTTCGAAAAGAACAGACATAAAGTTTGTTGGAGCGTATAAGTACGCAAAAACCAAGGGACAAAAAGTGATCATCGTAAAATATACTTTATGTGTATAATTAACGGTGAGCGCAGTTTTACTTGGCTGATAAATTATATTATAATTCACGTACATTGTTCGGCAACGTCACGGTGCAAAGAGCGAAAGGATTGAAGCTTTATTAAAAGAGGTTATCATCCGAAGTTGTGCCATCCTTTCAAAACAACTCACGCATACCCAGGTAGAGAAATCTCATAAATTTATTGGCGGCAAAAGACTGAATCAAAGGGGCTTCTAGGCATCACTAGGCAGCGTGAAGCATTGTTACTGCAAACAGTATTACTAACGTGTGACCGACAAAATATTATGTAATCCTGCTTCAAAGGTCAGATCAACGTAAATAATTGCTTCAACAACCATATCCGTAAAAGTAGTATCGATACCGCTTAATCATTGGAGAGGGGTAAAGAAAGGGAAAGGGTACGAGGGCTTCCTTAAATAATCATAATATTTCTGTATTTTAATGAGTTCGTTTTCTGTAATGCTAGGAAATAATTTCAAGGTTCACATGGGCTTAGTTAGTACCAAGATCAGAAACAGTTGATGTGTTTACATCAGAAGGTGATATTTTAAGGAGCAACTGTACATTTCTGACTACCATATCCTTTCAGATGGTTGAACTGCATTGCCTAGGGAGCTACTCACATATGCACACTTTATTTCACGCCTCACAAGGACTGTTCCCCTTATGATGAGATGCATTTCTTGAAATTACACAGTTGAAGAGCATCATCACATTTCCTCCATCACAAGGGTGATGCGTCTTTCGCTTCATTGGTTACGGATCGTTCCTCTCACTCTCTCTCCTTCTTCCAATTCCACTCTCCTTCTCTGCGAAAAATAAACTACAGCTCCCATGGTGGTTTTGGCAATTTAATGGGAAGAAGTAAAGGCCTAAAATAGGACATCTCTGACAACATTAAGCCACTTTGGTATACGTCTGTCTTCTCCCTACCACAGCGTTTGCTTCTACGGCTTTGCAGTAAAACAAGAAGAGGAGATTGCGTGAAATTCCTTCTTTTATTATTTTTATTCTTCTTCACTTGATACAGTAGAACAATGTCTCATAAAATCATCAGCGTTCGAACATTGTAAATTAAACGAAGGGAAGAATAATTAAATTAGCTTGTTAATAAGAAAGATGAAAAAAATGCTGATTTATTACATTCGCATGGCTTTCTCCATTCTTTGTTTCATTATTTAATAAAGTGTTCTTAGAAATTGTAGTTCTGTCTACTTCATATTAATCGAGGTAAACGTTTATACAAATTACTTTATTACATATTTCCTTGTAAATTCACTGGAAATAGAACAGAGTAGGCTTACGCGATAGTAAACTCTTTTAGAAGCCGGTTACTATGTGGTAGCTTTGAAATCTGTATATCACCGGGAAAAAATATAACAATAACAACTTTCCATTTCAAAGTGGTGTAATAATCGAAGTATTCTAGAAAGGAATATTACGGGAAATTGCACAAAAAAGGAATTATATGACATATGTGCCAAAAATTAGTTATAGACCCTTTCCCTTTGACCCAGTTTATCTAGCACTAAGATAACATTTATGTGTAATACATCTAAAGGTATAAACGTGCTGAACTGGGGGATAAGGCACAATATATAAATTAAAAATCTATAGTAACTTCAATTAACTTTAATCTGACTACAAAATTACAATTATACTCATATCAACTTGCCGTAAACACTTGTTTCCAATATGTATTTAACATAATGCTTCTGCTCGGTTTACATCAAAGCTTTATGGATTTTGCAAGTCTATTTTCTTCTTCGTAGAAAACACTATTTGGGTTCGGTTCAATATCAATTCTTCATAATTATCAGAACTCAAGTCAATTTAACACGTGCACCTATTCTGAAATCCATTCCCTTATCTCTGAGTGGCTCTTTAAAAAATATTTACAACCTCCCGTTTTACAATCGAATTCCGACTGAGACGTGGATTAAATTATTTTAAAGCTGTTTCCTAACCAGCTGTCAAATTTGTTGAAATGCTACAAAGACATGGGCTGTAGAAAGTCCTTGAAAATTCATTTACTGCATTCACATCCAGTCTTTTTCCGGAAAATCTGAGTGATGTTAGTGATGAACAAACGACATGGTTTCATCAGGATATTTCCATCATGGAGGAGAGGTACCAAGTTTGTAAGGACCAGTAGTCCTAAGAGAAAGCAGACAGGAGTACAAAGGGCAAACACTTCTAAGCAGATTTACAGATGTCACATAAATATATAATCCAAATATTAGTGCATGTAAAACAACATTTTGAATTAATCTGAATTCACCAGGATATATACCAGGTGAGTCAGCCGCGCCTTATTTTTTTGGAAGGTAGGCCACCCATCTAATGGCATGAGCGCCTTAGTCCAGTTTTGCGCTTACTAAAATGTATTGCTTGACGTTCTTAAAGAGAGGAATGCGCAAAATTCAGAGAACAGTGCTTTAAGGGACAGAACGTACTCCTCGCTAAAGTACACCTCAAAAACATACGACTCGTTTACTGAGAGCGAATTCCGGTTTCCGGCCGATTTTACAAACTTTTTATTAGACTATACATAGGAACGTAATTCAGTAAACGCCTCGAAAAAAATGGAACTATCATATGAGTACACTAACAACGTCAGCTAAAAAGAAATTGTCGGATTTTTGTACTTAGAGCAGGGGTTGGTTGGACAAATTTAGACACGCCTCATCCATCATGGATCCGTACAGTCAAAACGGACATATTATTAAACAACAGTGTATTCACATTTTTGCGTGAAATACGCCTCGTACATCTCAATTAGTATGCACAACAGCTTTTGCCATTTAAGTAAATGTATTAAAATGCCCAGCAAATGATTAAAGCTGTCTTAAAAGGCTAAATCAAGCCCGAAAACTCGCGAGGTGGCAATGACATAGCGCCAGGCATGCAAGTCCTACTATAGAACGCGGTAAATGCTTTCAGTTAAGTCTCGAAATAGCTAAATAGGATTCTGACGGGACCTCTGCGCTAAGCCCCAATGACACAGGTTCGAGTCCCAGCATTGTAAATATTTTTTTTTTTTATCTTCATCAAAACTTGAACGTAGTAATGGGGACGATGTTTTCATGTAGGGGTATAAAATTAGGATTGCATAAAACTCGAGAATAAGGGGCAGCTGACTCACCTGGTATTACTATACCATAATTATAAATGTGACAATATCTGATCTGAAACCTCGTAGGTGAGAACCTAAATGCCTTGATATCTTTTTAACCTGATAAGAGTGATAGGAGATTTCTGTGGCAACTTTTAAAATCAGCATATATTTTTTCCTTAAGAATCACCTACAAGAAGGAGATGTGAAAATAGCTTTTTGGGGGTAGTGTAACTCTGTAAAATTTTCGTCATTGCCTAGAAACGGAAATGAAAATCATATACTACTAATTTTACTTATTTCTTTCGTTTTATAAACATAACAATTTATATCAACAAAAACTGTGAGAGAAATTTAATAAACGTGTATGTTATGCATCAGTGAAACTCATTAGTGCGGAACGATTAACTTTAAATTAATTTGCTGGATAATTTTAGAGACTTTTGTTTTCGCTGTTGTTTCCATTTTTCCATTTCCGATGATGCTGCCCTTCTTAGGCAGCTGTTAACAATTTCACGCAAGTGTTTTTCCTAATTACAGCGCCATCAGTTTAATTATGTACGTTAATACGTAGCTCACGATGCACCCAGTAATTTTACTGCCTACGTAGCATCTGCCCTTCCCTCGTTAAACAAAAATAAGAAGAGAAGAAAAGCTGTAGTTATGTCTTCCAGCACAACAATAGCAAAAAATAATTTCTATCCCGCCCTACGGCATAGAGGTTATAATGTAATTGTAATTATAAACACCACGTCTACCTAAAATGAAACGTTTCAAAAATATGTAATGTAAATGAAGGCTAATGCTTAAAGCAGAATATTATAATAATTGGACTTTTAACTTACATTACAAAGAATATTTATCTTTCTTGTTATTGTTTGGTTCTTTCATATGCAAATATGTCTTGCAGTAAATATCATGTTTTCCGTATTTATATTTAACGGAATACACAACTGAAAATGTGATTTTCTAAAATTTTCAGCCAATTTAGTGTGTGTTCATCAACTCACAGCCTTAAGGGAATTTTGGGGAGAGAAGAGAAATTTCACGTGGTGTAACCCGAATTTTGTAAAATATTATGGTGGGTAAATTAAATCCCTCCTAAACTTTCAGAGTAGGTAAATTGAGCCCCTGGACCAATCATTGTGACAAAATTTCCCCTCTTACTTTGTGTAGACTTGGGACTGCGCAACAATTAATCAGGTTGGTGCGGTTAAAAATTTTGTCATGTTAAAATTGTTCGTACGAGCAACTTGCAATAGTTTTGTCATACAGGTAAAATGTAAAAGAAACACCTTTCACGAAGTCAAATCTTGGCATGTCCTTATTAGTAAACTTTGCCATCTGCTCCCTCAAAAATGTTTCTTTTTCCAATGTTTTGTTTGTCTTTTTATTCCTGTACTACATAACTGAACATACACATCTGACCGAATGCTGGTCATAAGGTCAATGAAGTTTAAATGTTTGGGTGTGACGTGTAAAACAAGCCATTTAATTTGGCATAGGAAGATTCACAAATATTAGTTGTGTGATTTGTGGTAACTGTGAAATCAGCCCAAATAGCAGGGGGAAACATTGAATCTGCTGTAATGTATATCTTCAGTCACAGAACTCTTGTATTTTTGTGTCCCCTAGTTGTGCAGCCATTAGATCTTCGATAAAGCAGTCCTCTACGTCGTCTGGCTTTAAAAAGGGAAGTCTAAAGAAATGTTTTAAAAATTTACCTTTCTCTGAGTTTGATTTGTATTTCTTTGATAGACCTAGGGTATATATTTTGCGCCACCAATTTGGTCCTAAATGGAAATGACACCCTTTTATTACAACTGAAGGTCAAACAAGTGTTGCAAAATTGTGAATAGCTGCTAGATCACTTTTGGTGAAAATGTTGAGTCAATTATCTCACAATGGGTTACAATATGAAGGAACATTTTTACATAGATATCAATGGCCTTATTTGGCAGCAAAAAGAATGCAAATTGTACGTAAACATCATTTACTAATGCATGAATAGTGAAAAATTGTGTATAAAACTTGGGACAAGCTTTTAAACGTGTCATCAGCATAAACTATTTTCAATTGTATATTCCTTTGAGAGTTTTGTCTTCCATTGTTAAAGTTTCTATCTCACCTTATTTTAATTCACTATGTAACAATTTTGATAACTTGCTACTAATATCTTTTATTGCTTTCCTCTTTAAATTATTGCTAAGCTTTTGACTATTTATTTTCTGTAAGTCTGTTTATCATAATTGTGAACCTGAAAGCTTTCTACAATAGCGTTATTTTCACTTAATTTTATGTAACAGTTACACGAGTTTAAGGAGTAAGTCCACCATTGAATTCCATCCTTCTATGTTTTACGGAAGCGAAACTTGTAACCATCAGCAACAACCCTCACTAACCATCATTTCCATATTGGCCCATTCACTATCTGTTCACAGCACTAGAAGGTATGCCGCTTACTGTACACTGATGTGTCTATTGACTTTACATTGGTGAATTAAGACATATATCCCCTGACGTCACAGCGCTGCGTTGCGATCGGTATAGCCACCCATAGCGGACTCAATTTACCTCATGGCTTAAAAGATTGGGACTCAATTTACCCCTTAGAAAATCGTAAACAACTAATTATGGACTCAATTTACCTAGCCCCGACTTACGTACATCTGAAGTATAACAGATAACCATCAAAGGGAGAAAGGTCTTTTTATAATGCTGCAGTTACTGGGAAAATCATTTCCGTTGTTATACAAGCCATCAAAGCGACAAGCTGTTGGTGAGTCAATGATAAGATTCAAAGCATGTTCAAGTTTGAATCAGTATATCCTATAAAAGCCGATAAACATGGTTATAAAGCGTGGGTGCCAGCGAACGGAAATGGGTATATTTTCCAGTCTGAAATATATACTAGAAAGATAGGAGTTTCTGTCTAAAGCTGTCTTGGAGAAAGGATTATAAAAACACTAGTAAAAGAGTTGCATGAAAAAAAAAAAACATGAAGTTTATTTTGAAAATTATTTTAGCTCTGTGACATATGGAGGAGCATGGTGTATATCTTTGTGGAACAGTTGGAATGGGGAGGTTTCGATTTACATTTTATATCCATACCAATAAGATATCTGTTGTCAAGCACTCAGAACAAACGTCTCGATAAAGCTGCTCATTGGCCTGTTAAGGTTGCTTCAAGAAGATATGCACGATGGAGCCCATGGCACTAAATGATATACGGTGTAGCCCTCTGCTTGAGCAGATTATTATAAATAATAAATTATGTCTACGTTCCCAGGGATTACACACAGTAAACATATGAGTTAAATTACGATGAACATTCATATCTACCAAATGTGTGCGTTAATTATGAGTCCGTTTGCTTTCCTAATAAATGTATTTAAAAAAACTGAACATTTAGACTATTATTTACTTTCATGGTAAATAAAGGGTTAAGGATTCAGTTTCGGCAGTGGGTTACTTAGCACCCCGACAGAAAGGCGTTCTTTTGTGCTAAAGATCCTGACGGGGCACCCCCGGAAGGATAGATGAGACGAATGGATCCGAAGGACGGCCGGAATGTTGCAATGACAGAGCAGAGGTTTTCTAGTTTGACTTGGAAACCGGCTCCCGCCTTCATCCCACGAGAAAAGTAGGGTCGCCTTCCAATTCAGTAGACGAGATTTGCAAAGCACATTTATTCACCTTGCTGCGTTGATGACGCAACGCTCGCCGACGCTTCCAACCCTGAAAGAAACCTAGCAGGATGAAGGGTGAAATGAAATGATTAATGTAACAAAATGGAGAAACAGCAAATTCGAAGGATATGGAAATCCTTCCAGCATTCGCCTGGCGACCCGAGAAAGCCTCCAAAAAAATACACGAATCAGGAAGGTCGGCCACGGGCATCGAACCCGTGACCTCCCGAATGTGGGTCGCAGGCGATACCACCTGAACCATTCCGCTCGCTCCGTTCCGGAATTAGAAAGTTAAAGAAGTGCAATCAGGACTGAAAAATTCTTCTGCTTATCGAGCGGTTGCTTTAACCACTAAGCTAAGCGGAAGATCCGTGGTTCAAATCCCGGCTATGGCACTGAATTTTTTTCAGTCCTGATTCCACCTCTTAAACATTGCCCACACACGCTTGTGTGTTTAAAAACACCAGCAGTAAGCTTGTTGGCATAAATAAATAATAATTAGAAAGTTAATTCATGTACACGTGCTGAAATTAAAAGCCAGCAAATAACAATCACTACATTTACAATTTTCCACATCACTATCCCACATTTACTTAGTTATATTTCTAAGTTCAAAAACTAAGGACGTATTCTTCAGATAGGAATAAGACATTTATTTACTTAGAGGCTATTAATTGTGCATGAAACAACTGAATTTTAATGCAAGAGCACATTTTCGATATCTTGCCTCAACGTTAGCTCTCACACTTGGATTTCCGATATTTGAAGCATGCATTTTCAGGTACGGAATTTTTTATTAGTTTTTTCTCGACAAGAATAACGGAAAATTATGATTCAACAACGCAGTTAATTAAATGTTCATCATCTCCGTTCAAGAGGGAGACAGCAATAGAGAGAGACAGGGAGCGAGAGAGGCTACATAAAATCCAGAGGCATGATACAAACCTCTTGCAGGTGTTTTCGTAAATTGTTGAAACATTTTGTACATACCTAAGTAAAGTTCTCTGCTTGTGAATGTTGTGATGAGTGCTGCTTCAGCAAATATTCCTAATCAGGTAAAGTGAAGATGAAACAAACACGTTTGTCACAGGTTAAAGATTTAGCCAGGAAGGAATGTGTATCGTTTTATCTCAGTTTACCCTAGCATCACCAAGTCTTATTTCATAACTTAGATTAGCAAGGGGTGGGGGGTGGTTTGTGACAAGAAACAAAATATCTGAGCAACTTTTAAAACAAATTTATTTCAAAATGGGTATCATACGTTATCATTTCATAAAGATAATATTTAACACTGATTAACCATTACTTTTTTACTTTTTTTACATGAATTACATTAGATTTGTTATCCCAATCCTTGTTACATAGCTTATACTACTAACGGCGGTGACCATCGCTCGTAACAACATATATCAGCAATTTTCAAAGCGAATTTACTTTAAAATTGGGTATTAGATCTCGTCAGGTTGACAAAGGCACTATTCAACATTGTTTAACCATTCCTTTCTACTTTTTACAAGAATCACATTATACCGACGGGGCAGTAGTTTATGACCAGCTTCATAATTCTTCGTTTTTAAAAATAATAGCATGAAAAATTTAAAACAAATACGCAGTTGAGCAGTAGAAAAAGTGATTGACAATCACTATAAATTGCATGTTTTTAATCAAACACTTTAAATAATAAATTTAAAAAATTACAGAAGGTGGGCATAAGCATCCCCCCTTGGAAATGCGAGGGTTAGTAGATAAGTACACTTAAATGAATATCAGAACATTAAACATAAAAGCACTATAGTTGACCACTTAGGCGCTTCAACATGCGCCAGGCTGTACATTACAGGACGTTGCAGTTGATTAAGGTATATTTAAAAGTGGGTGGGTCCCTCCATCCCTCCATCATCCCTCCCTCCATCCCTCCCTCCATCCCTCCATCCCTCCATCCCTCCATCCCTCCATCCCTCCATCCCTCCATCCCTCCATCCCTCCATCCCTCCATCCCTCCATCCCTCCATCCCTCCATCTCTCCATCTCTCCATCTCTCCATCTCTCCATCTCTCCATCTCTCCATCCCTCCATCTCTCCATCCCTCCATCCATCCATCTTCTTTATCTATGTAATAATGGGGTTTTCATTGGTTTGTTTTTGAACTTGCTCTAAGAAATGTTAAATGTCATGGAGTTGTAATCTTAAATACATATTTTGAGGGCTTAAAAATGTCCATTGGTATGCGTGTGTAAAGGCATAAATCAAGAATGATAAACACCATACTTGCTATATACGTTCTTTATCTTCCAGGGATTTTACATGAGATTTTCAGCTTAATTCTTCATCTTCAACAGCTACTCATATGGAACATTCTGCGTTACTTTAGATTCCCTTAAAAGCGTTTGAAATATTACAATTAAAGCATCAATTACATAAAACTTTTGCTACTCAGGGGAATAGTTCAGGCAGTAGTAACCATGGCCCATATTCGGGAGGTCATGGGTTGGATTCTCGTGACCTACCTTCCTCATCCATGGGACTTCGGGGTTTTCCCGGATTGCTTGGTGAATTCTGAGAAGGATAATTACATCTTCCGAATTTCCTGTTCATCCCACTTCTCATGTCACTCGCCTTGCATTTTGGTTGACTGTTTCGGGATTCTAAGTGTTTGCTGGGCTTTAGTGCGTAGAGTAGGGAATTTTCTCTCTGTAAATCCTTGTCCTTCGGATCGGGGGAAGAAGCTGGATCCCGGTCCTTCAAGGGTGTGTTAAGTTCGCAGGAGGGGGAAGGCAGTTGTGTGAGCCACCATCTGTAACTGTTAGTGATCCTGCCCTCTGCTGTTGGCTATCCCTATCCGACAACCTTTAGGTTTTACCTCGCCCCTCCTCCCCGAGGGACGCATAGGCACAGAAGATCTTCTATTAACTGAGGTGCTATGTCTCCCCTCCGAATCTGTCAGTGACAGAGTCATAGAACTTGGGCACGAAAAATTAGGTACATGCCTTGATTTTATGAGAGTAGCTTAGGAACTTGTTTTCATTCTGATAAACTTCGTGTAGTTTTCCCTAGCTGAAAAACAGCAAAAGATAGCTAAGATATACTAATTTTAAAATATACATATCCGTAAAACAGAAATATTATCTAACAATAATATACATTTTTGTGGTATTAAACATTTTCGAAATAGTATTTGCTATTGCTTTTAATTATCCAATACTTTATATTTTTCTATCTGCTAATTCACGTTTCTCTTTCCTCGGACTAACTCCATGTTTAGTAACTAATATCACAATGGAATTGTTTCTTCTACAATAATTTTTTACGTTAGCCATTTGCGCAATATACCATACTGCAAGTTTAGATATTTCCCAAGTGTCATCCAGCGAACATACTTGAAGACTTACGGTTTTTTAATTAAACATTTGTTGCTTAGTTATAAATCATATGTAAACAAAAATAGATACTAAGTAACGCAATGTGATTAGAAAAATAACTATGTGAGTTAATATACAGGTGTTAGTTGTATAATTGCGGATATGTTTACTGGTAATCGAACGATATTACATTAATACTTGATTCATTTTCTAACTTATAACTTCACTTATAAAATAGTATGTTTTGAGGTTGGTTAGCACCTCTATGTAGGTGTGGCACAGAAGGCATGACAGTCTTGTGATAATGAATGGTGAACCGAAACGCATTCTGCACTACCTACGTCAGTAAGTCACAGTAGCTGGAGTAAAACGGATATTATGTACGACAGGTATTGTTCATTTGCATTTGTGGCACAGTTGCAACCGAACAAAAGGCATCACATAGTAAACTTTGTGATTAGTTTGGAGGATAACTGTTAGACGAAGACAAAAAGCAAATAACACATCGAAGTGGATGCATACAAGGGAACCTGCTATTAAAATATTGATTTTACACCCCTAAGCACCTATATACAATATCTAGGTAAATTTGTAATTGCATCAGGCTTTACTTAGACTTCATTTATTTACTGTTATTTAAAAAATAATAAACTATTTAAAATTAAATCAACTAAGAATATTACTAAAAATGTGGGTAGTGGAATGGCAATGAATATGTTTTAATTATGCATTAGCCTAGCAGGAGGTCCTTTGAATAAAAGCTAGCTAAAATGTTATTCCTTCTGAAGCAAAATTAAAACAAGCAGAAGTTATATGTTATTGTTATATTTTCGAAGCTGCAACTAAGTGACTCTAAATGACATAATCCATATCAAATTTGGAAGCAAAGTAGAGATGATTAGCGAGGTAAATTTGTATTATAAGATTCCACTGTTCAACCTTGAGCCAGCACAGCAGTATATTAGATGTTTTATTTATTGGCCTTTTATATATGAGTAAACCCATCCTTAAACTAGAATTTATGTTAACAGTTACAAAATATAACTTAAATTTTATAAATATTTAACATTATGTACGACGTGTTCACAATATAGACTTGCAACCGCCAGGAATAATTAAATAATTACGGTGAAATGATTTAAATGTTGTAACAAATTCGGTATTTCAAATTACAGATCTCCTCTGTCTTTTCTTGGATGCTTTGTTTCTGCGTTAGCTCACTTCCTTTCCCACCCTTCTCTGCCTCCCTCCCATTCTCCTCACTGTATCTCGCCCTCGTAAGGTTTCATTAGAAATTGCAGAGATTCTTGAATCACTGCAGTGGAGCACATTCCAGTGAGGCCAGAGCTTGCAATTAAAGTTGACACGAGAATTCTGATAATCGCATTTCATAACTTCACGCGAATTTCCGTCAAGCAAGATAAACTTTCGGTTGGTCAGTGTATGTGGGCTGGCTGGTAGATTGAGAGGGTGGGAAATTCGATGTAAACTTTCCTGTCCAGGAAGTTCAGAATGGTCGTCTCCTTTTGCTTTTTTTCCCCGGGCTGGTCTCAGCCAGAAGGTGCCAACTGAGTATGGGTTTGTTTCCAGCCATACACGCATTAGGAGCATCCGTCTTGCGAAGTTATGGGCCAAGTTAGAAGAGCACGTGTTAGGGAAAGTGCGAAAACTTGAGGCTGTTTTGTTTTCTTGATGGAAATGGGAAACCAGCTGCCTGCAGCCTACGTCTGTTGCGTTTAGACTATATATCCTGGGTTTGCTTCTTTTTCACTTTCTCTACTATCTACTTAAAGTAGAGGAATTATTGTAATCCACCAAAGAAGCCCGACATCCAGATTTCACCAAAAATGCATGTTTTGAATGCATGAGTCCATGCTCATACGTCTGTTCGTTAGTCTGTGTGTCTGTGAACATAACTCAAATGAATAAAATAGGGTTTCCCATTTCCAATCTACCTCTACATTTACCATTTTGATTAACACACGTCTAAGATATTTGCATGATATTTTTTTAAATAACCTCTTCATTGTGAATGACTTTTGCATAAATGGTAAATGGACAAAATAATACTAAGAAAAGAGTAGTTCTCGTTAAAACAGACAATTTGGGTAAATTTCTTTAGGTCGGGAATTCAACTGTGGAGGTATCATGTATGTGGTAAATTAAAACATTAATAAACTTCAGCAAACAAATTCAGACATCCACGATCACAATACCAGCAATAAAAATAATCCTGGTACCGCTATGCACAGATTTAGCTTGTTTGAAAAGCTGCAAGTTCTGCTGGTGCAAAATTATATATAATAAACTGCCAGCTGAAGTTAAAATACTTTTTTATTTGGTTTGGGTGTTACAACCAGCGTTTTAACCTGTGGGTTCATCGCAGGATATTTAATCTAAGAAACACCGTGTATTTATGCATGGGAATGTTACACTTCTTGATAAGCGACTGAATTATATCGATTATGTTATACAAATAAGTGACATTTTCGTGGTAATGTTTTAGGTTTTTGTGAGTGTTTCCTTAAATGCATTATAATTCTCTGCATTTTACTATACTTTTTCAAAAGATGTGAGAGTTATAAACAATTCAAAACTGCCTTACAAACGAAACTTAATCAAAAGGGCGTTCTATTCATTAGAGCAGTTTTTAAATAAATGAGTTTATGACATAAATGTATGAAATAAGTTAGAAAAGTAACACGACTTCAAATTTTGCACTCTTTGTTGCAGTGTTATACCGGGCGATCGAGAAGTCGCTCCGCACCTCTCGTGTAACCAAGGTTTGCAGGAATTTCGGTGACAGCACTGGTTGCCGCGAGGGTATGATTATAATATTCCGCGAATTAAAAATAGTGACAGATTGTCGTATATAATTCATGACAGGTAATGTAGATAAATACTATGAAACCGACCTGTTTATAGGGGATGTTAAAAATGTTTTTTGTATAATTTTCAACTTCATTAAGAACGTTTTCCACTAGAAACATATATTTCTCCTAGACTACAGGCTGACACCTTATACACACGTCAATACCGTCAATAATCACATCACAATTACTATTTGTCTACTGATAGCCAGTGATTATGTGCGATAAACATGCTAGAAGTGATAAACGGTCGATCGGTAGTCGGTCGGAGTGCATGGGAAGTACTACCTGGCAAAGCCATGAAGCGTATCGGAAAGAATGGGAAGCTGGCCAGATGTTCACGCACAAATAAGGCGAGAGACTGTGTGTACAATCTGTTCAGATCTAATTATATCTTTACGACAACGTCCTATATATTGGCAGGCATGAGAGATCATCTATTTGTGTTTTATCGCTGACTATATGCCAAGTTACTATTATTTTGCTGTAGTAATACATAAAATAAGAAGCGATCATAGCGCTCGACAGCCAAGGTCAACACGCCTCAACGCTTTGCCAGGTAGTAGCAACGTTATCTCGAGTGGCAGGCACCGGCAAGTTGTTGATGACCCCTCATCATTACTTATTACACGTTTGTGCCCTGTCTTATAGTCTTATAGTCTTAAAGAGCGAAATGTTTGTTGTATTGATGGAAAGTCACAGGCTTCGGCTGTGTGGTGTTTTAAACGACGAGGAAGCCGAGAAAGAGAAGGGAGGTACAGCTTCATGAACACATGCGGTACTAAATTCGAGGGAGTTACACATTACACCGTTGCGGTTCTGAATGTTGCATCGCCAGTATAGATGTAATTATTTCATTACTCTCCGGAATTACAACTCGGGAACTGAGGACGACAACAAAATAATGAGGTTAGGTGTTCATATTCGTGAGCAGAATTTATTGCTTTATTGCGTATTTCAGGTTCGAAATTTGTGTCTTCCTTCCATTTACTAATAGGCCTTCTGCATCGATTCTTATATGACATCAACACTGTATTAAGACACGACAACAAATAGGTTCATCGCCAGTCATGTGGTGTACCTCTTGTAAGGGTGTATTTAACCCCGTCACACGGTGGCTGGGAATATACCCCTCAAATTAGTTTTATATAACTTACAAGATTAAAGTGACATTGAAAAGAGCCATATAATATACTAAGCTCACACATTATTTACCCAGTATACATATATAGGCATTCCTTACACATACTAATGTCATTTCATTAATGTAATCCATTCCAATTCTCAATGGCACCTCACTTACTTCTTCTGGCACTTCATTCAGCTGATCTAGTTCAAATTTTACCTCTAACTTCAATTTCCTTCGCGGCGTAATGACATATGCGTGAAGTCGCTTCTTCTTCCTTTGCTTCATTCACTGGGGAATCAAACACAGGACGTCACTAATCTCTCGCGGAGGCGGCATCCACTGTGCGCTACAAGAGTCGTAGACTCGCACTTGCTGTCGCATCAGAAACGCACTCACCAAATCAAAATAATTGAAACTCACTGCTTCATTAGCGTACACGCTGGCTCATATTACAGCTGGAATTTTTCACAGAGCATACAAGAATACACCAAAGATGGGGAGAAGGGAAACTGCCAGATATCTTGATATCGTTTCCGGTGTTTATGATACGAGAGAGCGCTACATTCGAGTATATATTTTTCCTATTTATATCTCCAACCGCTCAATGGACATGTTCAATATTGGCTATATGTGTTTCCCCGGATTCCGTGTGTGCTTTGTATATAATTTCTTTCAGTGTTCCTTTTATATATAGTTAGAAATGATTTTATGATCTATTTTCTTGTAGATAAAACTGAAACAGTATAGTGGAGTAGACTTAAGTAATAGTAAATCATGTGGTGTTGGCACAGTATACGGAACATATATATACAGCCTAAACGCCGAACTTCCGGGCGGAAAGCATTCCTGATGATGATTTATGTTTCGTGGACTAATATCACGTTGCTAGGAGGCAGTTCTAGCTAGTTTTTAAATCCTGGTTGTAAAGTGTATGTGTAGAAATGGTTTTATCTGAATTTGTGTGATTGAGACCGTAGCTGATGTAATCAGAAATAATTAATAAAGAAAGAATAATTGAAACTTAGCCGAACGAGCAATTTTGTCACAATACCATGAGGGCTGGTCCCTATTTGATTTGAGAAAAGTTTAAGTATTTGAACATTCAAATTAATAGAAATGATTATACATAAAATAGTTAAAGAAGTATCCCACAAATTGTGTGTTTAACACTTTATATTCCTACAGACAAAGGTTTTGTACACCTCTTACGGTTTCCTAGTTATACAAAAGTCATTAACAATGAACAGCGCGTCATAGGTTCTTCCCAGAAGATTCAAACAGTACGTTTCATTTTTAAGGAAACATTTTTAAGATGTGGTATTTCTATCACATTTTTAGAGCCCTAGTTGAGAAAATCGAGGTATGTGAAGATTTTCTAATGTGGTTGGTGGAACCGAAATCGAGCTCGGTACCTCCAGAATGCAGGTTTCAGAAGCTATTGTGTGAGCCATGCCACTCGTTTTAACTGTGCATTTTTACTGCAGATGTGGAGCAGAGGCTAGATTCTAATACGCGTCACTCAAAATTTGAAATATGTGAGTGCTTAAATTTAGGTGGAGAAACGCAAGAATTTTTAAGATCTGTTAATTTTACCTATATAATTCCACTTCATATACTCACATTTAAGCATTATTAATTTTCTCACTTTCTTCAGTGGTAATATTCAAACAATGTAAACGGAAGTAGGTATCTGTGTTTCCTTCCGTTTTCTGTTGTGAAAAGAGCAAATGGAGTTCATAGCGTTTTATGGGCTTATATATTTTGGTTTCCCCACTTCTTTGGATGCCACAAGCGCGAAACCTCCTCATTAAGACTGCTTTTGGATAGCAATGTCGGATGCACAGATGTTCTGGAATGTATCACAGAAAACTAACAAAACCCCCGGGCTTTTATTTTTGTACCTCTCTGGCTGCTTATTGTGGGTGTGTGTGTGTTTCCTCCCGCTACTTTCGTTAGCTAAATTCGTGTTAATGTTTTTTAACTTGCTTTCTTCCAGTATTTTTAGCTCTGCACACACCCAGTATACCAGAAAAAGGAAACGAAATACATGTAAAGGAGTGACAAAGAGAGGGAGTATGAAAAAAAGACTAACAACCATAATATTTTCATGTTATCTGAGCAAACTACGTCTCATAATTTTTGCTGGGGACTGGACGAAACTTTGGGGGCGGGGATGATAATCAGGAAAACAAATGCGGATGGTGACTCCCAACGTAACAATAAAAAATTAAAAAGCAGAATGAGGCTTTAGAGCACAGAGAAGGGATTAGACAAAAAGACTCCCTTTTCACACTTTGTACCGCCTATCCCTGTGGAGGTATGCAGCGATATGACTAGTGGGCAAAATTTTAGTCTTGCTGGGCTAGCCTCCCTGAAATTCAACAATTCTTAATATGCGGCAGCTATTCAAGCTGGTCTGATGTGGTGGTTCCTTTAGGCCATGGTGCAAGCGTATGCCACCCCTTGTAAATAATTACACCAATAACCACAAGCATTGAAACAAAATACATGTTTACTCTCTCAATTTATCGGCCAAAAGAGAAAGAGGTACAGTGAATGTATTTAGTCATATAGACCTCTTGCCATAATGTGTAGCAGTACCTTCTCGGCTAGTGTAGAACATGCCTTTGAAGGGGTTAAAATGACGATGGCTCGGGTTAGCGAGATGCATAACGTGTATGTGTGGTACGATTTTCAAGGGGTGAAAATTAAAGCGTGAATGATACTTATTAAACACATAGCAAGGCGAGGAAAAAACAAACGTAAGCAGAACTGTATTTTCCATAGAAGCAAATATTATTAAATAAACAAAGTAACATTCTTCCAAGTAATTCTAACTATAATTAGTTGATTTATCCTTACTAACATATTGCTGATCATATGAATAAAATAGGGAATATGAGAATGCTATGGCCATAATATGCATGGCAAATTAATGTAAACCATACACATAACCTGAAATACTTTTCTCCAGTATTTTACTATAAAATACGTTTCTGCTCTGCGTTGCTGTAACAGTGTACATAGCCACGATACCTCCACGAGTAATTTTGCTGGTATATGACATGGCTGTTTCTCAGACAATAAACACGTTTTGGTTCGAATGATACCAGAAAGAGCAAAGGCTTCTACCTCCGTGCTTTTTCCAACATGTTCTGCGATAGCTGAGGTGAAGAAGTCCCAGAAATCTCCAGAAAACGATACAAAATCCGCCGAAGATTTTCTTTGCCGCTCTTTGTACATTCAACTTTACTTGATCTTTGCCTTTCAGCATCAGAAATTCAGGCAGGCTCTATTCCACGTTAACTAAAAGTAAAAGCATGGGAACAAGCCGAGATATGTGACGTCATTCAGCGCCCACATTTGTTTTTATTTAATTCCATCCTAAACTCTGTTACTAGATGTAGTGCATTTAACGACTCTTTCTGTTCCTCGGACAAAAGTAACGAGCGTTTGCTTCACTGTGCTTTCCTTGTCGGCGGTTTAGAGAAATTAGGATTTTAAAGTTAATATTTTTTATTTTCTTATTGGACAATGAAAACGACACCAGCTCCCTATTAAGCAGAACAAAATACTTGTACAAATAAAACACTCTCACCTTATAGTTTCAGTGATGTTTTAATGCAGCTACTAGAAAAGATTCAGCACCTAACTCAAGCGGTCATGTATTCTTCTTCCTCCCAATAGTTTTCTTTCTCCTTTTTGCTTTATTTATATGCCGACTTTAAGGTTTAAGATCATATCGGTGACTGTTTCTTTGGTACATTGTAATTTTAATTTTCTCAAACTTGGCTTGACCGATTTTAATTTAAAGGCCATATATTTAACGCATTTTATTGAAAATAATCTGATGTGTTGCACTGACAACTTTCTCTACTCTTGTACTAACCATTCTCACAAACTCTTATTCCTATATCTTTTTCGTGTTGCCTGAGATAAACATTTACAGAAATTATCTTATTGCTTATTTCCTTGTAGGTGCAAGGGGAACATTAGAATACAGTAGGCTTTGAGCAATAGTAAAATCTCGTTCTCTTTGCACGCTTAACATATAAAAAATGAACAACGATGTTCCATTTCAGAACATTTTAACTTCTCTGAAACTGACACAAATAACAAGGAATATCTCCAAATGTATTTGACATTGTGTGTTTTAGCGAGATCTAAATGTTTTGTATAGTAAGGTTTTGTCTATCTCTAACGGTATGCGAGTTATTGAAAAGTCATCCAGAGAAAACAGGACTATATAGGCTATAGCCAGAAAATTCAATTTCATTTGTCAGAAAACTATCTCAAATATATGGCATTTTAATCAAAATCGTCAGAGCCATTTCCAAGGAAATCAAAATTTTTGAAAAATGTTCCACGTAAAGAGTAGTTTAGAGTGGGGCTATTTTCTTAAAAATCTTCGTGTCGCTTCCTTGAAAGAGATTAAACTTAAATACCAAGTTTGGTTTCTAACAGACTTTTTGTTTTTGAGTTTGTCCACAAAATGACAGACATACAGGGGGGGGGATCCAGTGGGTCTCAAAACATACTGGCGTTGAATTCTCCACATCGAATTTTTGTGTGGAATGCAATTCCTCTACTTACCAGTAGAGAAAGTAAAAATTAAATGTACAAGTGTATCTTGAACTTTTTGGGAACAGCCTCTGAAGTTCTCTACTTTCTTAATGCCTTTTGTAAAACAGATAAGCTTTAAATCATATATTGTTAAACGACACTTGGTTTAGGTCAAATGCATATGTTATTTGTAGCGCTAACAATTTGTGAGATATTCCTTATTATTAGTTTGAATTTTCAAATACTTATCAATTTTGGAGTAGGAGATCATTATTCGATTTTTATCCTGGTGATGCAATGATGGAATTTCAGTGATAGTTCATAGCGAACAGCTTTAAAACGATGTATCTTATGTATGTAGGAACATCAGTAGTCTGATACGTTCCACTTATATCCCTTCTTCCACTCACTCTTCTGCAAATTATTCGTACAAACACTTATTCTTTTATGTATTTCATTTATACATTTGCATGTATTGTAATATTCTACATATGCCTTCACGTAGCAATTTACCAACCTTCTCAGCCGACGCATTCATAAAAGGGCGTTCTGCCCTTATTGTTGAACCAAGCAATGGAACCAGAGGACATATTTAAGTCACCCGTGCGCTTCATGTTTTACTGAAGATTCAAATATACATTTGATATTTGTTCTATTCATTGGCTTACAACAATAATTTATACTGGAAAGAAAAGGCACTAACAACTTCATAAAAACAAAAATGTATTTCTTTGCAACATAAACTTCAGTCAAATATGTTAACTAATTTTAAGTTTACTTGTAACACAATGTATCAGTAGTAGAGTTAACTTAAAAATGTAGAGAACATGTAGAGGAAAAATTATTTCACTCTATTATCTGAAAAAATATTAAGCTACAACATTGAGCTTATGTCTATCCATTTTTTTATTTATTCATATGCCAGTTTTTAGATGTGAAATTGAAAATGTTAGCAACTTCAGTCCCTCTGTCTCGTAACTGTAGCTGACGCGAATGTAAATATTGCAGAGGTGCATCAGGGAAGAATTGTGGATTTGTGGGATACCAATTTGGCATTTGAAAACATTGCTAGAAGTTATATATATATCCATATGTGAACAATCTAGAACTGTGGACGCAAAACATGCCGGCGTGGAAAGGTAAGCAGACACACAAACCTCCTCCTTGCTATATACTCCTATAGTCCATTTGTGAAGATCAGTAGAATGCCTCTCGAAACATAAATGGAAGTGCATGCACCTTTGCATATCTTCATTTATGCACAATTAACAGGCTTTTTAGATAGTTCTACTTCAGGGAGTTGCGATTCTGCCCACGTGATGCACAAAGTTCTTCCAGGAGGGATACACCTGTAAAAGGGCCCCTACCCAGGGATAGTGGTGGAGACTCCACTAGTCTCCGAGGCCTCAAGTGAAGACATTAAGATTAGCAAAGAGATCAGAGGGAGCAACCCTCCCTTATAGAGCTAATACATAAAGGAAACCCAGTTTGAAGCTTAAAGGTTGCAGCCCCACCACAAACCTAACCCTGCATAGTGCTCGTTACGTGGTCAGGGACATTACGAGTCAAATTAAATTGACTGATTTCGTAAAGATGACAAAAGCAGTATATCAACTGCCTTTGAAGCGATAACTATGTGAGACGTAAGACAGTTACTGATTAAGAAATACTATAACAAGGTACTGGTTTTATTTATCTTGGTTTTAATATATCATATAGCTAAAAGGAAGACCAGAAAATAAAATAAAATACATTAAGACAAATGAACGGAACAATCTAAAGAACACTGAAAAACGAGACCTCAAAGGAAGCTCAAATAAAATGTTATAAAATAATGACAGTGCCAATGGGATCATATGGAACTGAAAACTGGACTATGAATAGGACAGATAGGAAAAGAACTGAAGTAGCAGAGACAAATTTCGAAAGCAGTAGATGAATATATCCTTCTTCTAGACAAACAAAGAGCTGCAGAAACTCTAAAACAGCTACATGTATAACCTAAATGCAAAAATTAAAGAAAATAGTGCTTGGTATCAACAGATATTACGGATGAAAGGGACATATACAAAAGACAGGTCGACAGGCCTATGCTTTCCCTTCATTACCGGTAATTGTAGCTTGAGGACGTGCTAAGAAAATCCCAACAGAAATCAAGCTGTAAACAAAGGACATGGGCTATACTAATTAGTAACTAAGACGCACGATTTGGTTTGGTACACTCAAATGTGCCACTATTTGCAACCATTGTCATCCTTGGTTAGGTTAAGCAAGACAATATTGACCCAGCTTGAGCGTCTTATCTCCAACACCGCGTAAGGACCATCGTACCGTAAACTTGGCGCGGTAACGTGGCCCATACTGAAAGTAATGGTACGGGCCAATCAGGCACTCAAGTGTATTTACCTTGAGGGATATTCGAAGGGAGAAGTTACGGAGTCATCGGACCGTGCTTTTGCTGCTCTAAATATAACAACTCATTACAGGCCACGACAGCAGGGCCTTCTGGGGGATGAGGCAGCCTGCCCTAAAGGCAGTTTCTTGCTCAGAGTCCTTTTTCTGTTGGCCTATATAAAATAGCTATTTCTATTCCGCCATCTGTCCATTCTGTGCTAAATAACACCCCTTTTCACTTTCTTCTGTATATTCACAAGTAGATGCAGTACCAATTATATTTCACCAAAAAATGCCATACCCAGATTTCACCATAAATACATTGTGACAATTTCATAAATCCCACTTCTGACACCAGTGTGACGAAAACGACAAATTTGACAAAAGCCCAGTCTAATTACTTTTCTTTTTCACTGTATTTTCTTACAAAACTACAATCTTTTGTGATTTTACAACTCACAACTGTTTTCTTGTCGTAACCTTGACTCACCCCTTTCTGTCTTTCTTCACTTTCTCAAACACTTTGACGATACATTCACTCAACGCTCATTAACTGCTTTGTCATCTTCCTTTCGACGCGACAACACACTCGCAGCTAACTCTCTCTCTCCCTCTCTCCCCCACCTCTCTCTCTCTCATACACACACACACACACACACACACACACACAAACTAAGGACTGACTGGCTCCCGACGAACCATGTGTGTAACTCACTCCTCTGCTCCTTCCCTCGCCCCTTTATATAGTGACGGTGACGTAACGCGGACCATTCTCGAACTTCTATAAATACACCGCTTCCAGGCACTTCTCGAATAATCTAGAAAAATATTACCGCTCTGATTGTTGTCACGTGTTTACAACACTCGCGCGAGGCAGTCTGACCCTGAATGTCTTTGATACACACACCGCCAGTGGAGTGGGCAACCCGACGCCGACCATCCTTTGTTGTGTGCCGCTGCTGTCGTCACAATATGGTTTGGGACACCCTGAATCCAAAAGTAAAATCACTTCTTGAGAAATGTCTTCGTGTAAGTTGACGCTAACGCTCCTCTCCTTCGAAGACGTCGCCTTTAAGACCTATAAGATCTCGTGTTTGGTGTCCGGACTAGCTCTAGCAAGAGGTCCTAATCTACAGGGTGTGCGTGAGTTATGGTAGGAATGGAACCAAACGAAGAACTAACCAACATATCACTTTATTTGTAAATTTCCAGATTTGTAGAGAACTGCCGACGATATTTAAATAGAACGTAACTTTGTAACTTCAACTACAACGTTATAACACTTTAACTTTGTCACCCTTTAGCAACCGCCAAATTATGTATACGCGCTAGCTTACGTACAACTCCCAAGTTGCACGTGCGTTATCTCGACTCGATTCAAGACGAGTGTGTGTTGCGTTGCATTTGTTTTTGCGTGAGCAACACGAAGGAAGCGATTTCCATTGGCTAACTTTAGAGCACGTCATGGTAAGATAGGAATCAGCCCGCGGGATCACTATGGCTTCGTACAAACAACAATTGTAACCTTATCACTCATTTAAATCTACCTAGGCTCCCATTCTTAAGACTTTAACATATTCAGCTTTATTACGTTTTCCCCTTAACTATTGACTAGAATCTCCTTTTGTTTCTTTCCATTATCAAATATATATTGACATTATAATTTCGGTTTCAAAGTTTGTGTCTGTCTGTCGATCCATTTATTTTTAAATTAACAGTTAATTAACATTAACAGTTAACTATATACATAGTTAACATTCACGTAGCATTTATAATTTACAAAATGTAAAAAATAAATGGACAGACAGACACAAACTCACACGAAGACTTTTCTCAAAAAGTACTGTGACGACAGCTGCGGCACACAACAAAGGATAGTCGGTATCATGTATGTTTGTGTTCTGTGTTAAGTGCTATTAATGTATTTTAATTTAATTAATTGTGTTTTCTTTAAAGTTTTTATATTATGTATTGTGTTATTATTTAATTTTTAGATCTTGCGTATTCTATTGATTTTTATTTCATGTAAATTACGTATCATCTTTAATTTTTGAGTAATTTTTATTACATAGTTCCTAAATAATAAATTCTGGTGTTATAATTGTTGAAATAGTTAATAAATTAAAAATCAGGAACACTGGTCCTGGGTCAACAAATAGCTGCCAGGGAAATATTATGTATGTAAGTTTCATATTTACCTTATTTTTGTGTCCGCCGATGTATGTGGTTCTTTGTGTTAACAGTATAACCCAGAAGCAAACAGTACTTTAAATCCTAAACGTTCAGCACCTTCCAAGGATACCATGTGAAAATTTCTACAAATACATCCCTCCAAAACTACCTTTTACATGGAGAACATTTCGAGAATTTAGATTTTCCCAACAAGCAGAGAGATTTTGAATAAAATACTATAGGTTAAAGATATTTTCATCGCATATGATAAAGTCTTCATACTATACTGCTCTTTGTTAATAATTTGGAAAACCATACTAAATTATACAATACCGTACTACAGTAAAAAATCTGATGTGTTGCACTCACATGACTTTCTCTACTCTTGTACTAACTACTCTTACAAGCTCTTATTCCTATATCTTTTTCGTGTTAGTTAAGATAAACCTTATCTTATTGCTTCTTTGCATCTAAGCTTCTTTCTAGGTGCAAGGGGAATATTAGAATACAGTAGGCTTTGAGCGATAGTCAAATCTTTTAAAGCTTTGAGATTCAGTTCTCTTTGCACACTTATCATATAAAAAATGAACGTCGATGTTCCATTTCACGAAAATTCTAAGTTTTCCGAAACTCATACATATAACAAAGAATATCTCCGAAATGGTTCACCCTACAAGAAATTTTATTTGGACGTAAATTGTGTATTTTAGCAAGATCTACCTTTTTTGTATAGTATGATTTGGTCCATCTCTAACGGTTTACCAGTTATGCAAAAGTCGTCCAGAATAAATGCTTTGGCCAGAAAATTCAATATATACATTTCATTTGCCATAAAAATATCTCAAACATATAACATTTTTATCAAAATTGTTAGAGCCTTTTTCAAGAAAATTAAAATTTTCGAAAAATTTTCCATGTAAAGGGTAGTTTAGCTTTGGGCTATTTTCTTCAAAATCTTCGTGTCGCATCCTTGAAAGACATTAAACTTAAATACCCAGTTTGGTTTTTAACCTAATTTTCGTTTCTGAGTTATGCTGTCCACAGGCTGACAGACTGACATACTGACACAGACACACACACGGATCTTCTTCTAAAAATGCGGTTTTTTGGATTCAAAGGGCCTCAAAACATGTATTTCCGGTGAAATCTCGACATCGAATTTTTGGGTGGAATACAATACTTCCCCTACTTACCAGTAGAGAAAGTAAAAATGAACATTGATGATCCATTTCACGAAAGTTTTAAGTTTTCCGAAACTCACACACCTAACAAGGAATATCTCCGAAATGGTTCACCCTACAAGAAAGTTTATACATTGTGTATTGTGTATTTTAGCAAGATCTATATTTTTCGTATAGTATGATTTGGTCTATCTCTAACGGTTTCTGAGTTATGAAAAAGCCGTCCAGAATAAATGCGACTACAGCGGCTAGAGCCAGAAAATTCAAGACATACATTTCATTTGTCATAAAAATATCTCAAACATATGACATTTTAATCAAAATCGTTGGAACCATTTTCAAGAAAATCAAAATGTTCGATAAATTATCCATGTGAAGGGTAGTTTAGGGTGGGGATATTTTCTTCAAAATCTTCGTTTCGCATCCTTGAAAGACTGACACATGGACCTTTTTCTAAAAATGCTTTTTTGGATTCAGGGGTCTCAAAACATATATTTTCAATGAAATCTCGACATCGAATTTTTGGGTGGAATACAATACTTCCTTCTGCTTACCACTAGAGGAAGTAAAAATGTAGCAGCCAGACAAAGTTCTTGTGTTCCCCATAGTGCGACTGGCTAAGGTGTGTTCGTTCAAATCTACAGTGGTGTGCTAACATTAGTTCGAATCCCACCCAACATTCTTTTTTTTTTTTCTGTTTTTTTCCCCTTTTCCTTGTTTTTTTCTTAACGGGAACATCGCTATTTTAATAACCTGTGTCAAACATATATTTATTCCCCATAGCGTTGTAACTTTCCCGCTGTCCTATGGATGCTGCAGTACGATTGCAATTTTAAAACTGAATGCTTTATAAGATATTAATTACAGTTGCTGAAAATAAAGCAGGGAACATGGCTCCCGAAATTAATATTTCTGTTTAAATATTCACATTCAAAGGCATCTCTATAAATTTCGTAGACTATATAAGCACGTAATAGTGTAAAATACGGTTTTAATGTCCATAAAATGCGTTTCTGGATGCCAGAGAATAATGTCATTAGTGATACATTAAACAGAACAGAATGCAGTTGTAGATTACTTCAACGGAAGCAACCTTTGCACCTAGCAAGGTCACCGTGTCATTTATTTCCAAGCACTACACAATGTTATCCTACCAAATAAACTCAATTTCTAGCAGTGTGCCTTCATCCGATTCTCCATTCCTGATCAAAAGCTGTACAGAATTAAGCACGTTTGTTAATTTTGAATTTCAGAAAATAAACATGCAAAAAGCGAGGATTAAACCTCCAGCAGCTAGAAGGTCTGAATTCCATTGTTAGCGACTACGTCGCTCGGCTATTCTTCACTTGGGCATTCGTGCTGTATTACATGATATTAAGGTTGTTGCCACTAACTTGGCAAAAAGGACAACCGCCGTGTTAATGCCACAGCATTGCGTATCTAAAGCTAATCCTAGATCACAGATTATAGGTATAGATTAAGAGTTTGCAGGTATAATTTTTAAGTGTGAGTGAAGAAATACTTGTGAGTTCATCACATGAGACTTTTTGTTTTTTAAAGCTTCAATTTTACACTTCTATTTTAATTTCTAAGGTCAGATAGGACTGTGGATGGTGCTAATACTTAGCTGATTTAAGGTTCTATCACATAATTTGCACATTTTGTGGAGGGTAGTGTGTTATACTAAGGAAACATAGCACCCGGCACATTCCTAACCAAAACTTAGACCTGTTTGCGTGTGTTGTCCCAGGTACGTTAATCTTTGTACTTCAGAGAATGTTTGCTATGTATTTGGGTAGCAGTACGGTACATAAATGGCGTAGTAAATTACCGGTAGTATTGGTTCCATTGTTAGGGAAAGAGACATAATACAATTTACTACGCCATTCGTCCAATATCATTTCAAGGTCCTGTTGAACATATTTCTAATGCTCTAGCGATTTCATTTGTAGTTACCCTTTTACATAGTTGTGTGTTTCCTCGAGTGTTATTCAGATTCTTCGCTTTCCACCTTGTCACGAAGTGCATTGGCTACGATTCCATATATGTAGTATATTTTTCCTTCCCCAGCTTTCTAATGAAATAACTCGACTCCGCCGTGGAGTCTCGTGTATTTCCTTTTTCTCACGTTATTTTTGCTTTTCCGATATCTTCCTCTCTCTATTAAGCTCCTCAGAGACGCAACTTCTAAATCGCAATGCTGTTTCCGATGAAGTAGCCGTAAGCTCCGATACGCTTTCCACCCAATTATTTTCATGTCGCTAACAGTATTATGAGCTGTTTTTCATATTGAAAGAACCACGACACTTAATGATGTATCATAGATTTTCTTTATTTATCTGGAGTTTGGGGATACAAATTCTCCACAGCTATTTATTTTCAAGAACACTACTCCCAATATGGCTCTAGAGATGCCGATATAATAATTGACAAAGGTTTATATGAAATGTTTCTAGGTACAGTTTTTTAAGGAGAATCACAATACTGTTCTAGAAAATAATTTATTTTGACAGAGAGCATCACCCACAATTCTAAACATTTATTATGACAACTGCGAATATTTGTGTACCTTATTTGCGCATCTTGTCAAATCTACGTCTATATATTGTGACGCCGGTCGCGGAGCACAGCAAAGATCAGTCGGGTTCAAGCTTCTTCACGCCACATACCAGGCGCGGCGGATATCAAAAGGCTCAAGGCCAAGCTTTCCCACGCCACTGCGAAAAAACAAGTTGAAATAATGAGCACGGCACTCAAAAGGGGGTTTTCCAGTTTATTCGAGAAATGTCTGGTGGCCAGTCTGTAGACCGATACAACCAACCCTAGCTTGGAGTTGTAATCCTGCATTTAAATACTGCAAGACCCCTTTCCCACTAACTGCCAGGCGGGCTGGGCAGATATTGTTAAATCAAATAAGTTAAATGGAAGAGAAAATTGACTGTGCTGGAAGCTAGGATTTTGTGGATCGGCCACGGGAAAGCGTAATACTATATTACGAGCCCCATTGGATATATGGTGTGCTATATGTGCTTGTAACTGAAGTTCTAGAATCCTAAGAAAAGTAAATATATTTGGTCATATAGTAGTTGCATTGAAAATAGATATAAGTAAAATGAGTTGATGACGGAGAATAATATACAACGTATTATGTAACAGTAATATAAGTAACTTGATCACTGCACAAAATGCGAATAAAGTTCCCCATGCAAGCGTCGTATTTCACTAGCAAATGCTAAGCATCTATATATACACGTGTTTCCACTCAAATTTCTGAATTTAACTGATCTCAAACGGGTTGCCAATATTTAAAAGTAAAATTATCGTGCCGGCCACTCAAAATTATAGATTTATCGTACATTATAAACGAAATGCTACAAGAATAAATGTATCAGCTTAACACTTTTGAAAGTGTAATAGTATTGACGTTTATGGTATCAATTTACAAGATTGATGACCTAAATCAGTATTATATTTCTCGCACTATTCATCTGAAAGCTAATCACCTTCAACTGTTGCAGCATTATACAAATTTGTTGCTGAGAAAAATTTTAACATCTTCTCTGTGGCTTGCAGATTTTCGGACCCAGCACATTCTGTCATAAGCTGAGACGACCGAAATAAGTCCATTTACCGTTTCTAGCGGCAATCTGTTTCTATTTTTGGTTATTATTAAACCTAGAAGTGAGTCTGTGCGCAATGAAATCCCTAATAATGCAACTTCCGCCGATTCTTTGATATCAGTGTTTCCATCAAGGTAACACGTGTTTAACAGCACCCCAGAAACTGCCAGGTTCAGGCATGTTCTTTATTTAACACGGAATATCGCGTATTCCGAGTTTTCGCCATTGATCATCAATTTTCTTAAGGGACACTGGAAGTGAAAGTTTGGTCAAAATTGTCAAAAAGTCGAAAATTGTTTTTTTACCTAAAATATTCCTGGAACACCTGTGCATTTGGATCAGCTAACATTTTTCATATCCCCCACTCCATGTGGTCATTACGGCCCAGTGCTCTTCCCTTAACGTACACAGGATGCTCCTATATAAAAGCCTGTTTTTCTCAAAACTACATTTCTGCACATTCCAAAAGAAGGTCGCGCCTGAGTTTTCCTTCAAATTCAATGAAAATTTCAAAAAGTATTCATAAATAGCAGGTAAACAAAACTGTGATTCAATATTGATGTTATCATTAACATGAATTCCAAAAACATTTTTTGTATGAAAAAATCAATAAATTTTAAGATTAAATTTTCTGTGTTATTAAAATAATATGTACAGCATAATCAGCAAACGTAGTTGAAATCTCTCTTCATACAATTGTAACCCATTATTTAGAATACCAGTTCTGCCAATATAAATGAATTTTGAAAAGTCAATAGACGCGAGCTACATTTTGAAAATGTGCCTATTAAATTCATAAAATAATTTATATATTATAAACGAATTATTCAATTTGAATGAAATTTGGTGTACCTCCTATTCTCATATAAATACAGACACAGTAAAAATTTCAGAAAAATCCATCAACAAATGTGGAACTTTCAAATTTCACTCCCAGTGTCCCTTAACATTGCCTTGTTCATTGGGATCACCAATATGGGTGCACTGGCAACAAGAGGTTTGTCTAGGTTTGCAAGCTTTTGTATCGATGTCAATTGATGGTGTAGGCTGGTTTCCTATGTGGTCACTGGTGGCGGGATGTGTCCGACCTTGGATGTCTGACCATTCGAGCGACGATTGCCCTACTGCTTACTTCGCCGGTCGCTTGCGGGACCGTCGAGTAAGGCAGCGCCAGTGGACAGAAAACCGAGAGGATTAGGTGAAGGGTGTGGTTGTGCCAAATGTGGAGTACATTTGGCGGTTGAGATGTTTGAGGGGATAGCGGTAGTTACCAGCCAAGGGCGTCCTTGGGCAAGCTGTAGCTCTGCCACCGACTAGGTAGACGATGGTCATATTGCCCCAGCGTGTTGATCAACTGGTTAGGGTGAGGTGTGAGTTTGGCATACATTGTACGAGTTTTGTCCCGCACAATTTCTTCGATATATGGGATGCCCGAATGAGTTTGGAGGATGTCTGATGGGAACCTACGGTCGATATCGTAGGTCATGCTAAGTGCCCTGTTCTGCACGGCCTGCAGCCGCCGTTCCCCAGACCTCGCACCTGTACAGTTATCAGGGGCGGGACGATCGCACGGTACATGCATATTTTCAGGTAAGTAGGCAGGAATATATCAGAGACGAAATAATTTAGGTCAGGAATGAGGTGAAAAAAATAAAGAATAGGTTAAAAAAGAAAGAGAACATTCTTAAAATAAAGTATTTAAACAGATGAGTGATAAGTTAGAGAAAGAAAACAAGAGGTTGAGGAAGGAATTAGCACAGAGACCATATAAGGAAAGAGAACAATGAGCACAAGGATTAGATAAGGAAAGGGAGCAAATAGCACATAGGTTAGAGAAAGAAAAAGGAACAACTAGGAAGGAGTTAGATGAAAGTACATAAGGTTACATTTGAATTATCTGAGGTAGAAGTTCAAAAGTAGAATAGAAATGTAGATGAAATCAGTAATCAGATAAAAGAAGTATCAACAGAGGTTATAGGTGTAAAAGAAGCATTAGAAAACTTAAGGATTAATGAACATGAACCACGTTCTGTGTGTAGCAATGTAATTGTAAGAAATGAAGCAATGCCAAATGCTTCTTCTGATATTTCTATGCCCATATTAGTACCAGCAATACAAATTGTGATGTCAGAACTAATATTTCAACTATAATCCAAACGTGCACTTACCTAGTCACATAAGGAATGAAATGGTGCCATCTACACACTTTTGAAAACGACGATTCATGTGATCACAAGGTATTTATTGGGGAACTACAGGAATATTTCACACTTAAGAGCATGCCTGAAGAATATAAAATGGTAGTTGTAAGAAAGTGCTTTAAGAAAAATCCAGCTAATTGGCTCAATCTGTCTTTAGGAAATAAGTTTAGAACTTTTATGAAGATGTTTTAAGCAGATACCGGAAAGGGGGGGGGGGGCAAGCAGACTTGCTATTATTAGACTTGAGCTCAGCAAAGGAAAATTCAATCGCAGGACAGACCAATCGATGGCCAATAATTACTTCATGAAGATTGCTAGGAAATAGAAAATGGTGGATCCACCCTTAAGCAAGCAGGATTTAATTAACATTGCAGTTACACATTTTCCTGAAAATATGCAACACTATTTTATTATGCCCAGGACTCGCGACGTCTTGAACGTGAGGCAGATTGCTAACCATTACGCTACTGAGGCGGGAATGTGGCGGCGGCGGTGGCGGCGGTGGTGGTGCAAGTAATAATGCCTTTGGACAAGTAAGCAATGAAACTGCTAACAGATATTTTGGAGCATATGTTATGCTATGGAGTGAAAGCCATAAGCGCAAAATAGAACACCTGCACACGATTTAGCGCAACTTGTACCAGGACCAGCATGGTACATAATAACTTGACCCTCAAGGATGCCTGGGATTTGTTTATTCGTTGAGCTATGGTGGATGAAATTGTGAGGTGCACCAATCTAGAAGCAAGAAGGTTTTGTGTACCAAGAAAAATAAAGGGTCATAAAGTAACAAGAGATGAAATGTTCGCCTTCTTGGGAATTTTGCATCATATGGGAGCAGATAAAGGCTGAGATGTTTCAGTCAGGGAATTATTTGTCGGAAAGGCTTCCAATCCTTTACATAGAGCTTCAGTGACTGTGAGTGGTTTGAGGCAATACGACAATTCATTATTTGATGACAAGAGAACAAGAGAAGCTAGATTGCAGAACCAGATAAGCTTCCTGCTATTCTTGCGTAAATCAATATTTATAGAACAGTACAGGAAAGTAATGATACCGAAAGTTAATATTACCGTGGATGAACAACAGTTTTCATTTAGGCCCGTTGTGGATTTCTATAATATATGCTACAAAATTCTACAGAGTATGGAATCAAAATATTCTGGACGTACGAAGCTGAAATAGGTTATGCCATTGATGGGATTGTGTATATAGGAAGAGAATCAAGTGTACCAACCTAGAACAGTGTGACTCTTACTACAGTGAAGACTCTGGCAGAAAATATTGCTGGTACAGCCAAAAATATAGCTGTAGATATTTTGCAAGGTTTACCATTGGCAAAACATCTCTTGAGTAAAAAACTAACCGCTGTAGGAGCGATGAAGGTGAATAAAAGAGAAATTCCGAAAGAAATACGCAATCTACGCAATTTATATGCCTTTATGATTTACACAACACATCACACATATTACAAAGGATGTCTGCACAGGAGGAGACTTTTCATTAAGAAACTTTCTAGGAAGTTGATTCAACCTTTATAATCAAAATATCTTCTAACCTCTTTCTACAGACATTCGTATATACCTGGATGTGGAGAAGTTTATTATTATCCCTCAAACACAATGCAGCAGGAACAGCAAAGTGGATCGCCCGAAGAGAAGATGCTTATTGTGTCCAACAAAGACGGTGTGCTGCAAATACACAAAGCAGCTGTGCCAAGGGTTAATATATTTGTTAATATATATTTTCTGCAACTCCATAAACTATAAAGAGCCCATATATGCACGTGAAGAACTTTCCATTGTATAGTTTATTCAACCGAGCAGGAAGGCTCATTCTGTGTCTCGCAATCGGGAGTTTGCTGGTTCGATAACCATAGCCGTCCAATCTGAAATGGGTTTTCTGTAGTAAGCCATGGTACTGGAGTGCATTCATTTCTTCTACATTGATTCCTTTCCCTTCATTTCTCATTTCCCTCCCTTGTCATCTTTCAAGTTTCGTTGGTAGCACAAGTTCCGGCGATTGCGGACTGATGGCATAGTTGCTTGCGTTCTGGAACCTCTTCCCTGGTGCTCCCTGGAGGTTGTTTCCCGGGACCCTAAGATCGCTTCGTCGCCCTCTCCCTCGGTAGAGGAAACACTAAGGTTGTGCCAGGTGTGAATGTCTGAACTGGTAGGGACCTCTATAGTCTCTGGGATTCGCTGGTTCCGCTCTCTGACAAGCCTGGTAGCCCGGAATAGATCCATGTGTGGTTTGAAGTGGTTCGAGGTGTCCCTCTCCGTTACATACATACACAGTTTATTCGCTTTAACTTAAATGTTTCCAAAGTCCATAATTGACCACAAACAAGACCTTTACCAAAAATATTAATCTACTTTTAGACGAGTGGGCATTTTCGCATTTTTATACGCGCTTGTACCAAAAGCAGACGCGCATTGCTTTCAGTACAAATGTGTAAAACTACAACAGTTTCATCCTAGGGGAGGCAAGCTCTGGGACTCAGGTGTCAATCTACTCTAATGGAATCTCTGAAACGTATATGTTCCTTAGCTTACCGTCTAATGTTATACCTTTCGGGTGATTTTGCTTCATTTAAAACAGGTGCTGCAATTTTTCTCTGATAAACCCGTTTATGACCTTGAAAACCTCTTTTCTTTTGGTCACATGCAGAAACTTGTGACCCTCTTCAGGTGCATAGTGAGTGAGCAGTACAGGGCTTGTAATCGTGCCGATATTTGTACGCGAGAGTTTAAGTTGGTATGGAAATGTTAAACTACTTATGCTTCTCTTAGGCGTCCCTTTTCATTCTCTCCTGGTCTGAAACCGCCGTATGCCCATATATTTATATTCGAGTATCAAACATCCTCTTGTTCAGGGACTGGTGTAGACTGTGATTGCAAAGCATTCCTTTCAGTTACTCGTGTGAAATGTTTCCGAACTCTACCCTTTTCGTCGTTCTCCTAGGCCTGATTCTTTTCCATAAGTCAATGTGTATTTGTCGGAATGGACTTCAAACCAAATAAATAATTGACCTCTTGGCCAGGAGACACAGTTGTTATTTTGCTGTTGAAGTTATTTTTCACAGATAACGTCTGCAACGAAGACGATTTTCAAATGATAATATACACGTTATGTAAAATAATGAGAAAATGTATGTCTATTTCAGGAAAAAAAATCTAAAATAATGGCACTTTGGAGCAAAATAAATTAGAACGAAAATAATGCTGAGCGATTCTGCCTTAGATCTGCTCAAACAGTTTTAATATTTGGACTATTAAATGAGAATACTCGGAGAGGCACACGTTGAAGTCAGAATATATTTATAAACCGGTCAAGACCGTTGCCAAATTCTGCAAATAATTAACAGTTCGAATGCTGCTTGCTAGATTTGAATGTTCGACTTAAAAGAGAAACTATATGAAAGAATGAGGGCTGCTGAAGTGAAATTTTACGTTCAGTTTCAGGTTAAGCGGGATAAAAAAATCCTAAGGCTCAGAGTGAAGCTATACAACTGGGAAACAATGCGAGTTAGGTATATGCTAAATTAGCTTCGTTCAAAACGTATCTAACACAACAGATTACACGGGCACCTCTACCGTTTACCCACTGATGGTATACCAAATAAAGTATGATTTGGTATGATCTGCAATAAAGGTCAGCCCAAGAAGGTACATTCAATTTACAGGATAGTTTTATTGAGGTCTTGTGGATATTTTAACCTGGAATTACTTTTACAACCGAAAGCATTTGGGAATTTAAATCAATGACAAAGAAAATCTTGGAAACGGTGCTCTTTAAGTATATATTATTTTAACGAGACTTACATGATTTCGATTAGTAGATCTCTTTATCTCTTACGGTCTACTGGCTATGCAAAAGTCATTCAGAATGAAGAGGGCTTAAGGTACTATTTTTATAAAATTCAAGGTATACCGGACGGAAGGGAACCCGTTAAATTAATTTAAACCAGTGGTATTTATTTGTTGTTTAACGACGCTGTCAAAACCAGTGGTAGATTTCGGTATTTGGAACACATTTTGTATCTTACGTTTTTGTCTCTATTTCCTAAGGAGATATTTTAGTTTTGTATAAAACAAAAGACGGACAAGTTGGTAACGCTGCAAGTTGTGTGGGTGTCACATAAAAAAACATGCTGCACTGCTGCTACAAGTCTCGTGAGTGTAAAGAAATACCATGCCGTTTTTACTGTGCGAGTGTAGGCCAATCAGAATGCCAGTTGCACTTGTTATCTCCCAAAATATTACACCACCTGTGTCGTGTTTACAATTTACCGACGTGTTTACATACAGAAGCCGGTTCAGATCCCTGACCAAGCTCAACGCAATGTTGCAGAGTTAGTGATTTATTAATTCAAAATCCTTTTTGATGTCCCATAATTACTACCGAATTTATGTGAGAAATAAGTTACTCTACGCATCTTCGTACATTCTTGTGAAATTACGCGTCCAGTTTGGAACAAATGCCATTTAGTTTTTTAAAATCAGCTGATCAAAGAACAAAATGCATTTAAATGTTCGTGTTTGTGACGCTTATATGGAATGTAATAATTTTCCTTGCACACAATAAATTTAATTTGTCATAAAATGTGTTGAATACATTATGTTTTAATCACAATTGTTGCAAAAATAAATCAAAATGTTGCAGAAAAGCTCCGTGTAAATGGTAGTTACAGGTAGGGAGATTTTCTTGTATACCCTATGTTTTTCAATATTTTATAGATTCAGGGAACCTGAGAAAGTGTATTTCCAATTGCCTCAACAGTAGTTTTAGGCGATGTGCTGTATGTTCTCTACCTGCAGTTGACACAAAAGATAAAGTAAAAATTAATAGATCATGCAGTCCTACAAACAAAGCTGGTCTATGAACGTGTATAAAGGAATGTGTTACGTCACAAGACTAACCCACAACTGTGAATATCAGGAGCAGGTGTTATGGAATTGGTGCCTTCTGATTTTAAGCTCTTACACGTATAATGAAAACACCTACAGTTACAGGAAACTTATATTTATGCTGTGACAAATGACAACAGCTGCTTTTAATGTCACATTATTTCTTCACAACACTGAATCACATGTGTGTGTTTTATCGTGAAAGAAATTTACAACTCATCGTGACCTTGACACTCAAAGTTGTTCTATTCTGTCATAACTTTGACACAAATGCTATTCAATATCCACACCTCGCTGTGACAGTTATACTCATAATTTTCTCAACACTACCTGCCTCAACAATGACCGTCCTTTTCGGACGAACTCACTTATGTCCCCAAAAGTTAGTTACTAGCGACTTCTCTCAACCTTGCTTTTCTGGAAGCCTCTCAAACTGTCTGGAAAGGCCTTTTTTTCTGGCTACGTATTGCTGGACTCTACCTGGGAACGTAGTGGTGTGAGGTGGCGGAGCTCGAGCATACTATGATGTACGGCAAGCGTCACAGTGTCTTGGTTTGCGATTTCCCGCAGAACACGACTCTGAATAGTTAGTGCGTAATTTTATGAGCACACTTTATTTATTCATACATGCATCTGAGAAAGATTCCTGTGAGTAAAGAGCGTATCGTTATGCGAGATTTGTCAATGTAGTCTGACGTAGCGCATTTCTCTCTCTCTCTCTCTCTCTCTCTATCTTCTCTCTCTCTCTCGATCTTTCTCTATCACTAGAGAGAATTAGTTTCACTGATGTTGCATTTACCGGAGCTGTGGGCCACTAGGGACTCGCTAACATATTTCATATGGCACATCATCTGCTAAGAAGAAACAAATATAGAGCAACCTAGCTGTTGAATATTACCGTAGAGTCTGAAATAGACCAAAGCAGCACTATCTGTTGCGTACCTTCAATAATTTTCACAGAAATCTTCTCTATACCTGGGGAAATGTGCTTCATTTCTTAAGCACTTCCAATTGTTTTAATGGAGTTTAAATATGCTTGATTATAAATAATACGCAAATGTTTAAATACAACTCTTTTCAGTGCTTACAAGGGAAAATTAGGGAAAATATTGTAATGCGACATTGTATGCAATTGTACTATTGCGTGAAAAAGGTAACTAACACAGATATTAAATAAGTCTGAGAAATGTTCGCGTAAAAACGGGTTATAAATTATAAAAGTGTATGTATATGTACGACTATGCATACCAGGTGGCTCGCTTCACCCGGCATCGTGTCTTCGTGCGTTAAAATTGCAGAACGCCACGGGGCAATTCTAGCCATAGACCAGTGGCGTGTTCTGCCTCTCAGTGAAGACGTGAGGTGAGAGGCAGTTGAACTAGCGTGTTTTGTCCATGATAGTAGACAATAACAGTATAGTAAACAGCCAAAAAGTTCTCATTTTCCAAGATCTTCATTTTCCAGGGAATGGTACGTTTACACTACCACCGCCACCGCCACTATTATTATTATTATTATTATTATTATTATTATTATTATTATTATTATTATTATTATTATTATTATTATTATTATTATTATTATTATTATTATTATTATTATTATTATTATTATTATTATTATTATTATTATTATTATTATTATTATTATTATTGCGCCCTTGAAAGATATTAAAGTTGGTACCAAATTTGATTTTTAGCCGACTTTTCATTGTTGAGTTACGCTGTCCACATACACACATAGGCCTTTTTCCAAGAAGGTTAGAGGACGTATAGTGCTGGAACTTGAACTCCGTAGGTTTTGAGTTTTTGCTGTAAGTATATTAAACTGCAGTTAATCGTCCAACTATTCATGTGTGCTTTTGCATACATTCAGTATAATCACATTTGATATTTGAATTTACATTTCAAATTGTTCCGCCACTGCTGATGGAATACTGGCGTACGCTTACTTGCAGGTATGTTGCAAACAGCAAACAATTAGGAGAGGTCGCTTGGCACACACATTGTACTCATACCGTTGTACGCAATGGTGCAGTGTGTTTCTTGAATATTCCGAAATTATTTGATTTCCGAAGTATGAATTCATCTATGGTAAATTATACTGGACACAGATACATACCTGTGCTTTTCTAACCACAATGCTGGCGTTCGGTTGTTTACATTATTTTGTATTATAATTTATCTTTTTAGGTGACGTTTAATATGATATAAATGAACGTTATAAATAACATATGACACTAAACAGAAATATAAAATAATTAAATTAAACACATGGAATAAATTTAACAGGCGCTACTGTTCTAGATAAATTATTCTTTTCTTGTATCACATAATCTAAATACGTATTTGTTAATTATAAGACAGAATCATAATAGTTATTTATTATACAAGGGTTAAAAGGAATATTTTATTTTGTGAGTAGATGTGATACCGAAACGAGGTCGCAGGCTGAGTTGACGAAACTTGCGGAAAAAAAAAAAATCCTTTTAACCTGTGTATAATAGAGTCCTGAATATTTATACAAACATTATAGATTACGTAAAAATATATGTTATTGTTTTACCTTTCTCATGGTCATTATAGACTTCAAGTTGCGATGTTCATATGTCTTGCGTAACATCAGTGTTGGCAACATGACTTTTACAAAACCATAATATTCTACATAAGGGAGGCAGTGGAAATAATAATAATGACGAAAATAACGTAACGAAATTTAATTAATTAATATTATTAACGGGTTCAGCTAGGTGCATATTGACCCGCTGTTTTAAACAAGCATTGTGTAACTCAGATTCACGGCCTACTGGAATGAGGCGATGGTCATATTCCACAAGAACACAAAGTTGGTATTATCGGCGTGTTAAAAGATTTTGAGCACTGAGCGAAAGAATTTTCTACTTTTAACACAGTCGTGAGCTACTAAAAGGCCCACTTATACTGTCAACTGTCTAAAAAAATATTTATAGGGCTTCGGAGCGCAAGCAACAAAATATTAACGTATAATCCTTGATAGGGAAACTCGTCACAATTGATTTAGCGCTTTGCTACCAATGTTATTTCTCATAAAATGATAAGCACAACGGTATACGCTGGAAAGGTCAAACGTGCTACTGGTTTATAATAAAAACAAAATGAACCTAAATTATAATTATTGCATAGATGTAAGGAAAACAAAAGCATTGAATTTAACGCAAACAAAAGTATAATTATCAACTGTGTACTGAGAGAATGTGATTTTCTATTTGTCCTGTACGATATAATATAGTATACTGTAAATTGACCGAATAATGAGGTACCCAGTGTCATCAGAAACATGATTCTACATGGCAATTTATCTTTTAGGAAAATATATTATGTGCATTTGCAACATCACTTCCCTTTATGGAAATAATTGAAACTGATGCTGCTTTTCCTCCCTAAATACTTAGTGTCATTGTGTAACCTAAACTTCCCTACTCCCACTGAAGCTGGAACAATGTTAAACTTGGGTGCAAACTGGTAGAGATAGTAAGGACAGCTAGAGGAATCGAATTCAGTACGCAGCTGGGTTTTATGTAAGATATTATTGACATTAATAAGACAATTAATTCTGTGTTTACACGTGTTTTAAATAAATGGTTAATGAACAAAATCGTATTACACAAAGGATGTAGACCCTTTTAAAGAACACAGTTAAAGTAAAATACCGTTTATTTATTTTTGATATACCATTTCCGAGATATTCCTTATTATTGGTTTGAATTTTCTAGTACCAATGCTATTCTCACATGGGAGTAGTGGTGTAGGTCCTCAAAATTATACTTCGAGCTGAATTTCCCAATGCGTGTCTCTTGGACTCGCCACTAAATTCATAATTAAAAGCCATTGCACTCTCTTAAAGTTCTCTGCTGCAGTCTAAACAGCAACTGAATACTGATTTAAACTCTGTGGAGTAAATGCAACGCCATTTCCGATTACAAAACAATAAACACTCAAGTCCTTCAGGCTGAACTGAAAGCAAGTTGTTTGCTGTCTTCTGTCTTAGCAGACGCCTTGCCTTGTTCTGTTTAATTCTTTTAGTATCATCAGAAGACCGGCGCATATCAAAGCGAGCCTAGGTCAAGCTACTCCACGCACTGCATGTCAATACATGACTGACAACAATTAGCGTGACAGAACAAAGGAGTTTCTGAAACGTTCGCAAAGTCTCGATTACCGGCTCATTTGTGACAGCTTCAAGAAAAAGATCAACTTCGAGAAAGATCCGTGCTACGTCTATAAAAGGAGGTGAGACTACGAGAGAAGGGAGTAGTTTTTGTTGTGACAGGTGTGAGTTGTTGAGTGTTGAGTGGGATATCTGTTAGCAGCGTGTGTGTGTGGTGTGTGTGTGTGTGTGTGTGTGTGTGTGTGTGTGTGTGTGTGTGTGTGTGTGTGTGTGTGTGTGTGTGAGACTACACCGGAGATTTGCTACTCTAGCGTACTACTACGATGTTTTCTCCATCTCTACAGAAATATTTGAACCTAACTTCTCCAGAGCTCTGTACATCAATTTATAATTAGAATCGTGCGCTTGAGACATACTTAAATTTTTTACTTTAATAGCACAATTAATCCAGAGCTAGATTTCTTAATCGCAACTATTGCACTTTACCGTATTAGGCATTGTGGACCGCCTGTACATAACACAGCCAGTGCGCGACTTTGCCGTGATCGCAATCTGCACTACTCTCCTGGAACCGGAAAGGTATGGAAATGCCTTGGCCTACTTGGCATGATTGTAAATCATGCTTCTTACATTATCGATTGTTTTTAACATGGTAAAATCGCGTACTGTAGTTAATTATGTATTTACCTATAGTTTATTTTAAAAGCAGGTAAAGAAAAGAAAATTCTTAAACTTATTAATCAATAATTCTAGCATCGAAGTCCTGAACGTTCGTCAGTTGAATGCTGTAATATATTAAATGAATAGATGATTACTGTTTCCACACCTTATGTAAGTAAATATTGTTACGTTGCTAGGCCACTTCGTACTATTGACTTGTAACGTACCGTTGAGCGGGAAATACAATCAAGGTCAGGATGTCTCGCGTGCCTACTGTCTGTACGTGACACAAAGAGAGTTAACTAGCACGTTCCCGAGACATCTACGTCATTTCCGGTGTGCGTGTGTATGTGGATGGAGAAAGGTGACGTCATCCCCAGTGTAAAAGGAGGCCAGAGAAGGAGAGTCAGTCAGCGAGTTACTCAGCTAGTTTAGTTTTAGAGTTAGACCTACGGTCAGTGAATGTGAGCCAGCTGTGCGTGTGGGTCGTCGTGTGTGGGTCGTAAGAAGATCAACGAGCATCGAGTACGTCGTACGTAGTGTATTAGAGGCGGTGAAAGTGAAGAAACACGTTAAAGAGACTGAGTAAGATTACAAGTAAAAACCAGCAGTTGTAATGGTATGCAAAACTGTGAACTGCTTTAACGACGAGAGAAAAACGTTAGAAGGAAATAAAGTGACAGGACTGATTATTTTCGTTTGTTACAATATGATAGAGAAATTTCTTATAACATTTTAAAGCAGTACTAAGAAAATGATTTATGTTACGTGTCAAATCCTCCTTCGCGAAACACTCCTTGGTGGAGAGCAACCTTGTGTAGAATTTCATTTGATCACCTACATTTGGGGACGAGTCACTGGTCATATCGTATCGAATTGCCCATAAATAATATAGAGTCTCGAGTGCTTTTCCAGCTGTCATCATCTACCCATAAAAATCGAAGCCACTCGATACAAGTTAGCAAGGTTGCATGAAGCTGCCGCGTTAGGAGGGGATAACTTCATTATTTTTTTATGTTCCACGTCGTGGGTAATGTAACGTGACAACGTGGCAGTTTTGGAGTGGAGGACCTGACAGATATTGGCTTAAGTCCACGGATAGTTAAGTTACGAGAGTGTAATTAAAGTGGCAGATGGTCATGGAGAGGTCTTGTCTTGAAGCATGGATCCAGTGATATTTAATGCTCTTATGGATGCTCCGTTAATGAGCTGGTAGCAAGAGGCAGAACGTATCCAGTAGAATGTAAATAAGTGTATTAGTTGCACATGTAACATAACAGGAAATCTGAACCACCATTGTATGTTGTTATAAATTCCGAATAATGAGTTTATTTTCATTAAGCTCCCAAATATTCTTTACAATAGTATTCTACATTAGCCCAGAGCTTTAAGTACACCACCTCTGTAAACGAATGCTCAATATCCTGGTTTCCAAACTCAAAGACTGCAGATTCGATGCCTGGCTGGGGCGGGGAAAGTTTCTTTCCTTAGTGGAAATACCATGACATATTGGATGGATGGGGTTTAAGGGCCTGTCGACAACTAGGTCATTTGGGATGACGGTATTCTTTTGTATATCTTTAGATAAATATAAATTTATTGAATTGAAGTATTTGGGTGTAATTTATGAAGTCCAGAGCCGATTTCCTGTTAGCATAGGAGTATTTCATTTCCTGGAAACTTATCTTGCTGGAACAGATTTTCCAATTCCTTGCATACATCTTCCGACATACACACGGGCTCAGCTTAGCTGACGCGTGCTGACAAATACCTTGTTAGCTAGTATTTTATATTTAAAGCTCCCGAATTTTGACTCAACGGGGTGCCAATTACGTGTGCTAGGAGGATCTGCGACAATGTGATTTTCAAGGTTTTATTGGATTGTTGTTGTGGTGTTTAACGCCCGCTTTTACTACTACGGCACCGCAGGCGGTGACACTGATGATACATGAAGATGGAGCACCGGTGGAATGAGATGGCGGGGAAAACCGGAGTACCCGGAGAAAACCCGCCCTGACGCTGCTTCGTCCACCACGAATACCACATGCGGGTCCCTGGGATCGAAGCCGGGCCGCCTAGGTGGTAGGCGAGCGCGCTAACCGCTCGGCCACGGCGCCGCCACGGTTTTATTGGAGGTCTCGTCATTGAGTGGCCAAAGAATGCGACTCCGGAAGTCTTTAACGTTCATAAACGAAAACCAACAGGAATGTGATACTATATCTTATGTGTTCTCGCATTGAAACGTACATAAGTAGTTATATTGATGTAGATTAGAACACCTTTATAGCAGAGTTACATGTCTGTTTCTGCAGGGTTACCTTCACTACATTTCCAACCGCCCTTGGAAAATACCGCCCCCTTCCCGAGCTACCATCTTGCACTTCCTTTCCAGCCTTTTTACCTTTTTAGTGGTGACGCTAAGTGACGTTCAACAACGTAAAATAAATAAATAAATTTTTATATATTACAAAATTAGTTTAGGCACCATATAAACTATTTTTCAATACACCTAGTAGCCCTTTAGTAACACAGAGGGTTATTCTGCAAATGAATGAATCTTTTACTTTAAATTTTCCTGAAAATAATGCAAAACAATACAGTAACGGGAGAGAGAAAATAAATAAATAAATAAATAAATAAACTTAAGAGCCCGCTGTGCGATGTTTTGCCTGTCCACGTCCTTGGTGCAATGCCTGATATAATACATATCACAAACATGCATATCTTTAACGTGGTTTGCTCAACACTTTTCTACTAGTGAAATACATACAAGCTGTTTTACGTAGTCTGTAACTGCAATTATAAGTACATTCATCCAACACGTTTACACACGACACACGCTCCTTCAATTTATTCGTTAGACGTTGATTTCTGCCGCTAGCAGAATATTTTTATTGATTCTGAGATATAAAAATTAGATTTTTTTCTTGCAGCTGAAATCTCGGAAGAGGGGAAAGTTAGAATATGCAGAAGCAGTACAGGGAAATTGGATAAAGGTAACGAAATTTAATCGAAACTCCAACAAAGACAAAATTCACTGCAATATGTGTGAATCTAGTGTAGCTACACGAACAGTATGATTGACATGAGAGTACTCCAAAAGAATGAATCTCTTTAGGATTTACATGTTCTGGGTTTTTTTCCTTGTCTTTAAAACACAAGATGTTCGGGATATAAGTGAAGATATTTTATTGGTAATTGAGAACAGTGAAATTAATATTTGTGAACCTGCGATTTCATTTATTAAGAGCGGTATATTTTAAGATTCTAAGTAGGTGTGGTACAGAAGGCATGACGTAGGGTGGTCAGATTTTCGAGTTCCAGTGCATCCTAAAAGGCAAATAACCTAACAATACATAGGTGAGGTTATGCAATGAAAGATGAGGCAAAATGACTATGCGAAAGGCTTGTTCATTTCATGGTGTACTTGCAACCATAGAAAAAAACATCAGGTAGTAAACTTTGTGATTGACTTGTGCGAAAACTGTTAGACAAAGAGAAAAAGAAAAACATATAAAAGTGGATATACCGGGTTACCAGAGAAGTCATTACATTAATTTAAACCAGTGGTAGATCTTGATATCTGGAACACTTTTGTGCCTTACGTTTTAGTCTCTGATGATTTCAACGGATATATTTTAGTTCTGTCGAAAACAACCTGGCAACACTGCAGATTGTGTGAATGGCCACTTTCTCTATTTCAGTACGTAAACAAACACCGTAAGGTGCGTCTTGAAAACAAACGCATACCCTGCGTTGTCCATCAGTGTTTACTATGCGAGTGTGGGCCAATCACAAGAGCTAGCTCCCTAAACATTACACGAAAGTGAAGGTGCCCGACCTGTTTAAAACCAAAAAACAGGGCAATTCCCCGACCAATCTCAACGCAATGTTGTTGACTTGCTCCAGGTCTGAAAGAGCAGCTCGGAGTATTCCTTCACGTCTTCTAATTCATTAATTACTTCGTAATCCTGTGTGACGTCCCATAATTACTACCAAAGCTATTTCATAAATAATTTACTCTACAAGTAACAAACAGTCATCTTCACACATTCTTGTACAAAGATGCATCCAATTTAGATAAAAAACTCTATTTTTTTAAAATCGGATGATCAAAGAACAAAATACCATTAGAGCTTTTTGTTTTAATGTTTCTATGGCGCACATATTAGAACAACGTAATGAATTCCCTTCCACTCTGTATTATTAAGGTGACTACTGTAAAAACCTGCACTTATACCTCTAAATGGGTATAAAAATATTCCACACATTTTTCAAGCATTTTCAGTGAAGTTTATGAAATATAATTAGGTTACTAGTTTGAAGACTTGAGAGTGTGGTCATTATTTGGAGTTTATTCGTTTTATACCCAGGAATACCATCCAGGTTACTGTGTGAAAGACAGCAATGGCAGTTGGTGCTACCATGTAGTAAAACAACTAATCGCTAACTCCATGACAATATTCTTACAAGTATTCATTACACAGCAGGCAAGGAAAAGCTTTAGATTACTGCTATATTTTATCATTATTAGTACAAGATTAGAGAAAGTCATGTGAGTGCCACACATCAGATTTTTTAATATGGGAGGGACCAGGTGAAAGGCATTTCTTTATTATTTTATTCGACAACGCATATTATTCCTCGGAGTAATATATTATTAGAACATAATCCACTTAGAGTATATATGTAAAATCTAGATAACCTTAAAAACACAATAATATTGTAGGTAGCCAAAGTTTTACATAAGATTCGATTTTGGGTGAATCGTTGATAGTAACTAACTTCAAACACTGATCAAATTTTCAAATGGTTTACATATGTATGTGCGGTTTATGTGTGTTTGTGTAACCGAATACAATTTTACTAATTTTGTTGTTTAAATTAGACATCCGAACTATTTTCACCAAATAGAGGTGCTAATTATGTACAAAATATGAACAAATCACCTATTCATTAAATATTAATTCTTTATCTAAGAAATGTGAGAGTTTCGCTATTTTGTAATGCTATGCACCGAACTTTTGGTACAATTGCGTTTCTGGTAAGTAATATTTTTAAAATGCAAATAGAATGAATCTTTAAGAGATTATAGCAATCTTTTCATTAAAACCGCTAATAGTGGAAACAGTGGATATCCATTTGCTATGCAGGAATAACGAAGGGACAGATTTTGTGTTAACCACTTGTTTCTGTATTAAGGTTTATTAACACTCCAGAAAAAAGGTTTGTAACAAAGGTTCTGAAAACATTGCGTCACATACACATTGGACGGATAGAAGGTGGAGCATAACATTGTGAGAGGACGAAAAGGAGACAGAGAACAAAATGTTACAGGAAGGGAGCTAATGGGAAATAGAAAGAAAGGAAAAAATGAGAGAGATGGAGACGAGAATAATTTGCACCTCTATCACGATAACGTGCGCAGAGCTTTGGTTTTCTAGTAACTAAATAAAGTAAATAGAAATGTTATCAAAACGGGCATGTGTACAACATAGAGGATAAACATCGTATTTTGTGTAGCACGCTCGTAAATGCTTTTTCAGGTTACGTCTGGCGAAACACCATCCGGAATATCGACGGCTGGAAACATAATTTTTAACATCAATCCCGTCGTTATCAGAAAATTTTCGGAGTACAGCTAGGCATGACCTTGACCCGCGCCCCATTGAAACGGTTCGTCCTGTAATGGGTAGTCATCAAGTTGCGTGATGGAAGGGGAGACGTATCGGTGGCATACCATTACCAACCCCCTCCGGGCTGCCATCCAAACGGACACAATGACAGATGCTCTCGGCAGCAAATCCCTGTCTGCAGATATTTGAATACCTCCGCAATCTCCAGCACAGCACTGGACGGAGGAATTTAGCAAGCAGTTACCAACAGGGATTTATTCTCCACAAACGAGAGCATACTATGGGAGCAAACTTATTAACCAAATACATTTCCTCATCACGCCAAATTTAACTCCACGTTAGTCACACAAAAGAGTTAATTCTATTTCTTTCACGCAATGTGAAAATGTACTCAGTTCCAGACTGAAAGCAATGCACAAATGGAACTATTATTATCCATTAATTGCCTTCCACTCAATTGTCATCTCTTTTTAGGCTTACAGGACTCTGCAAAGGTTTCTTACCTAGCGTCAGTGGTGCAGAACCTAACCATTGCATACCTATCGGGTGTTACCTCACATCGATCGTGTTGCTTACGTTTTTTGATCGTGTTTTTCTTGCTTCCTCTAGAAAACGGAAGCGTTCATCTTTGAACCTTCTCGAAACTGAGAGAAGGTGTATAAAAGGCCTCTTGATCTATAGAACATGATTGTCTTCAAAAACATTCCTTTAAGTATCCTACAGTTCAGTTTGAAAACACTGATAGTGATGACAAGTAATGTTATTTTGAACCGAAAAGTACAATTTATATTTTAATCACAGTGATCAAACTCATGATCACAGTTTTAACCACTGTTTGAATTTGTCATTAAATTTTTTAATTCGTTGCATGTTGTATTACCTATGTGTCTTTTCCTGTCAATGATGCCAGTACTACTGGTAATCTTACCAAAGCTACCGAACCGCAGTTTTGGTAGATGCAACTCTAGTTGGGGGCTTGGGGTGGGTTCGGACGGCATCGTATGTGTTCGAACTGAAAACCTTAGGGAATCCGTTCATGCCTGATCCCGTCGTCATCCTGCTCTCATCGCCCTTCGGGTCCCTCCCCTCATCCCTTCCTCCCAAGGGTCAAGGAATAGCCTACGTGCGGAGCTCTGTCCCGTTGTCAGAGGGTCTTTTGTCACTATGTACCTTTACCTGAGGATAGAAACGCACATGCTTGCTTATACAAAATTCGTCTGACCCTGGGAGATGGCAGGTGGTTCAAATGTTCGCCAATTCCGCCAGAGAGAAGCCTACTGTGAGGAATTTGATGGTGAAACCGGGTCATCAAACTTAGAATCGTTAACGACCTCTCTAGTGTGATGTAGTTATTTATCTTCGAAAACATTTCCAACGTTTTACAATTTATTTTAATAACACTATAAAAATAAGACCTATAATTAAAAGTAAATGTATAAACTTACCTGCAACGGTAGAATGCTGCAGTTCGTACATCACATCCGTTCCTTCTCGCGGTTTTTTTCCCGTTGTGTTGAGGTTCGAGATGTTTCGTCCCTTTCCTGGACATAAACATACCTAATGTAAAAATATACACTATAAAACCTAATACTTAAGTAAAATGAGCCACAAACTACTAGAAATGCTTCAACTCTATCATCTATAGTATTACACCAGGAATTTGTCATATTTTCAGACGACACTTTATTCAACTTGAACAACCAAATTGCGAGATGGCTCTGCGGTAACGACCACGGCTCGTATTCGGAGGTTATAGGTTCCTTCGCTGCCGCCAGCCTACCTGAACCATGGAGCTTTCAGCAGGTAAATTGTGGGTATTTGCCGGAATTTCCTCTCCTTCCGTTTCATCCTTTCATCCGTTTGGTCCATTTCAGGGTAGAAAGCGTCAAAATAAGTTAGGGTGCAGAATAGTGGAGAAGAAATGCTCAGAGTAACTCCGTTCCCTGTCACGAAATCCGGGCTCTGGATGGATTCCCCATTGAGGTCCTTGAGCCAATGCAATTGGGGGAGGGGGGGGGGGGCTTATAAATGGCGCTCGACGCGTACAGGTGGGAGAACTGACTGTTGCACTGGCTGGTGCCAGGAAGTTTGCACCTAGGAAAATGTAGGGACTCCTCCCCTATGGTATGCTTACGCTCATGGGGTCTGGCGGCCCTGTGTTTTCCCTCGGCTCACCCTTCCTGCCCGTGGGCGCCCCTTCAGGGCACAGGCACAGAAAATCTCTCCCTTTGCGTCTGCCTTACTATTACTTCTACTCCTATTTCAGAAAACAATCTATATTGAAACGCTGAAAGCTTTAAACTTGACTATAAACCTCCAGTATACCCTCTGTGGTTTATGTTGTCTCTGGCCTAAAGAAAGAGAAAAAGATGTGTTGAAAATAGACGCATATACTCACCCCTCTGTGTCTTTTGTTTTGGGGAAGGTGGGAGAAAATTTGGCTGCTTCTGTCCAATTAGTGCTAGAGGCTTCTGACATTTCTGCACGCAGAACATTATTTCTACCCGGTACCTCAAACTGGCGTGGAGAAAGGGAGCTTCCAGTTTTATGGTCCTAGAGACCAGTTAAACCACCGGAGAAGGGCGAACGTTACAGAATAAGATGACCAAGTGATTTTCCTTTAGTTACTTAGTTACTTCCTTCATCTCTTCCTTCCTCCTTCTTCTTCTTCTCCTTTCCTTTTCCTTTGTGGAAGGTATGATTAGTCAATAAGGATTTCGAAGTTTTGCATACCTCACATGCAACTTTACATTGGCAAGAACAAATTTTAATGGCGGCTGATATCTGGCTATTACTTTTCTTTTTCCTGTTGTGCAACTAAATTTCTGGGTGCAAATGATATCTACATCACCGGCTTTACAGTTCTGTTTCATGGCCTTAGAACACCGTAAGACGTGACAAGCCTCTGATTGGGTGTTGCGTTGAGCCACCCGCCATTAAATGTTGCATCAGCCATAAACTAAGACTGGACAATCCACAGGATTATCCTGTGCTCTATTTTCAAAAAGTATCGTTGTTGAGGGAGATCATTTTCAACGCCAAGGAGTATAGGAATAGGAGACTTTCAGAGTAGGTTTGGCACTGAAGCTGTGCTTATTGTACCTACTGGTGAGGTGAGAGGAGACAACGGGCGGCCAGATCCACACTAATGACACAGACATTGATAGTGAATGCCAAGGTTTCCCAAGTCTTTAGCACATCCGGGGCGAACTCAGGGGGATCTCGGCGCGGGGTCAATCTCTCCTTTACAACCGTATCCCACGCACAAGGACGGACGGAAAGAGTCCCTGTGCGCTAACCATCTCTGCCAAGCAGCAAGTAATGCTCTCGCTGACACTTGCGACCGTAAAAAAAATCCAGCACCTTACACAGGCTAGTTTTCATCATTAGAACCAACATTTGCACATTTGCCTGTTTCGTCCTTTGTTTTGAATCCTAGGCTTTGTAAACTTGTATAAATATGTTTAATGTTTACTGCAGGAAAATCTATCCATTCTATACTGAGTTTAATTGACTTTGGAGGTTTTTGACGATCGTAATTTCATTATTCTTATTTTTACTGGCGGTCATTCATTATTGCAACCTACATTTTGCAATTAATTTTCGCCTCTGCGCCAATAACCATTGTTGGAAAAATGCCTGAGGAGTTTTGTAAAGCCCATATTAATTGCCTAATGTGAGTAGTTGCAATTTTTCGTTATTAATAAAATAGTAGTTACCTGGTACAATAAAGCATATGCCGCAAACAAGAAATACAGGTTTACGGCTAGGAAATCTACCATTTTAGTGTTAACTAGAGCTGTAAAACTACCGCAGCCCATCGTACACTTTCTCCTAGTAGATTGGTAAAGTACCTACTCGCTAGAAGCGTTGAACAACTATCGAGCGTTTACCCACATGGATCGTGATGCTTAAATTGTTTCATCATGTTTTACTAGATTCCTCTAGAAACCGATAACGTTGAACTTTGAATGAGCAGCAATGAGCGCCGGTATACAAAGGAGATTCACCAGCCTCAGCATAAAGACACTCGACTCGACTAGTTCGGAAAGCTCCAGTGGCAAGACGGATACAATTATGATGAACAGCATTTAAAAGACGAAGTTTAGAGCATTCCAGCATTTGAGAACAGGTCGTGCCGGTTCTCCTGTGCGGTATGTTTATCTGCACAGCACCTAGCCGCTGCACCTAGCATGCGCTAAATTCCTCCATAGAGTCCTTCGTTCGCGTCCTACTGCGTTACTTGTCTGGTTTCCAGTACAGAAACGTTTTAACAGCAGTGCGACACATGCTATTACACACCTACTGAAATGGCCAACTTCCGCTCCAACGTACTTTGGTGTAATTGTGCGGAATTACCTCAACGTCGCGTATCCAAATGGCTGGATTGGTAGAGGTGGACCAGTTTCATAGCCAGCACGGTCGCCAGATCTGACTCCTCTCTGAAGTTCCATGAAGGGAGCGGAGCGACTGAAAGTCTTCAAAGACAACCGCACTCATTGGGTGATGAGCACGAGGCTTTCCACCACTGATGTGGGCTCTAAAATGACGTAGAGGGTAAATAGTTCGAAGCCCATTTGTAATGTAGACAGCCTGATGTTGGGTTTATTGATGAAATGTGTGTGTGTGTGTGTGTGTGTGTGTGTGTGTATACACACACACACACACACACATTGCAAGTGAAAATTTAAATACGAAGGGTGTTTGAAAATTATGTACAATTGCGTTGTTTAAAAATATCGCTGCATCTACGGGCACATTCTCTCGTTGGACGGTGAACTGATGTTAGTACACTACACAAACACTAGATGGTAGTTGTGAAGAGAGTGTGGAAGAACAGCGCTTGTTTTTTGTTAAGCAGAGAAAGCCATGGACAAGATAGAAGGTGACTATCATGGGCAAAGATGAACAGCAAGTTTTTTTTCGGAAGGAAAGAGCCAAAAAGGTGTGAAAAACGTTTTTGCACAATGTATCCCATGGAACTTGACAAAGGCCCTGAAGGAGGCAGAGTTGAAGTTTGCTGTCAGCTATTGGAAATGGACAATGAAGATCCAGATTTTTTGGAGACACTCCTGACGGAAACACCATACAATCTTTGCTCGATAATATGAATCAAATACTTCAAGATAAAATTTCGGCAACAATAAGTAATTGCAGGAAGCTGTCCAGTAGTGGGTGCGTAGAGCACTCAAACAATGGTCCCGTGATGCAATAATGATGTCCTTAGCAAGTTGTCAGCAGTGAATTCACTGGATGTGGAGAATATTGAGACATCCCGTGTACATGGAATAATTTTATTAGTAAACAAGATATAGAGAGCTATTACAGTGAATAATTTTAGAACGCCCCTTGTAAGTAACTTCATTAAAGGAGTGGTAGAACTCAGTACATTTAAGATGAGATATGGTTATTTAATATGTCTATAATTTTCTGTCATGTTAAATTGTTTTAGGTCGTAAATAAATCAATAAAGCTTTAGACCCTATTACGACAAGCTTTGGTCATATTGTTAGCAGTTTTTAATACCAGTTATAGTTTTAGCTACTATTTTGTTCTGTCAATAAAAGCCTATTATATTATGCTGAATATGTTGTCTTTGGTCCGCACCGTTGTCGTCTCAGTCAACCAACTATGGCCAACAAATCTCCTTAGCTATTAAAGATATCGATCCTCAAGTTTTGCTGCATATTGTTTACTGAAGCAGTTTAAAGCCTGCAAACTACCCTTTTATGAATGAGAGTTATAATGTGAACACAAAAGATAATACTGCCTAACATTATTGTATCATATATCTTGGCACACAATAAAACATATTTCTGAGAAAGAAAAAAAAAGCGATAGTGGATTTTTATTTAGTTTCTCAAATGAAGGTATGTCTTGTATTAGCTAATAAGAAATATGTCTGTAGCTTGCGAAAAAAGTGCAGTTTATTTTAATGACTAGGACGTGCTAAACTAATTTTTAATTTTTGGAATAATTTCTAGCCCTGTAATGGTGAAATCATTTTTCGTTATCCTTGAATGTTAAGTTTGGTATTAAGTCAAATTTAAATATTCAGTTGTGGTCACATACATACACACAAACACACACGCGCGGACACGCACTAAGCGATGTTCTAAATATTTTTCTTTATTCAAAGGTCCTCAAAACTTGAATTTCTTGTGCAATTTTGATCGACTTTATGGTTAGAGCACAATGCTGTCTCTGGTTCATGCATGTGGGTACCTAGTTGATAAATTAAAACCGATACAAATAATTCCAGAATGTTAGTGTTGTAATTGTTCACTAGAGTATCCTGGGAAAGATTAAACACTCGCGTTTACGTCGTTAAAAGCGCTGCTTGTATCCTACATTAATCCATTTCCCCTCTTTTCTTAGCTATCCCTTCTCAGTTGAAGTTCACAAGATCAGAAAAGTTTTTTCGCAAAAGTAATCTTTTCTTAGGGCCGAAAATGTAATAGAAAGCTGTAAATCACCGATCCAATTTAAATGCATCAGAGGAAGGGACTGTAGTGCTGAGTAAGGAAGAGAGAGAGAGAGAGAGAGAGAGAGAGAGAGAGAGAGAGAGAGAGAGAGAGAGAGAGAGAAAAGTCGCCACTTGAGAACTAGCTGCAACCTTCCAAGCACAATTGTGGGCCTGTTGACCAAGGCTAGAGCCCGTGGGGTTGAATTGGGTGCGATCCAACTTGTGCTGTCGTAATGAGGCAGGCTGCAATTGCTCTCTCAATGTCGTCCATATTTCAAACTTGCAAGACTGGCAAAGTGCTAGTCTTTCTTCAGAGACCGGACAATATAGCTAGCTGCCTCTTCCCATACAATAACTCCATAGAAAAAAACGATGTGCGGCATTTGCATGACTTTTTCTACTCTTGTACTAACCATTCTTACACAATCTTATTCCTATATCTTTGTGTTAGTTAAGATAAACATTTGTACAACTTATCTTATTACTTGTTTCCTTGTAGGTGCAAGGGGAATATTAGAATACAGTAGGCTTTGTGCGATAGTCAAATCTTTTAAAGCTTTGGGATTGTGTACTCTTTGCACACTTAACATATAAAAAAATGAACGATGATCCATTTCACGAAAGTTAAAGCTTTGCGAAACTCACACAGATAACAAGGAATATCTCCGAAATGGTTCACCCTACAAGATATTTTATTGAGACATAAATTGTGTATTTTAGCAACATCTACATTTTTTGTTTAGTATGCTGTGGTCTATCTCTAACGATTTACCAGTTATGCAAAAGTCGTCCAGAGTAAATACGACTACAGGGGCTATAGCCAGAAAATTCAAGATATACATTTCATTTCTCATAAAAATATCTCAAACATATGACATTTTAATCAAAATCGTTCGAGCCATTTTCAAGAAAATAAAAATGTTCGAAAAATTTTCCATGTAAAGGGTAGTTTAGGTTGGGGCTACTTTATTCAAAATCTTCGTGTCGCATTCTTGAAAGACATAAACTTAAACACCAACTTTGGTTTTTAACCGACTTTTCGTTTTTGAGTTATGCTGTCCACAGACTGACACACAGACACACACACTGACATTTTCCTTAAAATGCTTTTTTTGGATTCAGGGGGCCTCAAAACATATATTTCCGGTGAAATCTCGGCATCGAATTTTTGGGTGGAATATAATACTTCCCCTACTTACCAGTAGAGAAAGTAAAAATGTGTTGCATTTGCATGACTTTTTCTACTCCTCTAGGAATCTCACCAGGAAAGCATTACTCAATCTTCTGAATATGAAGAGCACTTCAGAGATATTACAACAAAATGTAAGATATACATTTTGTGTCACAAAAGCATCCCAAGAAATTGATATTTCCTTCATAATCCATTTTTGAGAAAATAGAATTTTTTGAAATAGATATCCACATAAACTAATTCATTGGACATAAATTGTACTGTTGACGCAATTTATATATTTTGTGTACTAGGATTTTAGTTATCTGTTTCGGTTTAGTAATTATGGAAAAGTCGTTCAGTATAGGGGACTTGACAAGCTGGTCCCAGAAAATTAAAACTGTACAAGCATGCAAATATCTTACACATGAGGTATTTTCGTAAACATTTGAAAATAACGTAACATATGGAAACACATCCAGGCTTTCTAATTTTAATGATGTTTTTTGAGTATTAAACTGATTTGGACAACCCGATTATGAGACTTTAACACAATTTAAATATTGTATACGTTTATCTAATGAAATATATTTTAATCTTTTCGCATCCACATTGCCAGCAAAGCTCAGAGCATATGTAAACAGTTGAAGGTTTTAAATTGAGGCGTCCTTGAAAATATGCATAATCTGTAGTAATACCACTAGAGGGTTTCATGTGACCATAATTTTGAGAACGTGAAGCGTGAGGAATATTATCCCAAATATGAAAACCTCGGGTGGAATTTGTTTGGAGTATTGCGCGAAATAATTAATAATTAAGTTTTTACTATTCTGTAGTATTTTTAGTGATTTAAAAGTAAAAAACTTACAATAATAATATATATTTGAATGTTCGACTTAAAAGAGAAACTATATGAAAGAATGCGGGCTGCTGAAGTGAAATTATTCGTTCAGTTTCAGGTTAAGCGGGATAAAGAAATCCTAAGGCTCAGAGTAAACAACTGGGAAACAATACGAGTTAGGTATATGCTAAATTAGTTTCGTTCAAAACGTATCTAACGCAACGGATTACACGGGCACCTCTACCATTTGTTTACCCACTGATTTGCATATATATGATGGTACACTTTACATAAATGGTGTGTTTTAGCGAGGTCCACATTTTTTGTACATTGAGATTGTTATTACAGTTTAACAGTTATGCAAAAGTAATGAAGAGTGTTGTTAAGCAAACATTATAGCACCGAAATATAAATGAGAGGTTATGCAATCTTTTGACAATCGTAGCGTGTTTACAGTGCTAAGATTCCATCAAATCGGTTAGAATAGTATAGGAAATTAAACAGTTGCTTTCATCTATAAGATTTTTGTGATGTTAGTGTATTATTTATCCGAGACATTAATAAAACAAGGGCTATTAATAATGGTTAAGTATTTATAATTTTCTGTAGATGTATAAATCCTTTACCTTTAGTTTAGCTATCGTATCCAAGCTGATAAAAGTTCATCAGTATATTGCATGAAATAAGTTTATCTTTGTCAATATATGAGTTTATACTCCAATTTACCACTGGTACTTAGAAAAGCTACTTTCCAATACATTCATATATATCTGCAAGCTACTCAAAACTCCTAAAACTCGAGCTTCTCTTTTTAGTGTTTCTTTAATTATTTAGGGGCGTGAACATCTTAGATCATTAGCGACCATGTTAATAAAAATATTACAGTTTCTTAAAAAAACAAACTTTCTGAATGAACATAGTGCATAATGAAAATTAGGTAGAAACTTTACAATTTATAAAATAAATAATGGTTTTACAAGAAATTATATTGCATAGAGGCGGTAGAGGACATCTTGACCTTGAAAACCTAGAAAATATTACACATTACACGGCTCACAATGACAGTGGTAATTTGATAGTGTTAAAAACAGCTGTAGAGTCGTTTAGAACTTCCTGTTGTGAAGGAACCTGGTATTTTTGCCTGTTAGGTTCTAAATGTTTGCATTCAAATATAGGTAGCTCTTTTTTGTACATTAATATTCTATTATACATAGTCCCCAAAGGAAAGCAACAAATGAGTTTCTGTCGAAGCTTAAGTGATGTTCAAAGGTATAAAAGCGAAAGAATACTAAAGAAAACAATCGTAAATAGCAGAAAGAAATAAACAAATACAAGGTATAGTGTAACGGATATGGGAAAAATAATATAGTTGTCTGAAGTACAAACATGAGCCTAAAAATGAACGTCTCTTTCTTTTGCACAGTGAAAGACATTTTGAAGTTCTTATCCATACACGTAATAAAATTCTAAAGGAAACATCTAGATTTGCGATAAACAACTCCTAAGAACCTGTGTAAGTTGAAATGGTCAGCAAATACCAATGTGTTCAGCATCTTCCGAAGATGTACCTATAAAGTTTAAATTCCCTGTATTTTTTTTTTTTTTTCGTTATGTTTCATATTTTCAAAATGGCTAACGGTTGTCATTAAAATAAAGTATATTTAAAATATTCCTGTGACAAAACATAGTATCTTCAAGTTTTCAGAATAACCAGTGAAGCTACTTTTATTCTCAATCTATGTTAGAAGATTATGCATTAGTGCTTGTCAGTAAGACACACATAAAGGCTTAGAGTGCAAAATGTGTAACTCTCTCTAAAATGCAACTTCATAAACTAAGAACTTGTGGCATGAGTATTCTCAAAGTATTTGGTAACTATGTCCCCAATTTATCTGGCATATATTGTGTGTTTTAATGAAATCTAGTTCGTTTGTGTCTATCGTGTGTAATTTTAAGCCTTACAGTTACACGCAGTTGTGCAAATTTAGCGAAACTTCAGTACCAGTGCATTGCAGCGCACACTTTTGGTATGGACTGCTGCTAAGGTGTAAGGTCGATTTTCCGATGAAGAGCAGGCTAGATTAGCATGGCTAGCAGATGATCGACAAGCACGGTAATTCTCGCCTGGTTGCTTTCTGAATATGAAGAGTTGCGCATCTCAAAGAATAATTCGAAACAAGTGAACCACCTGGTATATACCTTTCTGTGGAATGAACCATTTGGAGATATTGTTGTTTTTAAGAATTCTGCAACACATGTACTTTTTCTCAAATGGAACGTCGTTATTCATTTTTTCTCTCTTCGCCATGCAAACCAGCTTTAAAATCTCTCATCGCTTAAGGCCTACTGTAATGCCATATTTCCCTTTAACCTACAAGAAAATTAGCAATAAGATAATTCCCGTAAATGTTTATCTGAATTAGCCTGAAATAAATAGAGGACTAAGCGTTTAAGAATAGTTTGTACAAGAGGAGAGAAAGTCATGTGAGTGCAACACATGATTCTTCAGTTATGCTGTTCTCTCTGTCACTCACTTTCACACACAAACACACATATATACATTACTTTAAAACACGTTTATTTCTCTTGGGAACAGAAAACATATGCTAAGCTTCAAACATCTATGTAGAAAGCTTGGGTAAGGCAAAACGCTTCCACAGAAAGCAGAAATATAAACAGTAATGTTAAATAAATAGCATTCCTTTTGTGTTCCATATATAAGCTGCCTTTAACATCGAAGGTCATATTGACGGCTTTTGGCCTCTTGGAACAACTTTATTGCTCAACAGTAAGGGTGTTCACTGCTTAGCGGTGGTCATGATCTTTGGGCTTTTATACTTTGCATTAAGCTGTCACATTAAAGTCACACACAGTCCTGTTCATACTTCCAGACTCCAATCCTTAGCGACTTAGTTGGTAACTAGGAGCCTGGGAGACACCTACGTTTATTTTTAAGCACTATAGTTTTCGAATGAATGCACCTATGCAACCGTTTAACCAGGAAATCCAATATTACACCTTACTAGACTCTTTGGTGGAGCCAAAACCTCATTTGTTTATTTCTTTAGCTCCAAGAATGACTCATCGGCAGTTACCTGTCGCAGAGGTCAACCAAACTGTGAATCCACTCTCATTACATACGAGTATTACTAAATACGTTCTTTCCTCGTTAATTGTGAAATATTGCTTTGTCATTGCAAGTATTATGTTATTGCTCCTCACAAACAGGATATGATACATAAAATCCCAATGATTTGGAAGAAGTGCATCATCTACCTTGTGATGTTGATACACAAGTATGAATCCCAGGAATACAATTCTGAATATAAACTGCAAACATGACCTTTAGATTCAGAAACTGGTCATAAAGAAGAGGATGAAGGCAATCCACGTGACAAATGTATTTTGGAGGTAAGAAGATCATATGCTTGTCAAGAATATGCTTATTATTATTATTGTTATAATTATAATAATTATAATCATCACCATCACCATCGTTATCGTTATCGTTATCATTATCATTATTTACAGTACATTTCAAATTACATTTTGTATACCTTAACACGGCATTTATTTTTTTTCCATGAAGTGTATTTCAAATTGTAATATGTAATGTACTAATCGCTCTGCTAATACTATGTTTTATTTGTCACTGATCAATCTAGTAAGATAATGCTAGTAAAAACCATGTACATTTAAGCTAAATGAAGCTAAACATGGTAATGAAGGAAAACTACAATTAAAAAGAAATAAATGCCAGCATATAAGCACAAAAATATAGGAGGGTCCACTAGGCCCCACGCGACTGTGTTCTAGCAGGGCACGCGCCTAACTTAGGTTTTCAAAAAAATGTTCACCCTTCCAGTCCCAAATGCAAGCCGGGACCCCTTGAAGAACAATTGGGTGCTTTTCAAACTAACCTATGGGGTCAGCCAGTACCAGATACTTTTCTTATGACTTAGTTGGATTTACTTTCATCTTTTTCGTCTACTAGGAATTCCTGGCTATTTTAACTTGAACATACCTCGCAGTAGCTCAACAGTGCATTTTAGCGAATTGGATTCAACGCATTGAACTGCTTCATTAATATCTTCGACCTTACCATAAATACGCAGCACTGCAAGTGTGTTTATTAACACCGCTTCTTTTAATATACTAATGCTGTTTGCACTTCTACCAGTGGAGTTTTCGTCTCTCGTTACAGTACATCGCATCAGAACAGAAAATCCCGGGCGTTTCGTTTTTTCTTCCCACTTTTCCAAGCCTCGTCTTTCTCCATTAGTTATCGAAGTAGCAACTGTCGATGGAATAATCCAATTTCATCAGCAGATGTCTGGGATTTCTCCGTAGTATGAGGTGTGGCGTGGGTTTGCTTCCAGTGTGGAACGTCGTGAAACCAACATTGGCAAAGCTTCATGCCTTTTATAAAGAATTGATACATTTTTTTAATGAAGGTTATGATTTTCAAGACATTTTTCCAATAAGCATATAAACTGAATAAAATCATTTTGTTGTTTTAAGGATCTATAACTAAAATTTTGGAATTTCCAACTAATAATGCTAGCCTCAAAATTTATACCATAAGTATGATGTATATCAAAGATGTTAGAGCCTAAATTACACACATTTTTCTGATATTATTCAGAAATTATGATCAAATTTATTTTCATTGCTTTCTAACTAAAGAAAGATTCTAACGACAAAAAATATATATAATAATAATAATAATAATAATAATAGTAATAATAATAATAATAGTAATAATAATAATAGTAATAATAATAGTAATAATAGTAATAATAATAATAGTAATAATAGTAATAATAGTAATAATAATAATAATAATAATAATAATAATAATAATAATAATAATAATAATAATAATAATAATAATAATAATAATGCTATTCTAGCCATAGAAAGGGCAGTGGCGTGTTCTGTCTCTCAGCGAAGGCGTGAGTTAAGAGGCAGTTGAACTAGCGTGTGTAGTCCGTGATAAGAGACGATAACAGTATAAACAAGCGAAGAGGTCCCACTTTACTTACAGGATCTTTATTTTCCAGGGAATAAACTCACTCTTGTATATGCTGCTATGGTCTTTACAGATTGTAAAGCGCAAACATGAAGGCACGTAATGTTACATTGCCACTTGCTCGTTGTATTATTATTATTATTATTATTATTATTATTATTATTATTATTATTATTATTATTATTATTATTATTATTATTATATTTATATTATTATTATTATTATATTTATATTATTATTATATTTATATTATTATTATTATATTTATATTATTATTATTATTATTATTATTATTATATTTATATTATTATTATTATTATTATTATTATTATTATTATTATTATTATTATTATTATTATTATTATTATTATTATTATTATTATTATTGTGGTGGTGGTGGTGGTGGTTGTGGTGGCGATTGTTGTGGTGGTTGTGGTTGTGGTTGCTGTTGTTCGCCAATTACCTCACTATGTAGCTGCATATCAGATTTCTGTACGTGGGCAGATGCAATTACTTGACACGTGAGACAGAATAGATTCAGATTAGACAAAATTGTACATTGCCTAATAACCGTAACTCATGCTACTATTATACAGTGGCTTTAATGCAGACGAATTATTTATTGAGGTTGTTTACCCACATTGCAAAGGATTAAATTACAATTCTTCGAAACCATCTATCTAGCAATAGAAGCTGTTTAAATCTGCTCGTACTTACAATATATGTTTTAAATTATCCTCATTCTAAAATCCACTTCAAGAACAGCTATTACATAACTTTTATATTTTTCTTAGTGAAGCTGTTTTAATGCGTAGTTCTGTTGGGAAGTTTTATAGCTCATTCTGTATCTTTATAGCTTTATAATCTCTAGTGTATAAAATATGAGCAAAAATATTTTGAGTTACGTTTATGCTCAAGCATGCCTAGACTGGTATCTGCACTATAATGGGCTTCATTATAGTGCACTCTTCATTAAAATTCAGATTTCCACCAATCAGAAAATAGCGCAACTATTGATAATTCTCAAAAAAGTGAACACGTCGTGCATCAGTAACAGTAAAATGCTGCTTGTACCACTGGAAATTTCTGCAAAGGCACACTATGTAAATTGTAACTTATTTCCACAAAAATTGGGAAATATGTATGAAAAATTCCATGCACCGTTCACGGATAGGAGAAAATCAAAATTCATAACCTCATTTTTAAAAATAAAATGTATTGTTAGAAGATATGAAGCCACTTAAAACCAAATGTTCAAGATCGATATCGGAATAAAATCAATACTTTCGCGTCTGCGCACAAATTACATTGCCATCTGCTTTACTGGTAAGTTAAGGTAATGCACTTATTGACTCAGGTAAGTGAAGGATATTAAGAATAATTTATAAATACTTCAAAGTTAGACACATGTTCGAGCACAAATAGTCGCATGAAATTTGATTACGAGGGTAGGTAAGATGCTCCTATTAAAATTATGTCTACCATTACAGACTTATTGCATAATCTACTATTATACTCGACCATGCTCTTATACGCCACTGTAATGGACCTCATCATATCCACCTTTTCAATACGATACTGCTATCCACCAATCAAAGGTACACCTGATAATGCTACTGCTTTTCACCAATCAAACATTCCGCATGTAGCAATCAATACTTTGCGCACACTCTTATTCAGCTCAAAATGAAACAACCTATTCTCGTATGTTCAATCGAAAAATAACCTTCGAGTTTAGAGAAACTAAAAATTTTAATAAATTAAATTTGTCTTCTCGTTTTTAAGGTCCCCTTTTTAAAGGCTTTGGGATACATAGTTTTGGTACCATTGTGTCAAGGCACAATTATGATTCTCTATGTATAGTCGAACAACAAATACATTATTAAAAGTTCAGACGCCAGTGACAATAACAGCGTAGAATATTAATTACACACATGGCCGAAGATAAATAGTCGTATGAAATTTGAGTAAACTAGCATTTATGCTGCTAGAGTAGCTACAAAACAAGAATGAACATGGGCGTAGCCAATACAGCGATGCTGTTTTCTCGGCGTTGCCAAATGACCGGCGAGTGGGCGAGAAGTGTGGAAGATTTGATTGTCTATGTCAGACCGAAATCATCTTGCACGTAAAACTGGAAATGCGGAGGGAGCAATATCACTCTATTGGCTTGGCCCATGTTCATTCTAGTCTTATAGTTACTATTATATACTATTTTGATTCACCATAATCTGTCTCTGAGATTGAAGTCAAACTTTTAAAACAGTCACACTTTGCAGGAAATAAAATATAGATATTTTATCTGATTGAAGTACGAGAGTTATTAGTTAAACGTTAGTTATATATTAAAAGAAGTTTACTCGCATACAAGTGCAGTTTTTCTGTTCTCTCCAAATGTACTGTGACGCTGGGGACGGTGCACAACAAAGAATACTCGAGGTCAAGCTACTTCACACGACATACCAGGCCGGTGAATAAATAAAGCCTCAAGGTCAAGCTTCCCCACGTCACTAACAACAATCACGCAGTAGCACAAAAGGTTCCGGAGTGTTCGAGAAATATCTGCCCACGCCATCGTCGGTGTGCTTGTGGAAGTTCAAAAAGCTCCGTGTGCCGTCATCCCCGCTATATAAGGAGGCGAGGAAGCAACAGAGTTGTTGCAGACATGGGTCGGTCAGTGTGTCAGTAAGTGTGAGATAGCTCTGAAAGATACGCCGCTTTGAAGTGAAGTAATGAATATGGAGTAATTGCATTGTCAGAATTGGTGTATGAGAGAGAGAGAAAGTGAAGAGAGGCAGTGAAGGGACTGAGTGAAGAAGATCGAGTAAGAAAAACAGTTGGGAGTTATAATATGAGTGTCACTGTATACTGTGTTAACGCCAGTGGAAGAGACCTGTGGTTTTATGGGAAATTTTAGGAGGAAAATAAAGGAAAAAAGAGTAAAGTTCACTTTTGTCATTCTGGTGTCAGGAGTGGGATTCGTGGAATTGTCAGTTTGTTAAAATAGGTAAACAAATTATTCGCTAACACAACTTTGCAAAGCCATGTTATTTGCCTCTATTGGATATAGATTATGGTATCCCCTTCGTTCTTACTAAAAGCTGGATTTTCTGGGACGGAACTCCCTAAAACCGAATCGACACGAGTAGGGAGGCCTTTCACCTCATGCTAACAAATAGCCTTTTTTACGTTCGCCGCGCAGCGGGTGCTGAGGTCAGTGCATGGAACCGACAAGCAATACGTTTTCAGGTCTTGTGAGGAACTCCCTAACCGAAATGGACGAAATAAAATCACTGCTTAATGATCCGAGAAATAACCAAGTCAATCACTCCTAAGCCAAGGACTTCCGCGCGTGATAAGGGTGGAAATACTGATTGAGGTTAAGGATGGCTGATTTAGAGAGAGTGTGGGGACGATGTTATCGAGCGAAGACAGGAAGATATAACGGCAGGATTCGGAACCGAAAAGCGAGGAGAAATGTCGTAGCAAGAACTCTGAGATTGAAGCAACTTTTTATGGTACTTCAAAATTTACTACTTGATTAGATTAATGAAGAATACCACAGCTTTTAAAGCAACAAATGGAATGACTCAGTGGTTCCCTGATACAAAGTCAAATACAGGCAACAAGTCCAGTTTTGTACTAACTATTCTTACAAACTCTTATTCCTATATCCTCTCCATGTTAGTCGAGATAAACATTTGAAAAATAAACAAATTGCTAATGGTCTTGTGGGTGTAAGGGGATTGTTGGAATACATTAGGCTTTTAAGGCAGGTTGCAATATGAAGGCTTTGATATTCTATTCTCTTTGCACGGCCAAGAGGTGAAAAATGGAATAACGACCTTCCATTTGAGAAAAGCTTAAGTATTGCAAAACTCACACAAATAACAAGGAATGCCTCTGAAATGGTTCACTCAACAAAAAATTGCATTTGGACATAACTTGTGTGTTTTAACGAGATTTACATTTTTGTATTCATTTGGTCTATATCTTACGATGTATCCGTTATGCAAAAGTCATCAAGAGTAAACAGGACTACATTGCTGTAGCCAAAAAGTTCAAAATATACATTTCATTTGCCATAAAAATATCCGAAACACGTGGTATTTTAATCATAAATCGTTAGAGCCAGTTTTGAGAAAATCAAATTCTGGGAAATTGTTGCAAAGAGTGGAGAAATTTTCCTCAAAATCTTCTTCTCATATCCTTAAAAGATATTAAACTTAAATACTAACTTTGGTTTTTAATCGACGTTCAGTTTTTGAGTAATACTGTTAAATGCATTTTTTGGATGGAGGGGCCTCAAAACATATTTCTGGTGAAACCTGGGCATCGAAATGTTTGGTCGAACACAATACTTCCCTTACTATATGCAGGAGAGAAAGTAAAAAGAGTTATTGACCAGTGAGGTAGTTGGTTGTTACTAAATCAGAAGCTCAAAATTTAGGAAGGAACTAATTTTAAAACTTTTATTATAAGTAACCTGATGAGGTTTTCTGGTAATTCTCGCTAGAAAGGGATCTATAAACACAAAACTGGTGACGTGGAATCTCAGTTCTGCTGTTTAATATAAACTGCGTCCCTTAAGGATATGTCGATGTGAAATTTAAAAGCTCCACTACATGAGATTGATTAATTTGAAATTTTCATGCAGCAATTAGGATTTAATGTATAATACTCATACGTAGACCAAATGTGATGCATATTAATCAAATTGCGTAAGCTTTCACGGCCGGTGTCATAAAATAAAAAATGGTTATTCGGGATTGTGGGCCATAGTCTAGTTGAAAATCTCCTTCCAGACGTTTCGTTCGAAGCTGCGTCGAGCATCCTCAGTGCTGTGACCGTAGTACTCTGCTACTCTCGGCGACGACTGATACGGAGCCCATTGGTTTCAAGGGTTTATGCGCTTAGTATGTATGGTCGTATGGCGGTTGGCGTGGTCTTTGTTTAATGGTTTGGGAAAAAGTACGAATCAGCTGGGGAATTTAATGACGTTGGCCATGGTAGCTTAATGGTTAGAACAGCCCCTCGATAAGCGGAAGACCCGTGGTTCAAATCCCGGCTATGGCATTGAATTTTTCAGTTTCTGATTCAACCTCTTAAATTATTTCTGGTGAAACCTGGGCATCGAAATGTTTGGTCGAACACAATACTTCCCTTACTATATGCAGGAGAGAAAGTAAAAAGAGTTATTGACCAGTGAGGTAGTTGGTTGTTACTAAATCAGAAGCTCAAAATTTAGGAAGGAACTAATTTTAAAACTTTTATTATAAGTAACCTGATGAGGTTTTCTGGTAATTCTCGCTAGAAAGGGATCTATAAACACAAAACTGGTGACGTGGAATCTCAGTTCTGCTGTTTAATATAAACTGCGTCCCTTAAGGATATGTCGATGTGAAATTTAAAAGCTCCACTACATGAGATTGATTAATTTGAAATTTTCATGCAGCAATTAGGATTTAATGTATAATACTCATACGTAGACCAAATGTGATGCATATTAATCAAATTGCGTAAGCTTTCACGGCCGGTGTCATAAAATAAAAAATGGTTATTCGGGATTGTGGGCCATAGTCTAGTTGAAAATCTCCTTCCAGACGTTTCGTTCGAAGCTGCGTCGAGCATCCTCAGTGCTGTGACCGTAGTACTCTGCTACTCTCGGCGACGACTGATACGGAGCCCATTGGTTTCAAGGGTTTATGCGCTTAGTATGTATGGTCGTATGGCGGTTGGCGTGGTCTTTGTTTAATGGTTTGGGAAAAAGTACGAATCAGCTGGGGAATTTAATGACGTTGGCCATGGTAGCTTAATGGTTAGAACAGCCCCTCGATAAGCGGAAGACCCGTGGTTCAAATCCCGGCTATGGCATTGAATTTTTCAGTTTCTGATTCAACCTCTTAAATTATTATAATAATTACAAAATCATATGCTTACAATATGTTCACGAAACATAAAATAAGCATGTTACATTTTTTGGGAATAGCCTGTGAAATCCTCTTCGTTGATAAAATTAATGTTCCACAACTGGTAAATGTTAAGAGGTAGACAAATAATTTGCTACATAAAAAACGTAGATTTCCTTAAATCATACAATTTTTCAAATCATTTTGGAAGAACTTAACGTTTCCAAAATACTACTTATAAGTATGAACTTTCCGATTGATAACCTTTTCAAATAGGAAGCCGTTATTCGTTCTTTTTCCCCCTACAGACGGAATTTCAAAGTTATAACACAGCGACGAACTCTTGAAAGATTGACTATCGTTTAAATCTACTGTATTTCCCCTCTTGATATATTTGCTCGACTATTCCACTCATGCTGGATTATTACCTATCGGTCTTGGTATTATCGCTTGGATTATATCACCTCCTCCTTGCGGTTCCGCTAATATAAACATTATCTTACGTTTCTGAAAATCCTAAGTATCCATGCACAGTAAAAACAGTTCCGGGTGATTCAAAACGCCAGACAAAAGATTTGGCGAATATTTTATTCAGAATATTGGTATTTTAATTGAAGAGGTGAAGTGAAAATCACGGAAAAAAAGGTGTGTCGAATACGTCTTAGATGTTTTGCAACGATGTTTCAGAGCACTGATGTTTCAGATATTTTGTCAATAAATTAAGAAATGTAACCCGTAAATCCGTAAATAGTGGACGAAGGGCCGTCTGGGCGGATTTTCTCCAGATTCTCCGGATTCCACCAATTGCTCCATCATCACCTTTCCAATTATCCATTTCATCTATATTTCACGTCATCCTCTTCCTCACTCTCATACCTAGTGCTGGAATAACCACTCGCTTCCAGGTCTTCACTCTATCCTGTCCATATGTTCTTCTACTCCCCGACAAACATCTGAGGTCTACGAAGTGGAATAATCAGAACAAGAATATGACTAATTCCTGATTTCTCTGGATTAATCGGTAAAATTATTGTTGTTATAGTTCTCAGGGAATACTGGATTAGTTGAAGTCTAACTTGAAAATAAATACTAATCACAATTCATGAATGTTATTTAAGTTGTAAGGGGTTTATTTTAAAATCACTATTAATATTGAATGGTATTGAATAAATAAATTGATTACTTTTGCGGAATGTTCTAACCAGTTACCACTGGAGGTATATGAAACCTTCTTGTGATATTAGTACAGATAATTAAGTAGACAGGGAAATAAATTTAAGAACCTGTAAATCACTGCATATTAATGTGACACATTAGAATGCTTGCCACTGGTTTACCACTAGAAGAGCATCTTGTGCCGCCATAGTGGCTTATATTGTTGTGGTATATCGCATAAATAAGCAATTAGTGTAATCTAAAACTGTTGCAAGAATACATACCGCTTACCGTAACTAAGTTTTCATACTGTCATATATATCTGCAGTTTTCTGTCAGTGAAAGCGCATAAATTCTTACGCAAGGGCTTAGGAAAATCCCTAATGTGCTTTAACGGCTGACTGATTGTTTGAAACAGACATCTGTTTCCAAAGTAACTAACGTTTTACGAGTATCTCTCTTTTCGACCAAGCATGTTCAAATTGGAGTTTTGGGGAATCGCTTAGTAATTGCATGGGCTGTGTAGATGCGATGTTGATGAAGCAACAAATCGTCGGCCTCCCCCCCCTGCTCCCACCCCCCCCCCCCTTCTGCAGCTACATATGAGCAATCTCGCCTCGCCCAGTAATGGCAAAGCCGTAGCCCAGACGGCGGTATAGAGAAATTAGTCGCCAGTTGAAAATGGGGTTGGGGTGCGCTTAATGGATGGATTCGGTTAGGGCCTTCCTTGCCCCTTCCATAATTGTGGTTCAGCTCTCGACTTGACCCAAGAACTGCTGTAAGTGATCTTATGGGGCTAATTTCACCACAACGAATTAATTGAGACATTTAGAAGATGTCAAGATATCTTCCACCATAACCTCTAGGGGCAGCTAAGACAGTTTATAGTCTCACAAAAATTTTATACCGATATTTCATTGGATATGCACGTTTCGATGTCTCCTAAATCCAAAAATTGTTAAATAAAAGTCCTTTTGCGTGTGCGCGTGTGTATATCCATCTGTTGCTTAAGTTATCGTCTCCAAGACACAGAAATAGGCCACGACTTGAATATTCTTGAGTATTTGTTCCTGACGGAGACAGAGTTTGTGCAGCAAACTGCGTACCCACAGGTGATCACATATGGAACAGACTATCAATACGCTCATCTGCTTGTTGGAAATATCGACTTGTGTAAATTGCGCTCAATCATTTCTTCCGTGACTGTACTTAACCGACCGTTTTATTTTCTGTACTGGTAAGTAGGGGAAGTATTGCATTCCACTCAAAAATTCAATGTCGATATTTCACCAGAAATATATGTTTTGAGGCCCCCTGAATCCCAAAACAAATCATTTTTAGAAAAACGTCCCTGTGTGTGTCTGTGGACAACATAACTCAAAAACGAAAAGTCGGTTAAAACCAAAGTTGGTATTTAAGTTTAATGTCTTTCAAGGATGCGACACGAAGATTTTGAAGAAAATAGTGCCACTCTAAACTACCCTTTACATGGAATATTTTTCGAAACTTTTGATTTTCTTGAAAATGGCTCAAACGATTTTGATTAAAATGTCATATGTTTAAGATATCTTTATGACAAATGAAATGTGTATCTTGCATTTTCTGGCTATAGACCCTGTAGTCATATTTACTCTGGACGACTTTTGCATAACTGGCAAACCGTAAGAGATAGACCAAATCATACTATACACAAAATGTAGACCTTGCTAAAATAACAATTTATGTCCAGATAAAGTTTCTTGTAGGTTGAACCATTTTGGAGAAATTCCTTGTTATGTGTGTGAGTTTCGGAAAAATTAAGAACTTTCGTGAAACGGAACATCGTTGTTCACTTTTTTATATGTTAAGTGTGCAAGGAGAACGGAATCTCAAAGCTTTAGAAGTTTTGACTATCGCCCAAAGCCTACTGTATTCTAATATTGCCCTTGGATAATGATAATGATAATATGATAATTTGTACAAAAGTTTAGTTTAATTAACAAAAAGATATAGGACTAAGAGTTTGTAAGAATGGTTAGTACAAGAGTAGAGAAAGTCATGTGAGTGCAACACATCAGATTTTTTTTTAGTTTTGTTGTTCAGATACACATTCACACACATACACTGGCACTTTTTGAAATGACTTTTTGGATTTATAAACGCTCAATCGACGAATTACGATGAAATCTTGACACCGAATATTTGGGTAGAATATAATATTTACACTAAAGCACGTAGTAGAGATAGTAAAAATGGATGTTTTAGGTTTCTATTAATTCAGCGTGTTGCTTAATCCAAACGCAGAATTTTGTCACTGTTTTAATCTGTGTTGGCTCTTGTTTCAATCTCTTCTCTGCAAATGTATTGTGCTTGGATGTACACGTGGTTACCATACAGAAGTGTAGATTCCCAACGTGTTTACATAATTATTCTCGAGTAACACGGTGTCACAATCCTGGCTCTAAACGGGAGAGAAATACTGGTTAGAGGGATCGGCACATAGAATTACGTATAGAGCATTCATAACAACGTTGGTGCTACGAATGCACTGAGAGCGCGGGACAATCATGCAGTTGCAGTGTTGTCAGTCATTGAAAACTTTACTTCTCCATTTTCTTCTTTTATGTGAATCTGCTAATTCTTTAAAACTGGGAAGTAGATTATTGGCAAGGCATATACGCAAACTATTACGCAGATTATCGTCGCTGATCCAAACCTATGCTGATTTTTCAGCAATGTCTTTATCGAGAATGCCTACTCGCACATATAAATGCTGCCTATTATTAGATTTATACTAATGGCTTCCTACAAGTTTAATACTCACATGGATACTTTTTTTAATTTTCTTTGAAACCTAAAGCAACACATTATAGAAAATGGGCTATGATGTACCGTTGCGTACCTTAAGATGTTAATTATCAGACGCAGGTCGGTCGAACATATAAGCTGCTCCCGGAAAGGAGAACTCAGAATGGGATGATTTCCGAGAACTACGAGACATTGATTACGTCAGAGAGTGATGTCCAGGCAGGGTTATGAGCCCCTTCAGGGACCTCACGTACCACCTTAAATAGTGGTAAACTGCGTGTTAGATCGTTGTCGGCCACTGAGGTTATCGTGGTCTTACGTTTTGGGGTTGGCACACCTGTAGTGGGGGCGTTAAGGTATCCACGTAGAGGAGTGGCACTTGGTTGGTGCCTTTTCTGATAACAGATGGCATCTTCCGCTTCCGGTACACCGATCAACATTGGTGACATTTTGCACACAATGATGCTATTATTGTACAGAGTATCCCAATTGAATCGCCCTTTGTCATATTTTCATATCCTTCGTGTGACTGGTGGGGCACATGTGGAAGTAATATGACTTTCTTGATTTGTGTATACAAACTTGATGAGTTATACGTATTAGTGAAGTTTAGTTCATTTCGATATCTCAAATAGGAAAGTGATAATAGGGCGATTCAATTGGGACACACCGTATATCTTATCAGCATAAATAAAGGATGGAATAAAAGCATGAAAACAGAATTAGCAAATTTAGGAGTAAGACAGGGCTAGTTAGCAACTCAAATCAGTACAGCAGAAAGATCTTTAAGACAAACTGAACAAGAAAGAAATCTAAGAAATTTTTATAGACCTCCAGCGACTGTTGTACCACCACCTCGTCGATCGTTAAGATTGTCAAATCAATCTAACCGAAACCAAGTGCCCCAAACTCCTGAACCTGTTATACCAAGAACAATTACATAGAACACAAGAAGATTTCATTGGATCACTGGACAAGTGTAAGCAGAAAGGAGAAGAACGAGGCCAAAACGACAGCCTGATGAGACTTGGACAGCCTACCAGAGACGAATAGCAGCGGCTAGGGAACAATAAATTGCATGGATACTATGAGATCCCATATAACTTTAAAATATCACCAATTTTCCTTATTGTTATTTAGTTTAATTTAGGTTAGTAACTTCTGCACATTCTATTGTGAACAAATTGTAATAAATAAGTTTAAATAAACCAAAATATCCACACACTACATCCAGATATAAGAAATTAGGTATCTGGACATAGCTGGCAGATATTATTATTTTTTTTTTTTTTTTTAGTAAGACAGGGCTGTCCAATGTTGCCTATACTTCTTAACATATACATAGACGCAGCAGTTGATGTGTGGCAATCCCAACTGGGAAGTGATTTTAAACTTAAGTATACTAAGTTAAATACAATCTTATTTGCTGATGCTAAAGTAATCTTTGCTGGAAATAAAAATATGCTACAATTAGTAACATCAGTTGGAAGCAATAACCACTTACTATTTAAATATTTCAATAATGCTACTTGTCAAAATAAACGGTTTTATAGAAATGGGAGAATAAATTTAGCTTAAAAAGGCTAAAGCACAAGTCAATAAGAAATTATGACTGAGAAGAACATAAACTAATTTTCTGCAGCTTCTAAACCAAGCAGTGTATCACTGATATATAAATTTCAATGCTTAAGAACAGTAAAATGACGGAGTTTTTGACCCCCTCAGAAAGTGTAACCTCTATGTATCTGTATATAAAATACAGATTAATAATTGTGTTTAACAATCTCCATCACTACGCTTATGTATCGTGTATTGTCAATGCTAGAGTGGACATCATATTGTGTGTTTAGTTCACAGCTGGAGCACGTGTGCTGCCATCCCCTCTCCCTTCTCATAAATACAGGGTGGAAGGGAAGTGATTATATTCCTTCTAATATGTGCTTCATAGAAGCATTACAAACAAAAATGTCGAACGGCATTTTGTTCCTTAGTCAGCCGATTTCGAAAAAATAAATAGTTTTTATCCAAGTTGGATGCGTAGTTCCACAAAAATGTGCAAAGATAACAGTTTGTTACTTGTAGGATGCGTAGAGTAACTTATTTTTTATATAACTTCGGTAGTAATTATGCAACTTCACACAGGGTTTCAAAATAATCACTTAAAAGGAGTACTCTGAGCTGCAATTTCAGAGATGACGTAGCTCGACAACGTTGCGTTGAGGTTGATCAGGGAATTGGCCTGGTTTGTGGATGTAAACAGCTTTCGATTTCGGTAATGTTTTGGGAGCTAACGCTACACTGTCCCAGTAAACACGGAAGGACAAGGCAGGTTATGAGTTTGTTTTCAAAACGCACCGTTACGCTGTTTGTTCAGGTATGGAGCTAGGGAAAGTGACCACCCACACAATCTGCAGTGTTGCCAGGTTGTATTCGATAAAACTAAAATATCTTGGTCGGAGACTAAAACGTGAGATACAAAATGGGTTCCAAATACCGAGATCTACCACTGGTTTAAATTAATGTAATGACTTCTCTTCCACCGGTATATATGAGTTTTGACAAAAATGTCAGCGCTCTCAGCTAGTACTTTGAAGAATTGAATGCAATTCTCCAACCGCCAATCGTTTAATTAATTTACTACTTCAAAAATTAAATTACCCTCTCAAGCATTCGTCTGCCTCATTCAGGATATTAAAATAGATAATCAATAAAACTCCAATCAAATTAATGAAGGTAAAAGATAGTCAATGGCTCTCAGTTACAGCTTGAAATATTTAGGGCTTGCCGTATGTTGTCTCTTGAACGTTTAACACTTGCTTTGTATACGTGCAACTGAATTAACTTTAATTAATGTACAATCACATCCACAGACAAGTTTTCCTTTGCAAAAGGGGGCTCAGTTTAGGTGCATGCTCAGAACCATCATAGTTGTAACTTACTTTCTTGTTTCCGGTCTTGTTGGCCTTTGTGAGAAATTAAAAATAATTATCTCGACGTTTCCCGCAAAATTATGTTCGACTTCTTCAATGCGCGACTGCAAAAGATCCACCCAATTAGTCACTGCCTACTCTGATTGGCCTCGTCCCGTCCCACTCGTAATTCTATTGGTTCCTTCTCCTTCAATAGGAAGTTGACCTGCTAATAGGGTCTTCCATATCGTTTTGAGTGGTTTACCTGTGTCACGGTTCAGACTGCTCTTTTCTTTGAATATTTCTATTCTTTCCTTCACTATTCGTCGAGAGAAATTGTCACAGATAGTTAAAATTTTTAAATTGTAAATGTCAATATGGCGGCCGGTGTTTTCTGCATGTTCAGCGATGGCAGAATTTTCTTGTTGAGAGTTCCATGTATCTTATACATTCCTTTTTTCTTGTATTGATAGATCTGCCTGTTTGACCTACGTAAAAGCAAAAGGAACGTAAAAGGAACATACAACATACATGAAACTCTCCCAACCTTGACAATATTTTTCTTTTCTTTGTTGCTTATATGTTTGAGGTGCATTTCAGTATACACAGCTTGAATCAGAAAATATAGGACTGACTATTACACTCATGCCGGAACACTTATTTATTTCAATGTGCTGTTACAGGGCATTGCCTCAATTATAACAGCGTATGCAATTTATATATTAAAACTTACACAGGTTCCAAATAGTGTGTGTATAATAAAAGTAAAAAACGAAGATTACAAAAAAGAAAAAAGAAAAAAATAAAGAGAAGCAAAATATATAGTCACATATACAACCCATAATGATATGAATATTTACATACAGAATAACTAAAATACATAATGAAAGAAACAATTGTAAACATCCTGAGGAAGTACAAATAACATTCAAAACAACCTTAAAGTGTAAGCAATACAGTACTGCATTACATTCTCTGGACCTTACCAGTTACAAAGTGATATGTTATATTAATAACTTACCAATAAGTCGCATATATAAGAGAAAGAGATTGAACATTGAACATTTTAACGTACTTTAAAGGCAGTTCTGGCATGTTTTTAGGTGTTAAAAGATTATATTATGATAAAACAGTGTCTAAACTTGCAAAATTAGCAAAAGTTGATATTTTTGAGCCAAACCAGCTAAAACCTCCCTTTAAACTTCCAGCTACCAACAGAAGGAAAGTGGTTCACACAACCGTACGTGGATCTCTAAACATTCACAGATCTCATGTATTTGGCCCTTAAAACCGCAAACCAGATATTTTTGTTTTATGATCTGTGTTTCAAAGTTTAAATTTCATGACACCATAGTATTATTAATACTATGACCGTATTCTGTCTGTAAATTGTTAAACCAAAACTCAAAACTTTATCTAATGGCCAGTATAATAATAATAATAATAATAATAATAATAATAATAATAATAATAATAATAATAATAATAATAATAATAATAATAATAATAATAATAATAATAATAATAATAATAATAATAATAGTAACAATAATAGTAATGTGACTTTTGGTGTGGTGAAAAGTAAAGTAGACAGATGTAGTCGAGATAAAGAAACACTTTTATTTCCGTAAACAGTAACTTTGTACACTCGTTGCAACAACAAGAAAGTCTTTTCCGATTCTCCAACAGCACGGCTCCGAATTCGTAACACAAAGAACTGTCCCTTCTCCGTCGGCACGACTACTCAACCTTCACATACGTCTGACTGACTCTTCTCACACTTTACCGCTATTTATATCTCCCAGGCACTATTCTGGAAGCTTCAAGAACGTTCACTTATTGCGCTGGAGTACAAAGTAGAAGATTCCAGTAGCCTCTATCCTTTTCTCTCTTTCGGCAAGCGCCCCTACAATGCGGCCATTCTCTGTCTCTTTCCTTTGGCTCCTTTGCGGTAGTGCCGACAATAATGCGATGGGTGACAATTGCGGCTGTCGGCAATTAGATGCGGTGGGCGCGGTGACACTGCTCCCTCCTCAGAGCTGGTCGTCCCGACCAGCACTATCACTGCGGCATCTTCCTTGCGCCCCGGTGGGCTAACCCATCGAACCTCTTCTCCAGGAGGCACGATCCTAGGTATCGCTGTCGGATAGTGTCCCTTGGTCTGGGTAGGACGATGTATGCCATCCTGCTTCGAAATTCTGCAACAGTACCGCCGGTCTTGACGGTCCTTCGTCCAGTTGCCCTTCTTCCTGGTGTGTTGTCGGGCCATCCTGCGCACTTGGAAACGGCTCACTGGGTACCATGTCCGCCGACCTCTCTGGCGCACCTTCGCAGCCACCTTGCTTCCGATGGGTCCGGCAACAAACCCCACCACATCCGCGCGAGTCGCGTCCACCGCTGCACTCGTGTTCACTCGTGCTCGGCACGGCCTCTCCTGTATCCTGCCGTCCAAGATGATGTCCACCATTCTTCCGTTCACGGCACTATGCGTCAGGTGATTGGATGGTCCCGACGGTCCCCCCATGTCACACGCCAAGTCGTTTCTCGCGTGTTGCTCGTTTGCTTGTGCGCTTCCCTGCTGATCGTCCTCAACGTCATATCCTGGTTGGTTACGTACCCGACACACTCCTCCAGGGGATCCTCGACGACGCCCCTGAACTGTCCCTTTGTCTTCCCCGAGACGTACATTTTCGTTATCTGAAACGGGCGCAACTGTCGCCTCGGCCACTAGGTGCTTCCTCCCCGGGTCCGCGCTATTCCGTCTGCCCCTGGCATCCAGTACTTTGACGCTCTCGTCAACTCTTACTACCAGGGCGCCAAGACGTTCCCCGTCGTCCTCCACGACGTCCACATGCTGGCAGAGGTCTTCCACCTTTTCGCCGAGTTCTTCCACGTCTTCCGTCACGCCAATCAGTTCGCCGAGTTGTTCCACGTCTTCCGTCACGCCAATCAGTTCGCCGAGTTGTTCCACGTCTTCCCTCACGCCAATCAGTTCGCCGAGTTGTTCCACGTCTTCCGTCACGCCAATTAGTTCGCCGAGTAGTTCCACGTCTTCCCTCACGCCAATCAGTTCGCCGAGTTGTTTCCATTTTGGCAGCGAGGTTGTGGTTTGACGTTTCCATTTTGGCAGTGAGGTTGTCGTTTGCCGTCTTCATTTCAGCCATTTCCGTCTTCATTTCAGCCATTTCCGTCTTCATTTCGGCGAATAATTCTTTCATCATTGCTATCATCCTGGTTTCCGAATCTCCCTCCATCTTGGTTCTAACGTTGCAACTTCTGACGATGTAATGAAACTAGAAGCAATTCGACGAATCCCACTTCTGACACCAGTGTGACTTTTGTTGGTGGGTGTGAAGTAAAGTAGACAGATGTAGTCGAGATAAAGAAACACTTTTATTTCCGTAAACAGTAACTTTGTACACTCGTTGCAACAACAAGAAAGTCTTTTCCGATTCTCCAACAGCACGGCTCCGAATTCGTAACACAAAGAACTGTCCCTTCTCCGTCGGCACGACTACTCAACCTTCACAAACGTCTGACTGACTCTTCTCACACTTTACCGCTATTTATATCTCCCAGGCACTATTCTGGAAGCTTCAAGAACGTTCACTTATTGCGCTGGAGTACAAAGTAGAAGATTCCAGTAGCCTCTATCCTTTTCTCTCTTTCGGCAAGCGCCCCTACAATGCGGCCATTCTCTGTCTCTTTCCTTTGGCTCCTTTGCGGTAGTGCCGACAATAATGCGATGGGTGACAATTGCGGCTGTCGGCAATTAGATGCGGCGGGCGCGGTGACAGTAACAATAATAGTAACAATAATAGTAACAATAATAATAATAATAATAATAATAATAATAATAATAATAATAATAATAATAATAATAATAATAGTAATAGTAATAATAGTAATAGTAATAATAGTAATAATAATAATATTTATTATTATTATTATTATTATTATTATTATTATTATTATTATTATTATTATTATTATTATTATTATTATTATTATTCATGCGTTTGTTTTACTTTGTCAAATTTGGGAACCCAAAAATGTGGGAAGTTGTTGATCTTTTTACTTTCTCCACTGTAAGTAGGGAAAGTATTGTATACCACCCAAAAATTCCATGTCGAGATTTCACCGGAAATATGTTTTGAGACCCCGTGGATCCAAAAAAAGCATTTTTAGAAAAAGGTCCCTGTGTGTGTTTGTGTGTCAGTCTGTGGACAGCATAACTCGAAAACGAAAAGTCGGTTAAAAACCAAAGTTGGTATTTAAGTTTAATGTATTTTAAGGATGCGACATGAAGATTTTGAAGAAAACAGCCCCACCCTAAACTACCCTTTACATGGAAAACTTTTCGAAAATTTTGATTTTCTTGAAAATGGCTATAACGATTTTGATTAAAATGTCATATGTTTGAGATATTTCGATGGCAAATGAAATGTATATCTTGAATTTTCTGGCTATAGCCACTGTAGTCGCATTTACTCTGGACGACTTTTGCATAACTGGTAAACCGTTAGAGATAGACGAAATTATACTATACAAAGAATGTAGATCTTGCTAAAATACACAATTTGTGCCTCAATAAAGTTTCTTGTAGGGTGAACCATTTCGGAGATATTCTGTTATGTGTGTGAGTTTCCGAAAACTTAGAACTTTCGTGAAATGGATCATCGTTGTTCATTTGTTTATATGTTAAGTGTGCAAAGACAACAGAATCTCAAACATTTGACTATCGCACAAAGCCTGCTGTATTCTGACATTCCCCTTACACCTACAAGGAAATAAGAAATAAGATAATTTGTACAAATGTTTATCTCAACTAGCAAGAAAGAAGAAAGAAGATATAGGAATAAGAGTTTGTAAGAATGGTTAGTTCAAGAGTAGAGAAAGTCATGTGAGTGCAACACATCAGATTTTTTTTCAATGAAGTGTAATCATTACCGGTTATATTTTAAGCAACAGCAAATATATTTCGCAGCATAGGGAACGTGTGCGACTAGTCAATCAGGTGATACAAGACTCGCTCGATCGAAGGTCTGATAACATAAAACTCAAGTTCTTTGGATCACTAACAAGCACAAGAATACTTAATTTTGTATGTCTTTGAACCATCATTTCAATGTTGCAGTCCCTTTCTACCGTAACAGTAACGTAAGAGGTTTAATTGAAGCACTCTGTATAAACGTCTCGCGCCTGGGATTTACACGGTTTTCTATAACACGATTAGCAAAACGTCACTATATCCGAACATTAGCGATCCAAATAAACAATTGGGAGTGTAAAAGTGGCCCATGCCATCCCATCCCATTGTGCCCCAATGCTCCAGAGAGATGCGGTTATGGCAGAAACAGGTCATCCTCATGCACTCGATTTTGGAGACACGGCTACCGCACCGCTAATTTGACCCCATCTCGTGTTTCCATTCTAGCAAATTATCCGCATTAGTATGGCAAATTATTAATCACTCCAGTATTCAGTGTCGCTCTCTGGCAGTACACATACGCTGGGCCCCAAAATGGCTTTACGGAGTGGCAAAGGTCAAGCGGCATTCGTCAACCGGTTTATCCTTGTGATTACCATAGTGAGTTTGATGTTTCAGCAGAAGATCGAGCGATTACTGTTGCTGTAAAACTTGTAGACTAGTTCAGAAAGCTTCACTTTTCGATCACCTGAATATCATAAGCAACATTTATTATATACCTCTTTGTTGCAATTCAGAATAAACCTTACTAAGGTTTCAGTCCTATAATTTCTCTATACTATACCGGTTATAAGAATTAGGACAGTCAAAGAAAGAGGTGTGATTAGTTATTACAGTTTTTCATTTGTAGAAAATTCATATTAATTGCTTTTGTTATTGAAGTTCCATCTTATGTAATATTACTCTTGCTAAATGGTTTTAGTCTGCTTGTGTTATGTGAAATGTATATATTAGGAGTAATAAAATCAATATTTCCAAACTAAACGTATTTAATACTTTAAATTAGAATAAATAACGTTAAATTATTATTATTATAAAACTTAAAATAACCTCTATATTTGAGACAGCATATATATCCTTTGTGGTGAACAAATTAAAAAGATGAACTTCACTTTCTTTGTGCAAGTAATTGACTATGTTTGTCGAAAATCTTTCTTTTGTTGTCCGGAAGATTGTTCATTTTCTGATAAAATAATTGTCGTAAGGCGTTAAATTTTAATTGTATTTGCATAATTAAGGGTTATTTTGGATATAGATATACACAAAATCACATGAAATGACGTCACAGGCACAACGAAGCGAAACATTATACGATCGCGTTATCCTAGTGACGCGGGAAGGTTAAATTTTCTTTTGGTCCGACGATTTCAAATAAGGTAGATGCTGAAGTAAGATCATTTCCAATAACAGGAACACAACAGCACAAGAAGGTCAGACTCAGGCTTCTGTATCCTCAACAATCTTTGAAAAGCTAAGTTCTCTTGTAACAACATTTTCCCATCCATTATCCTTTTTGGAATTTTGTAATCTTCCATTCTCTGCACATTTCCTGCCCACCTGTCTGCCTCAGTGATTTTACATACGGTACGACAACCCATTCCTTATATAGTTCACAGTTATACCGGATCATCCATTGATCATTTTCCTGAATTGGTCGAAAAATCCTTCAAGATCTTCCGTTCAAACAGCCTCAATGCAGATTCTGTCTTTTTTGTCGTGATCCACGTTTCACATGCGTAACTTAGTACGGTTCTAATTATAGATTTATATAATCTAACTTTGGTTTTCCTGTGTACATTGCTAGATTTTAATACTCCTATTAGAGTGTAATAGGCTTTATTGACTGAAGATTGTCTGTTCTGTATTTCCGTCCATTCTTCATTACTTTAATTGACAGATGTTCCAAAGTATCCAAGCTGTTTCACCTGTTCAAAATTATCTAGCAGTGATATTGATGGTTTCCTATAGTCCCTTCCTTGAAACATTAATTTAGTTTTTTTTCTTCATTCACTTTTAATTCCACTTTAATTCCACTGGTTGCAGCTTCTAAAGCCACGTATGTTTCCGTTATAGCCTGTGTATTTCTTCCCATAATGTCTATATCATCTGCGTATCCGACAATCCGTATACTTTTGTATAACAAAATGGTATTCTCTCTGGCTTGTGTTTGTTTAACAGCCTAGTGTAAAGCCGGATTAAATAACATGGCTGCCTGTCCATCTCCTTGTTTTAATCCTTTTTCATAGTAAATATATATGTTTTACCTTCATAAATTTTAACTAAATATACATACTGAATAAAAAAAAAATTTTAAAAAAGGCTCGTGTGTATGTGTCTATCTATGGAGATAGACAAACGAAAAGCTGGTTAAAAGCCAAGGCTAGTATTTAAGTTTGATGTATTTCAAGGATACGACACGAAGATTTTGAAGAAAATTTCACCAGCCCAAACTACCCTTTACATGGAATTTTTCTCAAATATTTTTATTTTCTTGAAAATGTCTCCAACGATTTTGATTAAAATGACATATGTTTGAGACATTATGACAAATGAAATGTATATCTTGAATTTTCTGGCTCTACCCCCTGTAGTCGTATTTACTCTGAACGAGTTTTGCATAACTCATAAACCGCTAGAGATAGACCAAATCTTACAGTAAAAAATGCATATCTTGCTAAAATGCACAATTTATGTCTGAATAAATTTTCTTGTAGAGTGAACCATTTCGGAGATATTCGTTGTTATGTGTGTGAGTTTAAAACTTTCGTGAAATGGAACACTCTGTTCATTTTTGGTATGTTAAGTGTGCAAAGAGAACGGAATCTCAAAGCTTTAAAACATTTGACTATCGCAGAAAGCGTACTGTATTCTATTTCCCTTGCACCTACAAGGAAATAAGCAGAAGGATAATTTGTACAAATGTTTATCTCAACTAACACGAAGAAGATATAGGAATAAGAGTTTGTAAGAATGGTTGGTACAAGAGTAGAGAGTCATGTGAGTGCAGCACATCAGATTTGTATTAAAAGGATGCAAATGACCTCTATTGCATGTGGGCCACCTTCCTTAATTTTATTAGTTCTGCAGGTATATTATCCATGCCTCGTGCTTTATTGTTTTTGAGCCTTTTATAGCTAATATCACATTAATTTGATCTGGGGCATCCGGTTCCTCTTCGCTTACATGCTCTTCTTCGCCATTTCTTTGATCCATTCCTTGTCCATTTTAATTATCATATCCCATTCCATATTCATTATTTAATAATTCCTAAAAATATTCTTTCCATCTATTCAAAACTTCGCCTGGAGCACCGATTAATTCTTGATTTTGAACCTTGATCATGTTTGTTTTTGGAGCATATTCTTTCTTAATGTACTTTACTTCCTTATAAGCTTTCCAGACATTCTTACAGGCAAAATTCCTGTGCATCACCAAGAGTGTTCATCCACTCTTTTCTGTTCTTTCTTCTGCACACATGACTTGCTTCTCTGTGTTTTTGCTGATATTCCAGTTATTTATTTCTAGTTGGACGAGCTAAGTATAATTTCCTTGCTTTATTTCTTTCTTCCATTAGCTTTTCACATTCATTATCAAACCATATATTCTTACGTATATCTATTCCTTTTATATCCCATTACTTCTTCTGCAGAAGTTTTAATTATTTCTTTGATTATTTCTTTGCTTCGACTTCTTCCTGATCCTTCTCAGATCATCTCGAATCCTTGATTCAGGACTTTGTGTTTCTGTGATCATTTTAATGACCTTGTATTCAATGCCTTCTCTCGTGAAATATTAAAAATTATTAGTTATTATTACCCATCTGCAGCACGCCAGTGTCCAATCAGCTATACACAAACACATGCACGCACAAACACACTTATTTTTGTAATGACGGAAGAAATACCGGATGCTACACGGGTGGTTAGAGGGCAGTCGCCTGAACGATAGATAACCCTCCGATGTCCTGGTCTGTAACTACCCGACTGGTGATTGTTTCTTGTTCACTACATTGTGACAAAGATGACAAAATACAGTCAGGTAAATTTTCTATCACTTTATTTTTTTCTAAGAGTTTTCTTCTCGTCGTTAACACAGTCTACTTTTACTTCTCGTAACCTTCACTCAGTTCTTTCAGTGTCGTTATACGCTTTCTCTATCTCTCATATATTAAACTATGACGTTACAATAATGCGACGCTCGTTTGAATATTCTTCACGGCGCACCGACACACGCGCAGCTGTCTCGCAGTCACTGATCGACACATTCGCAATTGTTACAAACTATCTTTGCTGTTTCCTCGCCTCCTTATATAGAGGGGATGACGTCACAAAGCATTCTCGGCCTCTACAAACGTTCCGGCGATGACGCAGTCAAATCTTTCTTAAAGACTCCGAAACCATTTGTTTTGCCACTTCATTGTTGTTAGTCACCTGTTTGCTCGCATGAGCGGTGTGAAGAACCTTGAGCTTGTATCTTTCTTTGCTCGCTGGCCTGGTATGTGGTGTGAATTCCTTTGTTTTGCACCGCGCGCAGCGTCACATTATTATAAATCAATCCAAGGCCTGAATAGCCTAGAAGAGATCCATGTGCGGTGTCGATATCGCCTGCTCCTATGACCTCAATACGGTGAGCTTAAATATCTTAAGTTGTAAGGCGTCAGGGTTCGGTTAAAGTAACTCAGCCAGCACCCTAATTACATTTCCCTGAGCGTTGGCTCACTCCGAATTCTATATTTGGTTCCCAACCCTAGGACACTGCAATATTTACGCGCAAAACAAATATATACTCTAGTATTCCTGCCTACAGATGAAATGTAACGAAATACTTTCTCTACACATTTTCCAATGAGATTTAGAGCCAGTTAGGAATTCCTGTTCACAAATATACCGGAGTTCGGATAAATAAGTATGTACTTGAATTTATAAAGATGGCCACAGGCATAAAGGTGAGATAGGTATAAACTAAGTTCGAACAAGAATGAGTAAAATGGATTTTTGCCCTTCCTGTGATGACTTTACAGAGTTGCAACAAGATAAGCTCCCGTTTCTATTTAGATGAGCTGCCTGCGGGCATTAGAGTTCAAGAAATATGCCCTGGTTGGGGAAGATTCATCTCCTTTCTGTCACCTCACCTTTTCTTCATGGTCCATTCATCACCCTCGCTGCTGTGGCTTACATTTTCACATCATTATATCAAATCCATATAGATTTCTTTCTGACTGCTTTCTTTATTCCTGGCATTTATAGGCTTTTTCTGTTCATGACACACACATGGCTTCTGATAAACCATGTCGCATCCCCCCCCCCCAAAAAAAAACATACAAAAGTGGTTATTAGCTGTCTTCATTGTTCACCGTTCAGATTTAACTTTTAATATGTATAGTTCAAACAATGATAAGGGCAGAGCGGTTTAAATTAAAAATATCACCTAATACTAAATAAAGTCACCAGTAATGAGCTCGTTAGAGAATTCTCCACTGCTTAAGATTATTGTTACAGGAAAATGCATAATTAGTAACTCTGTAGCATGAACCTCGCAAAGAATGCCAATGGCAGATACATCATTCCCAGCTTGAAAACCAAGACTAATTAAAACTTGAAAATAAGAAAATCAAATTAACTATTTTCTAAGAAATGTGTACAGAATTATTTTATCTTCTAGAGTGGATCACTAACAGTTACACTGGTCGACAAGATTTTTTTCACAAGAAATCTGAATAGTGAATCTAGTGCATTTTTTCATCCTGAATTCAGATATGTAGTCAGAATTTTCCCATCAGGCATAGTTTTTCTGTGAAAGCTACTTTTCAAAATATGATTTTAGCGTTTTCTTTGATCTGTTATAGGAACCTTTACCTCATATGTAGCTATTTTACTCAAGCCGTATTTATTGAAATTATTTGTAATATCACGCTGAAGCACCACAAAACAAGGCTGTGCAGGTTCATTCATGTTTAGACATGCTCAGACCTGTCTGGCATTGTGATGTGTCAGTATTGAGCTGACTGTGACATTGTTCACTAGTGAAATATTTCCTTCCTTTCTGTTTAGAAGTGTATTGTGTATGTTGTGCATGTTGTATTTCAGTGCTTAATGTTTTCATCATGCCAAGAAAGTGTATAAATCATGCAGATAATTTCTGCTATATTTGTGGTGAGCTGACCTTCAAGTCTCAGAGGCAAAATATGACCCCACTTGTAAAGAAGTGTTATCATCTTTACTTTGGCTGTCAAGTTGGTGATTTTGATAAGAGCTGGGCCCCAAATACATGCTGTGTTTCGTGTGTTAGACTGCTGACTGGGTGGAAAAATGGTACACATCATATGCCATTTGCAATTCCCATGATTTGGAGGGAACCGAAGGATCATTCAACTGACTGTTATTTTTGTTTGACAAATATTAAAGGAATCACATCTAAAACAAAATATACAGTTAAGTATCCGAATTTGCAATCTGCATTGAGACCTGTCTTACACAGTGAAGAGTTCCCCGTACCAGTATATGTAGATACAACCTTAAGTGATAACTCTGATTCTGACCTAACTGAAACTCAAAATGATTCAGATGAAAATAAAAATGATCTTACATATGAAGCCAGTAGCTGTTCATCAGAACCATACTTTCCCAATCAGCAAGACCTTAATGACCTGATTCGGGACTTAAATCTGTGTAAACTGCAAGCTGAAGTTTTAACTTCCAGACTCAAAAGGGTGGAATTTACTCCAAAAAGATGTAAGAATAAGTAGTTATCGTAGCCGCCATAGTGTTTTCAAAGAATACTTCTCTGAAGAATATGGTGTTGTGTTTTGTAATAATATTTGTTCACTTATGGAAACTCTTGGGCATCAACACCGACCAGATGAGTGGCGATTGTTCATAGACTCCTCTAAAGTAAGTTTGAAGGCTGTGCTGCTACATATTGGCAATGAACTTCCATCAATACCAGTAGCGCATGCCGCTATGAAAGAGACATATCAAAATATGAAACTAATTTTAGAGAAAATACAATATGGAAAATATGAATGGAATATCTGTGGTGATTTAAAGGTCATTGCTTTATTGCTTGGTTTGCAACTTGGGTTCACCAAATTTTGCTGTTTTTTGTGCGAGTGGGACAGCAGAGATAAGAAGTCTCACTACGTTAGAAAGTCATGGCCAAAACGTGAATCTCTTCTCCCTGGCCAGAAAAATGTGGCATGTATCCCTTTAGTGAATCCTGAAAAAATATTTTTACCTCCATTGCATATTAAGTTAGGAGTTATGAAAAATTTCGTCAAAGCTATGGATAAACTTTCTGATGGATTCTTGTACTTGAAATCGAAATTCCCCAAAGTCAGTGATGCTAAATTGAAAGAAGGAGTTTTTATAGGACCACAAATCCGATCATCAATGGCTGATGAACATTTCGAGGGACTGTTAAATCCACTGGAGAGAGCAGCCTGGCAGTCTTTCAAAAGTTTATGTTGCAATTTTCTTGGAAACCATAAAGCAGAAAACTATCATGACATGGTGGCTGATCTTCTGCATTCTTATAAAGCTATGGGATGCAACATGTCTTTAAAAATTCACTTCTTGGACTCTCACTTGGACTTCTTCCCCGGAAACCTTGGAGCTGTCAGCGATGAACACGGTGAGCGTTTTCATCAGCAAATTTCTACGATAGAGAAGAGGTACCAAGGCAAGTGGAGTTCCAATATGCTGGCTGACTACTGTTGGACTAAAATGAGAGACGTTCCAGATGCAAAATATACCCGAAAATCACTATCTACCACTTTCTAGGCAAGTCAGAATCAGTAGTTAGAATTTTGAGTTAGATAGCTAGTTACGGATTTTTTAGAATATTATAAAAATTCAAATGAATATCACACAAAACTCCTGCCCGATGCGGACAAACTGTAATTATATTTGAATTCAGCAGGAAAAATACTTTTAGAATCTGTTATTTTAATTCTTGTGAAAGAGAAAAAGTTAATTTTTGTAGAACAGTGTTATGGAAATTAGATACTTCAGTAGTTACAGCATTATTTTCAGGGATTTTAACTGTAGATATCTAAAAATACAGCACTGTTTAGTAACCTCAGAACATTAGGCAAGAATATATTCATACGCAATTTTCATTTGACGCAATTATGAAGTTATATTATGTATCTGTGTCTATGTGTGTGTGTGAGTGTGTGTGTGTGTGTGTGTGTGTGTGTGTGTGTGTGTGTGTGTGTGTGTGTGTGTGTGTGTGTGAGCGCATTACACTCGAAACTTAAAACACGCCTTAAAGATGACAAGGAAGGGAAATGAAAAGGAAACGAGAGAAAGGAAATCGGATAGACGAAAAACCACCCCAGTATTCGCCTATCGCACGCGACGAACCTAAGATTTGGCGGTCGCAGGGAATCGAACCCGGGACCTTTTCAAGCAGGCCTTACACGTAGATCGTAGACCTATCTCTCTTTGTAGAAGAATATGACCTCGATAGATAAATAGAGGCAAAAATATTAAGTCTGCTGTGGCTCTCATGCTTTGGGATGGTAATTACATTTCTCCAACCACTCTTCAGTGTAGGTGGTGTTTGGTATCTTTATGTAAGGTGTACATCATTGTTTCATAACCGCTTCGTTCATTGTACTTTCTTATATTTGTCAAATCGTCATATATTAATTATATTTTTCATTGCATTGTCCCGAATTGGTTAATAGCTACCACATTCCTGCAATGATTCCTATACTTTGTTCGAAATGTCTGATATATCCAAAATAGTGCTAATTAAATGGACAAAAACGCCGTATAAGGGAATATGCCTCTTGCACTTTGAAAATAATGATAATGGTAACAATAATGAATAATAATAATAATAATAATAATAATAATAATAATAATAATAATAATAATAATAATAATAATAATAATAATAATAATAATAATAATAATAATAATAATAATAATAATGAATAATAATAATAATAATGAATAATAATAATAGTAATAGTAACAACAATAAATAATACTGATAACAGTACCTATGATAATGGTGATAATGATGATCATGATGGTGATCATGATAATAATGATAATAATAATGATAATAATGATAATGATAATAATGATAATAATAATGATAACAATAATGATAATAATGATAATGATAATAATAACAACAATAACCTTAATAACAACAATGACAACAGTAATAACAATAACAGTAACAACAATAACAACAACAATAACAATAATAATATTAACAAGAAGAAGAAACAAAACTTTATATTAGAGTGAAATATGTAGGTTCGAAGCTTTGTTACCAAGTTCTACACATAATGTATAGGTATTGTGACACCGGCCGCGGCGTAGAAAAGGACAGTCGAAGGCCGGTTGCCCCACTCCACTAACGCTGTGTGTATTAAAGGCGCTCAAGGTCAGGCTGCTGCGCGTCATACTTGTGAATACTAATGAGAGCGGCAACACAGTGAGTTTTGCACATTATTCGGGAATTTCTGGCAGCTGGCGTATTGTAGAATTTCGAGAAGGCTCCGTGTTACGTCATCCTCGCTATATAAGGGCGTGCAGCAACGAGCAGGTTAATGAGTTGCAGGTAGGAGTCAGTCAACTTTTAGTTTGACTGTGCGTGTGTGCTTGTGTGTGCCGTCCTGAGAGAACCAGCGCATCGTGAAGGACGACAGCGTAGCATTTAACGAGTGTTGAATGATTGTATCGTCAATCGTTCTCTCACTTTAGTGAGAAAAAGCTAAGAAAGAAGTAAATTGTGTATAAAGGATACGAGAAGAAAACAATTGTGAGTTATAATCTCAGGAAGGAATGTAGACCATGTTAATGCCAGTAAAAGCGAACTGCGCTGTTTGCAGGAGTTTTAGTAGCAAATAAAGTGACAAAAAATAACAGGACTGTATATTTGTCGGTTTGTCACAGTATGCACAGTTTTCATCTCTGACAGAAATACATGTGGTGCTATTCCACATATTTCTAAATGTCAAGAGTTCATTTATTCTGTTCTGTTCTGTCTTTAAAACAGCTTCTTGTTCCACGCTGAGCTTTATCTGATGGAACCTGAAGCAGCTTTCCCTTTGAACGTTGTATCTTAATACGGAATAAAAGCTAAATCTATTTCGAGCCCACTAACTAAATTGTAAGAACTGTGAATGTAGATCCTTGTCTGGAATTCGTATATTTCATAAGGCTCGTTCAGCATTCCAAGCCTTTTACTCTGTGAATATTTGCCCTATTCGAAGTGGGTCTAATACTGAGTCTATTTCAAACCTATCTGAGCAGATTCTTAACAACTGTGATCTCCTCTCCAATTTCTTCTTGTTCCTCCTCCCTGTCGTCGCTCACCTCAAGTGATAGCAAACTAACAGGAAATATCTGACCAACCAATTGCATACTGTCTAGCTGCAACAGTTTACTATTTAGTTTTCAGGTATCAGATTTATATTTATTTTGCCAGAGTTTTAGCTGATATGAGAATCAAGCCTTTTTTCATGAAGGAGATAAAATGTTTTTCTTAATGTGACAAAATGACAATATGACAAAGTGAGAACTCGCGTTACTTTTTCTGTCACTTTATTTTCCTTTCTAAACTGAAGCACTAAAATGCGCTTGTGCTTTATGGGTAATATAATCTACGTTTCTTCGAGACCTGGCAACTCAGAGCTGTTCTGTTCTCCCGTAACCTTGACCAAACGTGTTTGCCTTTCAGTTCTTGGTGTGTAACAGCTGGCTTTGACGATCACACTCACTAAAGCTACTTCAAGAAACAACACCGACTTGACGATTGAATGTCCCAAATAATTGCCTCTGACGACACACACACACACACACACACACACACACACACACACACACACACACACATTCTGCTGGAAGCTGTCTCCTTCAACATTCAAGACTCCATCACAAAAAAACCTCCCCTCGTGTATGCCGGGATTATCATGAAGTTAACGCATCGTGATTCAACGTGACAGCATGTACGGAAAGTCTAACGTGTTATATTAAATGGAGCTAACTTAATATGACTTATGACTTAACTTAATATACGGTAACGTAAGACTTTGACAATGTCAAACTTTTCCTCCACGTACGTCAAGCTTGATAACTAATTTGAACCAATTGGCAAGCACTATTATGCAGAAATAAATTGTGCTTAGCTATGTAACTATTTGCATCCTAACTCTTTTTCTGTTTCTATTGATTTGCTTCTAAGGTAGGTCATGGCAATTTCGATATTTTATCATCAACTTAAAAATGTTTCTTACTCCACAGTTGTGTATTCTCTTTATTTTTATTTTTGGAAAACATAAACATAGATTATTAAAAGAGAGCTGCTTCAAATATCCGCCATGTCTGCGGAGTAAAAGAATGATCAATCAAAATCTTTCCCATTACCTTAAGTGCATCCTAGTAGAACTTCGCTTTTATTTTACGCCACGTTCCGTTGCATTAACTCACGTTAAGTAAAGTTCATCGTAATCCAAGCATTATATATACGATATTGACGTAGCACGGATTTCTCTCGAAATTAACATTTTCTCGAACTCTCAGAAAGAAGTCCGCGGTCTGGAAGCACTTAATTCTGCCGCATTCACTGTCATCGATCACGTATTTACGAGCCACACAGCGGTGTAAGGTAGCTTGACTTGAGAGTCTGACGTGCTGGCGTCATTATACCGTATGTTTATAATGCCAACCCCAGTGCCTTTGCAGAGTATCATAGTTCGAACGTAACTTTCAGAGTTCGATGGATATTAATAGGAGCCCGAAAGGACGTAAATGTTCATAATCTTGTATGATAAGAAACATAATAGGATATGGTAGTTGTATCTTCTCGGGAAGACCTCATACTTCGAAATCGTCTATAGCTTCAGGATGTATTAGTGATATGATAGCTAAAGAACCATGTGATAATACACAGGAAAAACATCTGTCAAGGTTCATATGTACATAGTGTTGGGAGATATTTTCTTAATTGTTCACTTTTCGATTCCGTTATGACTTTACTTAATAGTTGGGAATAAATGCTCCATCATTATGGACACCGTGAACAGGTGAGCGCTTTCGTGCTTCTGAATAGAAAAGGAATACTTCTTCCACAACGATCTTGACAACGCCTTTATCATTTTACCTGACAAATTCCACATAGTAATTAAATTTTCAGCCTTGATCATATTTTCTTTAGGCAGTGGTACCTTACAATGCGCGAGAATTCCTGAAGATATAGTCAAATATTTTCCCCTCACACCAGTATGCTTGGGGGTTCCTTGAACCATAAAAAAGCACCATAAAAATGTTTAAAACATAGCTGACTATTCCTATACGACCTTGAAAGTAGTAATGTAATAAAACTTTGATGGTGTACAGTGAAATAACGTTTTGCGCAATTATGCGGGGTATATGAGGAATAATCACATTTGAAAAGGTGTGATCTTCCCGAGAAGCTTCAATTATGTTATGAAATGCTATTTCTTCCACACATAAGAACAAACATTATCTCCTCCCTTTTCTTATTTATATCCAAATAACTCGCGAAGTAATCTCATTCACGTTATAAAAACTATTATTCATTTTGGTATTAAAATCATGATGTAAAAAAGAGCACATTTTTACCTTCTCCTCAGATTTACTTGTGAGTTTGGCCTGCAAATGAAAAGTGACCGTTTTAAAATTGCGCTTACGTAGGCTGTAATAATTGCTACGTAGCCACTCTCTGATACGCCTGAGTTTATGCACCCCGCCGTACACAGGCACGCCAGAGAAGTTGCCTATCAAGCCGGGCGGATTCAAGGTTGGCTTTTTAACGCTCTGCCGCTGATGGGAGCCTGTGAAGCTGAAATTTTATTATGCATCCCACTCGCTTCTTCATCAATAATTTTCATATCTGTAGGATTTTAGGTTGGATATAAATATCATTGCATACTTCTAGATTGTTCTTAGCCTCTCGTTGGTCGAACATAACACTGAAACCTTATGGTTAGATCAATAATATATCCCTTTTTTCTGTCTTCTTGGTGCGCTGTCGATCCAACGTACGTTGCATGTTATGGATGAACCGGGGACCTCTGCATATATCTTAAAGTTCTTATTGCGCCGTTCTGGGCGATGAGTGACCTTATTTGATTAGGCACTTGAGTTTCTGAGCAACTCACATTGAGGGCAAAAGCCCAGGATGTGGGTCAGTGCTGCTAAGGATATAAAATGTTTTATCCATGGACCTTTCACGTATGTTGATCTACAACTCCCATTTATGTAAAAAGGATTCAGAGTGTTTGAATTCATAAACCGCGATTTGTGCTTAGAAAGCAAAAAGCGAGTTTAAACTCACTGCCCTAGTGGATGTAGTTTAAAACTTTGTCTGTCTTTAGAGATATAATTGTGATTCCCATGTTTCGAATATATGAAACAATGTAATGGAATAATTTATAGACCTTCGTTCCCACAAATTGTTCTGAAAATACTTGAGGGCTTCGGAGCTTTAACACCTTAATCTGGAATTGAATGTGTGGAATTGTTGAAAGTATTCTCACATAATCTCTCAAGATCCCTTGAGCTTAGAGTTAGGGTAAGATATCCCGGAAAAGCCTGATCCAAGTCACAGACGCTAACCGAGATTTTAACTCGAGACCTCCTAATTGTGAGGCAAACGCATTACTCCAAATCACGGAGGGATGGGGTGGCAAATATACTTTGTTTGGCCATTTCGTGGACTCTCATGTTTCCAATTCCGCATTTCAAAAGCTTTTAGTCATGATTTTCTAAATCACATTAAGGTTGGTATTAAAATTATATGTTCAGAAAATTAATAATTTAAAATAATTTAAAATAATTAAAAATAATAATCACAATAATAATTATCAATAAAATGAATAGAGAAAACGAAAGTAAAAAAGGCGTGAATGTAAAAAGCTGAATGGAGTTTTAACGGTTTTGATGATGTCTGTTAAGTTCAGATTCACTACTTTTAAATTTATTAATTTTGAATAGAGATTTTGTATTAATTTTATTTTAAATTTGCTTATAAAATTAAAACTAAAAAAGTAGTTCTTATATAGTCCTCACTACATAAAATTATTGAAGATGAAACTAACCACACTCTTTTCTGGTTAGTCAAAACATTGTTATTCGTTGGAGCGTCTAAGTGCCTGGAACAGCACCTTTGTTCAGTGAATATGTGCTATTTTTGATCATAAGTCCTAAAAATAGTTTAAGTTTAACAAATAATGTATCTTCTCTTTAATGACACATTATTGAATTGAGTAGTTCGTCATTTTTAAATGCTCTAGTGACCATTTTAAGGGCACTCTGCACTTGTTTAAATATTGTCACTCTAGTTTCTGCTATAATTCGAATTTCAAATACACCTCGCATTCTCATTCGGCCAGCATTCTGTGTATTTCAAGCTGAAAACGCAATAATATTTGACAGTAGCTAAAAGTGAGTATGTTATGTTTCGTAACTTAGACGAGCCTTCATAGCAAGTAGTTCTAGCTGACCCATTATTATCATGCAAACCGTGCCATTGATTATTTAACCCGAATCCTCCCCATCCAAAACCACAGGCGAGTTAGGTAACTTCAGGCAGAGACTGAAAGAACGGCGGAACGAGGTAAGAAATTGACTACAATATGTCCGCTTCATTTCTATAATGATGAAGGTAGTTTTCAGTTTATTCTCACATCGTCCGGCCGCTGCGTCCTCCAGCCACAGTCCATGCCACGAAGGAGTGCAGGTTGGGGTGGCGGAGGTCAAAACGCCGATTCTCCTGACCGTTACACGACTGTTTAACCTTTTATATAGCTTGCGTCATCCCAGTGCTTCCTCTATGGCAGACAGGCTTGGACATTTACAAGAAAACAGTATGAGATGATACAGGTCTGCCAGCGGAAAATGAAAAAGAATATATTGTAGATCAAACTTGGGGAGAAAGCTTGAAAGGAAGAGTGGAATGGAGGATGTGGCCACAAGAGCAAGAATACTTAAATGGCAATGGGGAGGACACATAGCCAGGAAAGAAACTGTGTTAAATTTAAATCAAATTCAAACTAACATATAGTTTCTAAGAAAGTTTTCAAAAATATAGAATTTAGTGAAGTTTAAGAAGTAAACAAAACTATGGAACATTTAAGTGTTCTCTAATATGTAAGAAAATACAGGAAAATGAACTTACAGGAACTAGCCCTACCTTGGTGGGAGGCCCGTGCTCCAAGTACATTTACGAGCTATCTTTATCCTTATTTACCTTTCTATCACGATAGCTACTAAATTGGCCCTTCAGGGATTTAACGAGGCTGAGTACACCCCTACCAGACCTCCCAGTGGGCGAAAAATCTCACGCCGGCACCGGAGATTAAACCCGGATCCTCCGCGTCAGAGTCAGGCGTGCTACCACTGCGCTACGGAGGCGGTCAACAAATAAGTGTACATTTAAAATATTGTTGCTCCACACGCAGAAAATAAATACTGCTGCAGCGCACCTCTGGAGATAATGCAAAGTTGTCAAAATACCTGTAGTTCTTGCCCAACATTGGCCACTCCAGGATTCCTTTCTCATAAGTTTCTGATTTTATTATTCGCTTATTCTCAACGTTCTATTGCTTCTTAATTACTGCCATGTTGCCTGAAACCAACGAGATGATTCGTTTGTTAAAGAACCCTGAACTAGCAAGAGTAGTTTCGGCTTTGAAAATCATTAATGAGGACATTAGATATCTCGGCACTAATTTGAGAACATGGGTAAAGTTTCCAATCGGGTTCCTCAGCTAAGAGAAATCTGAAACACTATTAATGCTACACTAATTCAAGTAATCTTGCAGCTTAGCTGACACTGGTAATTAAGAAGGACTTGGCAACAAAAGAAAGAAAAGCACAGACTTGGGGACCATTGTGTTATTTTTAATCCCAGCGAACCACACACTTAAATTGTGTGCTTGGTAAAAACAAGGCGAGAGAAGGAGTCTGCGCTGTAGCTTTAACACGAAATTACGGAAAGGCCATTTCCTTTTTACTACAAGCAGCCATTCGACACGACCTTCTAATTCGTCCCTTCTCTTTGTTAGCGGTGAAGAACGATGTCTACCATTCTTATCAGTTTCCACAGAACAGAAAACGAAAATGAGGCAGCTAAAGAAGTACCATCTGTCTCTCAATGAAAGTCCTTCTTTGCGTTTAGCCAGTGGCGTGCGTTGAACGAAATTCTACATGAAGCACAAAACTGGTTATATTTCATGAGGTCCACTCGTGAGTAAACGGGTTGGGTCCGTGAGACCCGGTCAGAAATATTTCATTAATTTTCTCTGATATGGCATCTGTGCCAACATGTTCAGTAGCTGGGCAGCCTGGTAAAATATTAGCTGCTTGTGTGTATTGTCTAGTGTGTGTAGGGGGTCTGTAAGGCCCGACCCGTACAATCATATAAACAAATTTTTGCGTGGTTTACTTGTCTCCTGCTTTGTTATTTTTAAATATGCTTCTTACAAATTGTACGAAGAACTAAATATTTAACACTATGTTACAATAATATGCAATTACATACGTAATTTTATTATAGCAGTAGTTAAGGATTTCTAACCATTTATAGCTTTCTTTCTTTCTTTTTTCCCTATGGAAAAAAATTATATTGCATCGCCTTTAATATATACATTTATTTATCTATGTTAGTAACTTACTTATTATTTATTCATGCATTTACTTATTATTTCGTCATCCAGAAGAAATTCAAATAAATGAAGAAGATAAATTTATTGCAAAGGCAGAAACACAAGATACTCGTGCTAACAGTATTTCGTTACTTGGATTTCGGGGTTTTGTCAGTTTGTATAATTGAGTTTTTCACTATGTTTGAAGTTTATTGTATTTTCAAGAACATGAATTTCCTGTCACTAAGAGTAGTCAAAATAATGATTCCTGTTATTATTATTATTATTATTATTTCTAAATGCATATTGGATCACGTAATACAGAAAAAACATAAAGCTAAAAATGTGTTCTCATTTTTAAAACAAAACACCTGGGCCTCTCACACTGTTGAAGACAAGTCACAGCATTTTAGTCAGAAGAGTTGAATGACTTAATGAGAGACCTAGATCTTACCAAGCACAAGAGCGAATTACTAGGATCGAGATTAGAAGAGAAAAATGTCCTGGGTCCAAACACCACATTTTCCTGGTATAGGAATAGAGATAAAGAATTTACCAAGTTATTTAAGATTGTTATTGCAGTGACGTACCAGGTTTAATTCAACATCTAGGAAGACCAACATATGATAGTAACGACTGGCGTTTATTTATTTATGCTTTAAAGCGAAACCTAAAAGCCCTTTTATTGCACAATAGAAGCGAATTTGTCTCAATACAACTTGCAGATTCTGTTTTCCTAAGAGATTCATATGGAAATCTTGAAACCAAAAGATTAATTACCAGAAACATGAACGGCTATTGTGTGGGGACCTAAAGGTATCCTTTTCATGCCAGTCTAGTTGATCCAAAGAAAATTGTATTACCTCCATTGCATATAAAACTAGATATTATAAAACAATTCATAAAAACATAGGACAAAATGGTTCCATTTTCAAATATTTGAGTAGTAAATCTTGAGTAGTCTTTGATGGACTTCAGATAAGGTAGCTAATGAAGGACAGTGCATTTTTGGATGTGATTAAAGATAGAGAACTGCAAGTATGGTATGCTTTCAAAGAAGTAGCCAGGAAGTTTCTGGAAAATACAAAGGATCCGCAATACGAAGTAATTGTGAGAAATATGTTAGAAAAGTTACGAATAATTGGGTGTAATATGAGTTTAAAACTTCACTTTTTGTATTCACATCTAGACTATTTTCCTGATAATTTAGGATCCCTCGGTGATGAACAAGGTGAAAGATTCCATCAAGAAATCAAAGAGATGGAGAGTAGATATCAGGGTCGATGGAATTTTGCGATGTTAGTGGACTACTGTTGGTGCTTGAAAAGAGAAATCGCTCAACCAGGCTATAAACGTAAATCAACGCAGCCATCCTTCCAGGTAAGGAAAATGTAACTTCATACCCTCTTTTACAGGTATGTAGGTATTTATTTTTATTTTTTACTGAGAAATGTTTCATTCTTTATTTATTTTAACTCACTTTTTAATACCAAACACACCGTTTTTTTATTATTTTCATTATAATATCTAGTGATTTGTAGAAAAACCTTACGTGATAGAGAAAAACTGTAATCACCATTCAATTTAGCACATCGAAATTAGGGAATATCACCTTTCAGAGCTCAAACCGGTGGGGGAATTTTTTTTTCAGGTTAGTATTATTTTTTTAGGCGAAACGGTTCTTTGTTGACAAAAATTGTATCGGACATATTTGTTACACTGATCATGTAGAATCCCTGGTCAACGTGTGGGTGAAGCAGTACCTTCCACCCTATATAGGCATACAATTTTAAAGAGAGACGGCCTACGAGCTCAGAATCTACATTTTATTGCATTAACGCCGGCCGTGAAAGCCTTAACGTCTTCATAATAAAACAATTCTAGCTCACCTCTTAACTCAGACAGCAGAGTACATTCCTGCTGAGCAAGGAATCTCGGGTTCGATTCCCGGGTGTGGAGTAGAAATGTTCCTTTAGCCAAGAGTATTCCCTATTTTCCGAGAGTCTGAAATTATGAATGAGAATATAAATGTGTATGTGATCTAATGCATAAAACCCAAAGAAAAACCAGAATTCCAATGATAAAATGCTGCCAATACGACCATTGCAGTTAAAGGCGGGGTATATAAATGTAACAATAAAAGAAGACACCATCCTGAATCTATCGTATGCCATGAAAGGCCAAGTGAAATCGAAAAATTATAAATGAATTGTCAGCATTAAAACATTAATAATATTGAAACTCTACTATAAACATAACAATCCAATATCGGCCGCTCTTTTTTTCTCACGTGGTGTCGTGAAAGGCACAAACAGATTGTTAGTCATTATAGAAGAAAACATAATTTAATATATATAATTTAAGTGTTTATTTACTAACCTCTCCGTATATTTATTTGTTTACAAAATATACGTTAACTTAATACCCTAAATTTAAGAAGTTACTTTCATAGCCGTTATATTTTTATACTTAACAAGGACATTTGTGTAAAATAAGGATGTAATTGTAGAGAATCCTAGAATCTAAATGTTTAGATGTTCTTGTGCATCCAGACTAATTTAATACAATATTATCCAATTGTTGTTCATTTGATATTGTCTATCTTCCAGATATACGTTGTTTCAGCCTGCCGATAAACTTTTTTCAATTTATTTAATAATTTTCCTCTGAGTTTAAATTTGAAGTGCTTCCATCCCTTATTTCGTTTGGTAGGTTTCCCAGATTCTGTAGAAGGAACGTATTATTGCAGAATACTTATCAAATAATGGCCCAACTCATTGTGGTTAGGAGTAAACATACTCAATTATAATAAAGGAAATAAATTTGTTTGTAACTAAAGCAAACGCAATTTAAATTAACTATATTGCTTTTTACAATTTCCTATTTTGTTTTTTGTATTTATTAAAACTTATTGATTCTGCTGCTCAGAAAGATTGTATACTGGATATCCAGTTTAGCTTTAGTACGTGGCTGATGGGAGCTAAGTCTGACCAGTTCAACAACCTCACTCGCGGCCTAGCTCATTCACCTGAGGAGGTTAATGGTAATTGTAGTTCAGCATAAGGTTGTAATTGTAATCATCAGCGTAATTACACAAGCAAGAGACAAGATGAAAGGTTAAAGAATTGACAACGTTTAACTGAAATTCCTAATAAAGTTTTGAGCTTTTAGTTTTTAAATCATTTCATCGACAGTTCAATCCACACACTAGCCATCCAAAATCATTCAGGAAAACAAAACTTCAGCTACACGCACTATAACAGTTAACTACAGGACTCAAAGAGACAAATGTTACTATTTATGCATTCCTTAAATGGTATATGAGCCCACATGCCTGTAAGTCTGTTTTGAGAGTTGCAACAATTAAAACAAGTGATATCTGTCACCCACGCGAGTAACCAAGGGTTAAAGTCTGGTTTCTCTAAATTATTGTTATAATTTTTTTCGTCATACAATAGAAACAGGGTGAAGTTCTATTACTGACATGCAGGTACTAATTTTAGAGCATCTGAATGTCGATTCACTTTCCCTTCTCTCAATTTTTCACTACTAATCCCAAGATCACGTGTCAAACCTAACCTAGACCGATGTTTCAAGTGTACTTAAAAGCGACAGCCCGATGTCGGCAGATTTACTGGCGATTACCTATAACTCCTGTGGCACAAAATTCCGGCCCACCAGTGACACCTACATGATCCTGGCAATTGGCAACATCATTAACCAACAAAATATGTTTTTTTTTTTCTAAGTTCCCTCTATTCCTTTTGTATATCCGCGGAGAAAATGATTGAGCGTATTGTGAGACCAGAATATTTGTCGTGTTGCAGCGTGGTTTATACAAGTCGATATTTGCAACATTCTGTTGAGTTTATTGATAGTCTCTGTTTCATATGTTATAGTCTGTGTATATGTGTAATAATATGTTTATCTTGGAGAACATGAAGCAGATAGAAATACATTTTGTTGAGAATCAAATGTATCTAGATACTAATGAAAAATGAATGTTAGTGACTAAACAAAGGCATATTAATATAACACGCCACAGGTTATATATTGAAACTTTCGGTTTTACACATTTCTGGTGTCATTTGAATGCACGCCACTGCTTTCCTTTCTTTGAGGTCATATTCCCACCAGTGCAATTCCACGGCTACCTCCACTTCATTTGTAATGAATCCATGAAAGTCAGGTGCGCACTGTATTCATGCTAAAGGGCAGTGCCAATGCAAGGTGTGAGGTTCAACATTTTCAAGTTTCATTAAGAAACGGTCTCGGAAATAAAAGAGCATGCGTATGCCCTTTTTTGTTCCATCTCCTTTACTTTCTTTTCCAGTCTCTGGTACTAACGAATACAAAACACGTAGCACCTGCTTTCCTTCATTCGTATCTGCGAGTCTTTCCTCACCTCTTGTTTACCTGGTCTCGCACAGATATTGAGTCACACGTTTCCGTAATATTGTAATGATTTAGTTTACAATTTGACATAAAGATTATGCATGCCCAATAGATGCACCTTTTATTTATTGACTATCTTAAAGCTTTTGACAAAGCATTGGTTACGCATTGGTCGCTGCAATTTCCCGCATGCCTATCTTCCTAAACGGGACCATGCTCCTCTCTGTCCCGGTCCGTCACGTGCTGCTAGAGTGTGTTGCAATAACTCACCTTCTAGACTCTCTGCAACTGTATGTCAGACTTGCAGAGGTCCTGGCGTACGACAAACAAACGGTCGAAAGAGTTTTGAAGTTTTTTTATCAAAGGTAAACATGAACCTGAGGATTTAACATTTTATATATCAAAATTTCATGTTTTCTCGACCATTTCATAACTTTATTTTGTGACTTTTGCTTCTTTGTTTGGTATATTTGTGTATGTATATTTGTGTTCTTTTTTTTACTGTTGCTGTTTTTACTGGTATTTTTATTTTACACTGAAATTTATCTCTGGATTTTGCCATGATTCGTTATATAAGGGGGTTGATACTAGTTGAGCGCCCTTAAACTTATATTGTGGACGCCCGGCGCGACACAAAACAAAGGACTGTGGGGTTAAGCTGCTTCACACACATAATAAAACAGGAGTTATAAGTTTAACTTGTTTGGCAAATCCTATTGAAGTAGTAAGTCTTATCTACGTGTACTAGGCAATTAAATGGTGCAACCACGCTTCCTTTAAAAACTAAAGAAAAATATTTGATGGGGTGCACTCGCATGACTTTCTGTACACTTCTACTAACTATTGCTACAAACTCTGATCCCTCTATCTTCTTCGCTTTGGTTGAGATAAACATTTGCAGAAATTATTGTAAATTTTCTTGCAGGTGTTAGGGAAATTTGGGAATACAGTAGTTTTTGAGCGATAGTCAAATCTTTTAATGCTGGTCACTATATGAAGGCTCTGAAATTCTGTTCTGTTCCCACGGCCAAAATATAAAACTCGAAAATCGACCTTCCATTTGAGAAAAGTACAGGCATTGCAAAACTCACACAAATAAGGAATATTTTCCAAATGGTTCACCCCACAAAAAATTCGTTCGGACATAATTTGTATGTTTTAATGAGATCTACATCTTTGAATAGTAAGATGTGGTCCATCTCTTACGGTTTACCCGTTACTCAAAGGTCACCAGGAGGACTACATGGGCAATAGACAGAAGATTCAAAATATACATATCCTTTATCACAATATTATCTTGGTTATATGACATTTTAATCAAAAACCTTTAAAACCATTTTTGGGAAAATCAGTTTCCGAGAAGTGTTCCATGTAGAGTGGAGAAATTTTCTTTAAAACCTTCGTGTCGCTCGCTTCCTTGAAAGTTATTAAACCTAAAATCAAATTTGGTTTTTTAACCGACGTTTTTGAGATACGCTGTTACACGCAGATACATAGACACATACAGAAAAGGACACTTTTTGAATTCAGCGGGGCTCAAAACAGAGTTTCGGTGAAATCTCGACATTAAAATTTTGGGTCGAATACAATACCTCCCCTAGTTTCTATACGTAGCAGAGAAAGTAAATAAAACTATAAAAAATTGTTAAATTAGTTTACTTTAGAAATTCAATAAAGTGGTGAAATAATTTCAATTTTAAGACTTTAACCAAATATCTGTAATCCATACACCGCATCATTTACACGAACGTGCTACTAGATCCTGGTAGGAAATAAGACCACGTGTGTGTCCTGTTTTTTGTTGTACTACCTTTACTTTCTTTTCCACTGACTGGACCTAACGAACACAAAACACGTTCCGGCCTGGACTCTGCAAGCCTTGAGATAACTTTCTTCCATTCTTCTTTTTTTTATTCTTCCACGCCGGCTGTTTTTCTTCATCCGTATCTGCGAGTCTTTTCTTGCATCCCTTCACTACCTAGGCATCCGACTTCGTTTTTCGCAGTTAATGCTGCCCACCGACCGCGAGAGCGGACAGAAAAGCGGATATAAGATGGATGGCGAGCCACACTTCCGTTCAACCAGTGCTACCAACACACCGCCCCGAGAAACAAAACCTTTCAAAGAGAAAAACCGCACAAAGCAGCAGCACGGAAGTGCATCCTGTATGCCTTTAGGCTTGTTATAATGACTCGGCGAACACCTCTTTTCATAGTCGCCAACGTAAATAAGGAATCTTCACTGACATATTACAGAAACACCTAAATAAATACACAGGATTTTAATATCGAGACGCCGCGGATGAATACAACGCAAAGAGAATTGCAATATCAGTTTCTCTTCTGTTTTAACTTTCTGCCTTACAACTCCGGCTTCAGCACAGTAATTAATTCTAGTGCTTGTCAATTGAGTTGTATTTTATGAGCTTTGCTTCTCAATCTCATTATTTGACCGCCAATTCATACTTAAACCAATCACTTCAATATATCATGAAAATTTTACTTTCTCTACCACGTTGGGGAAGCAGTGTATTTGACCCAAAATTTCGATGTCCATATTTCACTGGAAGCATGTGTTCTGAGGTCGTATGAATCAAAATAAAAAGTACTTTTAGAAAAAAGGTCCGCGTGTGTCTGTGTGTCTATCTGTGCACAGCATAGCTCAAAAACGAAGTCTGTTAAAAACCAAATTTGGTATTTAAGTTTAATATCCTTCAAGGATGCGACACCAAGATTTTGAGGAAAATATCTCCACCCAAAGCTACCCTTTACACGGAAAATATTTAGAAAATTTTGATTTTCCCAAAAAATGATTTAAATGCATATAATTCAGACATTTTTATGGGAAATGAAACATATTTTGAATGTTGTGGTCACAGCCTATGTAGTGCTGTTTACTTGACTTTCACATAACTGGAACCTAAGAGACCAAATCTTACTGTACAAAAATGTAGGTATCGTTAAAACACACAAGTTATATCCAAATGCATTTTTGTGGAATGAGCCATTTCGCAGATATTCCACGTTGTTTGTGTGAGTTCTGTAGCAGTTATACTTTTCTCAAATGGAAGGTCCTTATTTATTTCTTATCCCTTAGCCGTGCAAAGAGAACGGCATTTCAAAGCATTCATAAAGCAACCAGCTTTAAAAACTTAACCAGCGCTCAAAGCTTACTGCATCCCCATATTCCCTGTGCACTACAAGGAAATAAGCAATAAGGTGATTTCTGCAAATATTTATCTCAACTAACATGAAGAAGATGCAAGAATAAGAGTTTGTAGAAGTAGTATAAGGGTAGACAGAGTCATGTGACTACAAGACCTCAGATCTTTTTTAATGCAACTTTACATTATTTCTGTAGTTCAAAAAGCACTAAAAAAACGAACATTTTGGAAAAGTCAAAACAGTTCAACTCCTGAATGTTGCTCACTATTTCTCGAATATAGTTCATTAAAACCAAATATTACATTTTGAATTTAATTAAAGCTTTTCGTGTGGAAAATAATACATAATATGATCCTTAATTTTATAAATGTATTAAATTATAATAGCTCAAAGCTATCCTTGATTTTAAAAAAGGGTGCATTTATCTTTTCATCCGCCTTTAACGTATGTTAGGAATTTGATATGCATCACATCGAACACACACACACACACACACACACACACACACACACACACACACACACACACACACACACACACACACACACACACACGCAGGCACGCACACACACACTCTAATGCATGTTTATTTGAAAGTCCTATTTGGCATATTTTAATGCCCAGCTAGTCAAAATTGCAATCGGATTCCGATTTTGTAATGCCTGAGGGTTTTTTTGTAAGTAATAAATAATATTTTGCTAAGTTTTGTTGAAAATTCATTGAAGTGTTACACTTCATGAGTGACGTGATGAATTCCTACCACATCCAGTTATTTATATGTAGCTGTGATAAACAGGAAACTGATATATCTTTCCTAGACATTTTGAACATCGCTCGTAAACAATTTTAAATCCTTGAGTCAGTATTGTTGGTCATACTAGTATTGGAATACTACAATACATCAGTTCAATTCATTTAAACCTAAGTTCACTTCAATGTCGTTATTTTTCACATGCTGTTTTTCACTGCAATTTACCCGTCATTTATATCCGCAACGTACTAGCTGCTTGCTTTCAACTTAATGGCTTTTTCCTTTAATTTGTTAGCCATCGTAATGAACGTGTAAATAAAACGTCTAGTATTAGCACTTGTTTGACCGCACAGCGGGATATTTGAAGCTATAAAGGGCAAAAACAGCGATTCAGAGATTTATTTGTGAGCTCGATGTACTATATTGTGCTGCGAGGGGGCGGTTCTTGCATTAGCGATTGTATGAATGAGCCTAATGGGCTGTCTCTGTTGGAATCTAAACATTAGATTATGGCTAATAGTCTCCTGTATTGACTTTCAGGAAAATCGCACGTCGGATGTGTCACAAGAGCCGTAGGGGTTGATTGATTCCTAAGCTTGCCTACAGGCTTTTCGATTCAATTTACGAGTCCTGTATTTGCCTACGCCCGATTTGCCTACGCCCGTGATAGTGGGGGTATTGGATTTGCCTAGAGATTTTAACAGCTCGCTGAGTATAGCAACGGGATCCCGATAATCTCTGCATTGCGCCATTACGGTAGCAGATACGTTTCAAAGCGCTTTGTGATATATCTGTTCACTTTTTAATCGCGTTAGCGAAAAGTGCGGACAAAGAGAGGCACAATTCCAGACAAAAGGATACGCACTAACTTAAATTCCATGCTTCGTTAAGAACACACGCACGCTCGCGATTCAATAAATGGGCACAATGTCCATTGTTGATCCTCTTCCAGTGTTTCAGTTGGTAATAACGGATTTGATTGACTACTTATGTATCTCTTTGACACCGAGGTATTTCAATTCTCTCAAAAATAACAAATCTGGTGTCATACTCACATGACTTTCTCTACCATTTATCGCTTAGTAATGGCCACACAAATTGTTCTCATCGTAGAAACATCTTTGTATATACTCATTCTAATCGACATAAACCTTCATAAAAAATAACTGCATTATATATTCTCTTATAGATACAAGGGAATAATAATAATAATAATAATAATAATAATAATAATAATAATAATAATAATAATAATAATAATAATAATAATAATAATAACAATAATAACAATAATAATAATAATAACAATAATAATAATAACAATAATAATAATAATAATAACAATAATAATAACAATAATAATAATAATAATAATAATAATAATAATAATAATAATAATAATAATAATAATAATAATAATAATAACAATAATAATAATAACAATAATAATAATAATAATAATAATAATGAAGAATTGTATCATTTACTGTTATTACTATTATTAAATAAAGGTGGGTTTCAAACTGTCAGAAGAATTTTGTATATCAAAAAGTCATTGACAATCAGGTTCTGACAGTGTTCAAAACTAGGCTAAGGAATGTTCATACATGGAAATTAAAATTCATCCAGACTACTGCCTGAATGCTCTACTTTTTGCATATGACCCAGTTATAATTACTGAGGTTTCAAATGATGCGTCAAATATGCTCAGAAAATTAGTACATGAGTGCACGATACGGAGATTAGAAATAAATTTCAGTAAAATCGAATGTAACACGGAGTTTAGAAGAAAAGCCAACACGTAATGCAGAAGAAATAGCACATGTGGAATTTTTAGATACCTTGAGTCTATAATACAAAAGGATGCAACAACAAATTTAGAGACTCAATGAAGAATAACTAATGGAAAGAGAATAATAGGAATGTTGAATTCAGTTTTATGGAGTAAAAACTTAATATATGAGAAGCCATTCGAAACTAAATCATACGACGGTGAAACTTAGATCATAAGTAGAGCGAGGACATATATCCACTGAAGAAGAAATCAGGTTGACTGCACGGCGAATTGCTTGCTTGACGTCATCGCTGCTACCTCGGACTGAGGGGTGAACAGCGTGCTGTGGTTCAGTATGACAGCTGTACCGTACAGATAGGGAGTGTTATATTCTGTGTGATCCGTGTTTACATACGAGGTGAATAATGTCTTCAGCTTTAGGTGATGGTAAATTAAATCATTTATTGGAAGAATTTGCAAGAAATAATTTCGTATTGAATGGCGATACGATACACTGTAAGTTGTTATTCACAAATTAGAGATTCCAAGGAGAAACGGAAATTGTTGAAGCAACATTGTAATACCAAAAACATAAAGCACTTGTTGCAGCATCAAAGAATAAAGAACACGACCATTTGTCACTTCAATCGGAATTTTTTTAAGACATGTGCAAAATAGATCATGTAAAATCATGTAATGATCCTGGCTACGTTACAATGGTTCATATAAAAATTGGTTTACAACAGCTAGACAAAATGTCATCTACGTATGACGAACACAATGCAAAATATCTTACGTTTGCTCCCGTTACATCATGTGACGTTGAGAGAAGTTTCTCGCTGTATAAACATGGTTTAGATGACAAGTTTTACTTTTGAACAATTTAAAAAATGTATTATTGTTCACTACAACGTTTTTGAGGAACGAGTAGAAGACGATATGAACTGATGTAAATGGACTAGGGCTTCTTACACAGCCCTGCGCGTTTGTTTACATGTTCTGAACTCCTGTGCTACGCCGTCTGCCAGTCACCACGGAGCGTGTATAGTACGAGCGCGCGAACATTGTAAGCGATGGGATATTTATCCTCGCTCTAATCATAAGCAGACAACTTGCAAACACATTACTGGTATTAGAAATGGATTTTTGAAAATGGTCTGCACGAAAATCCAGGAAAGATAAACTTCTGAACGATAGAATAAGGGAAATTATTCAAGTTCACAAAAACATTTTGTGAATATTCTCAAGGGAATGGCGATAAAGAATGTTTTAAAATTCATGAAAACAAAACATTCAATGTTGATGTTCAAGAAGAGCATGGGCCCATACTTACATTGCCATCAGACTGACTTGTTGTTTGGTGTATGCTTGGATTAGTTTAGATGTATTGTCGATGACAATATGTATAAAATAAAATGTGTGCACCTTATATGATTATAAATTATAGCATATGTTCCTTTTTAAATTTCCAGGGGAAGAATTTCTCAGGGAATCTTGAGAAATAATTTCACGCATACAGTTTCACAATTGTTTGTGCTTGGTGAACTTGCACCTACTTAGGTATAAGTGGAAACAGAATTACTGTAAGTAAATTCCTGAAGATTTTTCTTCAAATAATTAAAGCAATTCAACACATACATAGAAGGGTATGAGCCCCTGAGTCATTTTTGTGACATTAGCAACTGGTTGGCGTAAATATGGTGGCCCCAAAACAAGACTTCTTACCTGAGATGACTATAAATATTTGCTTCATCACATCAGTGCTTGTAAACACCTATGAGCCGAGGACAACGGAGCTGTCAGAACAAACAGGCTATGAATGTGGCAGAACAAAGCGTTTCCAAAGTTTCCAACTGCCAGCTTATTTAACAGAAATTATAGAAAGGGCGAATTTCGAGAGTAATCCGTGCTACGTCGTTCTCGCCCGTATAAGTGAACCGGACGGAGAGAGGAGTTCTTTGGAGTCGTGAAATGTTGAACGGGACAGCTATCAGCAGTTAGTTTTAAGTGTTTGTGTGTGTGTGTTTGTGTGTGTGTACAGTCAGCATTGAGAGAGAAAAAGAGAGAGAGAGGGTGTGTGTGTGTGTGCGCGTGTGTGTGTGCGCGTGTGTGTGTGTGGGTGTGTTGGAGTACCATCAGAGATATTTTTGACATTAATTATCACGTCGGAGTTTTTGCAGTTGTGTTTTTTAAGTGAGTGCATCAGCATTTGTGTCACTGTTACGCTAAGGCAGAGCTTTCAGATGCAAAACTATAATGACCTGTAGATTGCATTGACGATAAAACAGAACTGTGTTTCTGTGCTTTAGTTTTAGAAGAGAAATAAAATGATAGAAAAAAAATAATTGGAAGTGTAACTTGTCACACTGGTATCAGGAGTGGAATCTGCCGCATTCTCAACTGTCACGATACCTTCAATGAAAACTTATCAATACTTTGTCCAAGAATGCATAACATGTATAACCCTTTAATGATTTTGTTAGCAATATAATCATTTGTCTTTTCCAGCCCATGGTGCAATTTTTGGGTGATAAGTGATCAACAAAAACGTGACAATTTCATCTCACAGGAGTTTCTTTTTCTCTTTCTCATTTAAAACAATTTAAATGTGGCTTTATCATAATCACAAGTGGCATAGTCTACAAAAATATTATGCTTATCGTATAATCCTTTGTTTCTTCGCTCAGTCTGTCGCTTCATTTCTTGCGTCAAAAAAAGACATGCTCTGCATCCAATTTATTTTGCGTTGCTTTTTTTCTTTTTTTCTTCTTTCCTTTTAACTGAATTTTACCCGCTATCCTGGGAAATAAGATTTCTAAACTTTTATTTCTTCGCTACTCTTCTTGTTGAAAATTACTGGCACATTTGGCAACTTCCCCTTTAACCTTAGAAAGATAATCTACTCTATAATGAACAAGGGTATTTTTTTATTCAGTATCATCGTATGATGCATCACACAAAACGGGAGTGTTCAATTCAGATGGAATTCTCTACTCTTCTGAAACTGTTCGTGCAAAAATATTTTCTTGTATTTATTTCTTGGTAATTCAGATGAGCTTTCACTAGAGATGCAATATTTTGTTAGGTTTAAGGAGAACGTTGTAAGACACAGTTTAATTCAGATCTGTAGAATGCGTATCATTGTGTGATACCTTTAAAATTCCATCTTTGGTTGACTACAAATGAATAACGACTTTCGGCTTGAAATAAGAAAGAATATTTCAGAAATTGTTAACGGCACAAAAAATTTGCCTGACACAAACTGTGGCATTTATAGACCACTTTGTGTATAGTAAGACTTGACTATCTCTTGCCGTTTACCAGTTTTGCCAGTGATACAAAGTCATTTAGAATGAGGAGCACATTGTATTTTTTAGACCTCCTTTAGACTTATTTTTGAAAAAAAAAAGTTTGGAAAAAAGTTCTATGCAAAGGATAGTATGAGATGCGGGTTTTTGTTGAACATGTTCTTGCCGGATCCTTGCAGAATGCTGAACTGAAATACCCAGTTTGATATTTAACCCTAGCCATGCCAACCAACGGGAGAATACTGCATTTACAATTAATGTATCAATCCCATGGTAACAGGGCTAAAACTGGGCATTAATACTTCGGGTACCATTAGGAAATCACGTCATATCCAATAGCATACTAACCTAAAAATAAGTTATTAATGAATCTTTAGCAAAATATAAAAACGCATGAATTATTTATTGGTTGAAATATGAAATGTGCAATTGGACATGTTTACATTAAGAATCGATTCAATTATTTTTATTTCTTCAGTACATCTTGAGGTGTAACCTGGATTTTCACTGAAAAATATAAATTATTAGGCCTATCTGAGACAACATAGATGTAGCTTTTCATTTGTTCACACCGAGAATTCATTGTTTCTTAATGTCTAATAAAATATGCAAAATAAAATTTGATTTATTATTTTTCAAGTATTGCAAAAACTAATTGTCTAACCACGACCCTGCGGGCCTCGTATGCTCAAAATGCATTCTCGACCTGATAAGTATCACAGTTCTTAGAACGCAATACTCTTAACTGTTTCATTTTTACTGCTTATTTAAAAAAAGAAAACACCGACAACGCTTAGTATGTTGTGCGGGATGAAAAACTGGTAAGTTCTGAGATCGGAACACCTGTCCGGAAATGCACGGTTTGGACGCTGTGGCGCATTGAAATGTGAGTTGGTTTTGCGTCCACATTTCATCAATAAACCCAACATCGACCTGTCTACAGCCCTCCTACGTCATTGCAAAGCCTATATCGCACTTGACCCAATACATGCTGTGTTCTTTGAAGATGTTCAATCGCTTGTGTACTCGAGCCATAAGGTCCTCTGCTGACGTCAAAGGAGTGCAACTCCACACAAAATACTCAAGATGTTTCAGATCTGGTGGCTGTACTGCCCACAGAACTGGTTCTCCTCTACCAATCCATCGATTTGAATATAAACGTTGAGGTGATTCCGCACATTTACATCAAAGTATGCTGCAGCTCAAGTCGGCCATTTCAGCAGCTGTGTACTGGTACATTTCGCACTGTTGTTTAAAGACGTTACTGTGCTGGAAGTTACACAAATAACGCAGTAGAATGGACACCAATAACTCTATGGAGTAGTTTAGCGTCCAGGGGGAGGGGGGGGGGGGGCGCATCCCACTCTTCGAGGTTTGCCGTTAACCTTCCCTATCCGGTCCACCCTTTAGTAACAGTAGTAGGGCATTCCCTTTGTGGACAAAGTAGACACTGTGGCCAACGATGCACTGCCTAAGAAATACTTCCGAAAGGTAAATGAAACCCCACAAGAGTGTATTATTCAAAGCTACATTAATGTACAGTAATTCTCATTGCGTTTCAAACTTGTATTAAAAACAGAACTGCAATTCATGCAGACTTTTAGAGCACTGAACCTGTTGATTTTATGTTAACTTGAAATAAGCTTTTGTTTTTAGATAAATCAACCTAACATATTTCGAATTAAGATGTCGTTACTGAAATGATTCAAAAGTTGTCAGTTCCAATTAGGAAAAGTAAACTATGTAAATTACTACAAATTGGGCAAATCTCCCCTAAATAATAGAGAAAGTTAAAATATTATCACTGATAGTTATTATTTACTTATGCCAACACACTTACTGTTGGTGTTTTTAAACACACAAGCCATGTATGGGCAATGTTTGAGAGGTAGAATTGGAACTGAAAAATGCTCTAACTTTAAGCGGAAGGTCTGTGGTTCAAATCCCAGCTGTGGCATTGAATTTTTCAGTTCCAATTCTACCTTTTAGATATTACCATTGATTTAATTTGTTATATTCTGATTCAAGAGTATTATACTTTTCTGTGTAACATGTATATTATCGCAACCAAAGCATGAAAATATCTGTTTGCATTTAATGCAGGAATCCTCACTCTTGTAGTCAGCTAATCGAACCTTGTGATGAGCTTCGAAAACAAACAAATGAGACGTGCGCAACCGGTTATAAACGAGTTGAACTGCTATCATGTATCCGATAAGAATTTATGATGGGCATTAGAGAGGTTATCTATCAGGATCATATATGAACATTACATCATAAAATATGGCCGTTGCAGGCAGTACAAAGCACCGTCATGAGCAATTATGTCCCCTTCACTTCTCCTGTAGCACTTAATGTGCTGGTTGAGACCTTACAGAAAAATATGCCAAAATGTCAATATCGACATGCTATTAGCGGGATATATGTAGCTTTATAAAGTAAAACCGAGGTAAATGATAACTGCTCCGAACACAGAGATAAACTGTAAATTGCGCTTATACTTCGTGGTGCGATAAATGGAATCAATTATTATCGTTCAGGGAAGGTCTTTTTGGGCACAAACAATTCCATGAAGAGATATAGCATTGACCAGCAATATCCAACGTTTGCGAAGGAGAGGAGGTTGGATTTACCTCCTTTCACTTTATGCTTACTGTGCCACTCACTCAGGCGTGCATTGTGTTGCAGTGGCGGTTTGGTTATATATACGTTGCGTTTGATTCACAAAAGTGCTTTCAAATTTGATGCTGACAAAGTCGAAGAAGATACAGCAAGTGATCGTCGCGTAATGTTGTGATATAGACTTTTAATATAGTTCCATTTGGAGAAACTCTGTTCGCAAGTATATGTAGACCCAAAAACTGACATCAGCTTGGAGAAAAGCTATCGCAATCTAGAAAACATACAGAAAGCAAAGACTGAAATAAATCGCAACCTTGATTTCTGGAACATTTGAAGGCCATGGTATTTTACAGACGAATAATTTCCATTTTCAGTTCATGTAGAGTCTCGCTGCACGGTAAATGCATAGGATTGTTAAACAGTCATTTGATTTTCTTGTCCACAAAAATATTCCTCCTCCCATTCATTATGAAACATTAAACGTTTTGATACCTTATAAACTACCAAGGAATAGCCAGCTTGTGTCCGGCACTGGATACTGACTGCCTGCTTGTGTTCTACACGTCACAGGCACTATAATATGTCTCAACCTAGTTCCATCCTGTTGTAAACATCTGGGCGGGAAGAGAGACAGAGACAGAGATATTGGGACAGAAAACGGTTAAGCTGTTGATTGGTTTGACGAAGATAATGGGCGTTATCTTTTATTTGCGTACGTACGATAAACCCCTCCTTTAAGTACAGTATTGTACGTAAGTGGTTTTCCGATCACTACTCTGCGCGAGCTCATTTCGGACACAGAAAAGTATGCAAATGTTTCGATTCTTATAAACGTAAACAACCCCACATTTTATCTTTCTGCTTCACGTATCACATACATGTGCTCTCGGCTCGTGACTTCTGAAGGGAATATATACATAATAGTATACTATATACAGATTAGACAGAAGACAGGTGAAATTATACACACTATTAGCGTATTATGCTAAATTAAAGCTGCATTTTACTTAACAATTACTAAAGGACACTGCTATTATATAATATTTTTGCATTCCTACACCAGGCAACTCTCTCGCAACGAGGTCTGTATCGAGTTGAATGCTGATTAAGATGTTTTTGTTTATAGTGTGGAGTTGCTTCTGATATTTAACACGGTACTTCCTGTACATCTCGCGGACCTCACAAGGCCAAGGACACTTATGTATATGCAATTTAAAATCAGTAAGCTTTTCTTCATGGAGCAGACTGGTGCTTCAGCCGAAATGAAACACAATCGAGGCAAACCTTTAAAAAGTAGTGAGAGGCGAATGATCGCGCATTGTTTCGCAGTACTTAAAGAAAGAAACCCGGAATCGTCTATAAAAAACATTGAGAAAGAAAGTGGTGATCTCCTTGGTGTTTCCGCAAGTAGTGTACACAGTGTTAGAATGGAACAGCAAGCATCCGGAACTCTAAGAACACCGGAAAAATCACGTAAATGCAAACAGCGCGTGGAGAAATACGACGATTTTACGAAAAGTGCTATACACAGTAAAGTTCATGGTTATTTTTTCAGAAATGAACCGCCGACTCTTGACAAAATTTTGCATGCGGTAAATTCTGACACGGACTTGCCGAATTTTTCACGAAGTACTCTCCACCGTTTGCTGATAGATATTGGATTGAAGTTTCAAAAGCGAGGCAGAAATCAGTTATAGTGGACAGAGAGGAAGGAATCCGATTAAAGGTAACCATTATGTTACTACATGATTCTATTAATATTCCAACTCATAGATTTAATAAATTAATGTGTAACCCAACTCTATTTGTGTAGAACTTAGCGCTGCTATATATACTGCTAGTGTTGCAAAACTTTTGTGCGTGCCTGTACGTCTAACACGTGGCGAGTTGAGTCAGCTCCGCCTTGTTGTTTACAGCAGGACTGAACTAGGCTGAGACATGGTATAGCTGACTCACCCTCGCATTAAAGGATTGGAGGTGTGGTAGTAGCCGCTAACTAGATAATCGTCTCCAAAGGAGAAAGCGTTGCTCATCGCTGGTATAGACAGGTGCATAAGTGAGAAGCAAGATTGCCACCTTTGGCTAGCTTGAGGTCGGCACACAGGCACATTGGGCAAGTCAAAGGTCCGGAAACTTGTAATACTTTCTAACAAACTTATCATAAGAAGTAGCATTTTATTAGAAAAGGACACTATATGAAAATTAACGGATGGTACATGGTTAGAGTGCTTGACGCAATGGGAACCGAACCCAGCACCTCCCGAATGAGAACCCCGCATCGTATGTTCAAAAAAAAACCATTAAAACATGGACAGTTTAAGTATTGTTAGAAAATGAAAACGATTTCGATACTATTTTACTTGTTTGCAGTCTTGTTTCGCTACCAACAAACGATACTATTACCGCAAACGCTGGAAAAACAGCGCGAAGAACACACACAAAGGGGAATCACCTTTAGCGGCATGGATTCATTTCGGAAAACAAAGCTATCGCTTCACGTCGGACCTTAGTAGTCTGATGGTATACGATTAATGGGGCTATTCATCCCGTTATAATACGTTAAGGTCGTGATGTAATACGAAGAAGACAAAACACAGGGAAAAGAGGCGATGGGGATCCAAAAAGAGGGCAAGGGTGTAGGGAAATGGCTCTTCATTACTTGGGTGAAAAGGGGATGAAGGGGGAGGGGATAGAGTTCAAAAGAACTTCAGGTTACTGCACCTCATAGCAGGAACAACTCCGTGCTCTAGGCGTTTCGTTTTGTTTTCACCACTACACCCATGTATAACATAGTAAAAGAGCTCAAAGGAAAATGGCAGCAGAAGGTGTTGCCGTTGTTACGAAGGTCCGTTTTTATACAGCAAAATGACTAAAATAATGGATTTGTTTTCAACACAAACTGGATAGCATGTTGCTAGTAGGTTTCTGCATATTTTAAGGCCCCCATACCACCTCCTTTTCTGCAGTATAATGGTTTAGGAACCCTAGTGTTATCTGTATAGAGAAAGGAGAAGGTTATAGTAAGATCCGTGGCTCAAGATTTTAAAGAGAGCGCTGTTTGCAAGAAGAAAGGCTTTTCCTTGTTTGCAAATTTCATGCTAATGTGCTTTGTTCGCGTATAATGAATTGGCCGTCAGCGTCAAGAATTTCTAAAGATGAATAATTGAGGCTAAAATTACGTCTCTTAATGTCATTCTCATTGAATTATACGCGCAAATGCGTTTTATCACCAGTCTGTGGACGTTTAAATGTTTAGAATGATGAAAAGCGGATATCAAGCAGGCAACAAGAGCGATGAATAGAACTTCGAGAGAATCGAATGTACAACAGCGTTCCCATTGGAAATCCGTGAAAGAGAGAGAGAGGGGGCAAATGATAAATAAGGTAAATGCAAACGTTGATTCGTTATATAAACAGGAAACGCGCAGGATAAAGGCTAAAATAAATACAATGGAATGCTTAAAATTAAGAAAAGCTGCGTTTAAAGTTTATACAGTGCGTCCCGAAAATTATTTCAGTATTCCTAGTGCAAACAAAGATCTTTAAACGATAAATTTAATATTTTCTCTGATCTGATCAAATGTTTACATCATATGTAAATCATTTGCCAAGCATTGTTTACATCGACATCACCCACGCGTACCCTTAGGCTTCGTTACTTTGATGAGAAATACAGGTAAAAATTTGAGATCCATTTTCTCTAGTATTTCGCGCTGATAATAATTCATGCCTTTGTGTTCATAATTTACGCCTTTGCGTCAGCGATTACAACACAAATTCAGTCGTCAGTTTCGATGCTAAAGTTTGCAAATAAGTACTTGCGGTTTGTATTACATAATTTTAATTTACTTATGACTTATATTACATAATATTGTTTATTGACATGCAACTGTTAAAACTAGGACACTAGCTTTAATTCTAGCGCCTAAGAGTTTTAACAGTAAAATTACAGTAATCCCTAGGGCGTCGTTTCTGAGTTATGCTGTTCACAGACAGACAGACAGACAGACAGACACTCGGAGGGACACACTCAGGGGCACACATACACATTCGGACCTTTTTGGATTGATTACAATACTTCCCCTACTTACTATATGTAATACAGAAGCTGAAAATAAGTTTTGCACTCATAAGACTTTCTCTACTGTTGCACTGACCTTTCTTACAAACTCTTATTCCTATATCTTCTTCGTGATAGTTGAAATTACTATCAAGATAATTTCTGTAAATGCTTATTTCCTTGTAGGTGCAAGGGGAATATGGGAATACAGTAGGTTTTGAGCGATAGTCCAATCTTTTAAAGTTTTCAAATTCCATTCTCTTTGCACGGCTAAAATATTAAAAGTGAATAACGATGTTCCAGTTCAAAGAAGTATAAGTTTCCCAGAATTCACACAAATAACAACCAATATCTTCGAAAAAAATTATTTCGACAAATTTTATATTTTAGCAAGATATATATTTTGTATAGTCAGATTTGCTTATGCAAAAGTCATCCAGAGTTAATACGACCACATGGCCCATAGACACAAAATCCTAGATATACATTTCATTTGCCATAAAACTGTCTCAAACATATGACATTTTAATCAAAATCGTTAGAGTCATCTTTGAGAAAATCAAAATGTTCGAACATTTTTCCATGTAAAGGGTAGTTTAGGGCGAAGCAATTTTCTTCAAAATCTTCGTGTAGCATACTTGAAAGACATTAAATTTAAATAGCAACTTTGGTTTTTAACCGACTTTTGGTTTTTGAGCTAAGCTTTCCACAGGCTAACACCACACACACACACACACACACACACACACACACACACACACACACACACACACACACACACACACACACACACACACACACACACACACACAATTAAATCAGCATAGCCAGGATGGGTGATCAGCCATTGGCTGGTATGGCGGCGAAGAAATAGGAAATTAAGTGTAGTAATGAAAAGGATGGCAGGAAAATTCGTGGACCAAATTGTTCGATTCAATATTGCCCAACTAAGGGAGGAAAAACACCTTCGGTCAGCGTCAGGGGTTTAACCCCCAATTGCAGGTTGCACACACAATCACGGAGCCCCCTCGCGCAGTGATCCTAATATTGACTAAGTAATTAATCATTACTTGACCTAATAGTGAATATCTATTAACCTCTGGACTTAAAGTGCTTAGCAGATTGTAAGTCGACAATTAATCTTACCAGGAGGTTATATTATTCCGAAAAAAAAAAAAAAATTGTCAATGACTGCCAGTGGTGAGCAATTCTGTCGAAGAAGTAACACAAACTTAAATTAGATTTGGTTTGACTATTTTTGCGAATAATACAAACGCAAAGCAAATTAAGCTCTAGGAATATACATATTATATAACCTTAGTTAAATTTCTGCCAAACAAGGCCTTCTGAAGTTTAACAGATTATTATAAATATTGTAAATTTACTGCACCACCTCCGTAGCGCAGTGATAGCGTGCCTGCCTCTGGCGTGGAGGAACCGGGTTCGATACCCCGTACCGGGGTGGTCTTTTTTTCCAGGTACAAGTGCGCTCAGCTTCGTTAGATCCTGATAGAATGGTACGCCGTGCCTGAATGATCAAATTGTCGCCTAACGGTTGGAGGAGTCGGTTGGCTGGCCCCACCACCCCATATACTCCTCCGTGGCCTTGACTACGACTGTATGACGCAGCGGCCGGGCGATGAGTGTGTACTCTCTGGATAGAGAAGACACCCTAGGAATTACTATATATTTACAGTTAAACTTTTAAATCTCTTAGGAACTATACAAAATTAAATCGCAGTTTTAATCGTTGCATGTCAATAAACAAGGTTACGTAATATAAGCCGTAAGTAAATTAAAGTTACGTAATACAAACCCCATGTATTTCGTTTTTATATTTATTTTTAGCTAAATAATGATTATGCAACTTCATTAAACAACATTAGTTGGGACGAACGATTCTAAACACAGTCCTGCTTGCAGATAATCAGGTCATTCTGGCAGATACTGAAGACAGACTACAAGTAGCTTTGTACCAACTCGACAAAATAATGTCAATGTACAATTTGATTGTTTCAGCGGAGAAAACGAAAGTAATGGCTTTCATTGGCAAATGCCCAATGCGGTCAAAACTGCTCCTGAGAAATATTTTAGCTACTTGGGATGCGATATTTCATATGAATATGATAGGGATTTGGAACAAAAGGTATATACATTTCAAAACATGAACATTGAAAAACAAAACAAGAAGGGATACTATATTGAAGTTTTATAAAACTATGGCAGTGTCCATTATATATTATGGAGCCGAGACCTGGACCTTGAACAGAAATGATAAAAGAATAATTGAAACAGCTGAAATAAAATTTGTAAAGCACTTAGCTGGCTGTAGTCCCAAAGATAATATTAAAAGCGATACAATAAGAGAACAACTAAAAATATGTACGATTAGTATCGCCATTTACCATACCGATAGTTTTATCAAAGAAGTTATGTGCAGAGATATGTTCAATTGCAAATTTTAACATCCAAACCGACAAATGAATTTGTATTGGCATCACTGACCCAAAGGCATAAATTATCAATACGAAGGCGTGAACTATTAGAAAGGCATTGTTTACCGGACTATGGGTTAAATATCTCATTAATGCTATGGTTCTGTAATTAAAAAGGCAGCGGTTCTAGTCTTAAATATTAACACAATTTAATTATAATTTATATCACATTTTTCTCTCTGACACGTGGAGGAAGTTTGGTTCCACTAACAGCGTCACAAAGTTTTAACTTAATATCAGGAGCTGGTTAGCTGATAAACTGTTTACTGAGTATAAAATATAAAGAAGAGTTCTGTGGCGTGGTTAATGTGAAATGCAACAGTAAATTACTACACGTAAAACTCTGAATTATTACAGTCACATTACTTTCTATTCAGTATAATTTATTATGCTATGAATTAGCTATACAAGCGTTTGTTTTTCTATTTACTTCCTGTTAATCATGACAAATGTTGGCAGTAACGGCTTCATTATGCATGAGGATTCAAAGGGCTGATATGACAATCGACTGTTTTGTTCGCCTGCTTCATGTTACAGATTCTTTATACACAGTTTAGGAAAACAATGGAGTGACACTTATGAGTGCTTGATAATGGGTATAATGTATAATTAACAATCCTAAGCTTTCATATTTACACCTTTGGGGGCTTTTAAAGTACCCCTGTGCGCTACTGTAATCAATATCAGTACATACTTTATCCCATTAAAACTAAGCAGCATGAAGTATAGGTAATTAATCGGCACTTTGTAATCAGCGAATGAGTGAAAACTATTTGAAAATCAATAATTTACTGGTGAAAATGGTGTTTATACTGTATTACCTCTGCATCTAACTCAGGCCCGGGGGCGTCGTGTGTTAGTGTGAGAGAAAACCGGTTTCTACCGTCCCATACGTGCGTGCAATAAAGGTACATGAACCAGTCAGTGGCGTATACGTGTTGCTAAATTGCAATTTATGTATTTCAAACACAAAATTAAACACTATACAATATTTACACAAATGTTGTAGTGCTACATTTTCAGACTTTACAATGCTATTTGGACTTGCAAGACTTTGAGTAGTACACCAATTGTCCGTTTTTCGTTTTCAGCTGTTTCTCCAAATTGCAAGCAATTTCTGCAATTCGCTCGGTGACTGTTCGACGAGATAAACTAAGAGATTTAAGGGAATTGACTAAATCAGGGCAAATTTCTTCAGCAGCAGTTATCAAGCACTCCTTTATAAAGTCTTCTTCAGAGAGGGGTTTAGAGGATTTGGCAATTTCGTTTGCAATTTTAAAACTGGCACGAACTATGTTTTGCCGGTCAACTATCGTCTTGCTAGTACTGTCACTTTTGGCTTGTACATTTTCCTTAAGACGATCCAGCATTTTTTCACGAGTCACACCTATCAGCTTCTCTTCACCATAATCTTGCGCATGCGCATTTGTGAAATGCCTCCTAATGTTATAATGTGAAGGATATGATACTGTTGCACCACAAACCAAACGATGTGATTTTCCACCTTCGAAGACGGCGAAATACTTTTCTTCCCATTCGGGATTAAATGTTGGCGTAACATGTCCAGCACTCATTGTGAAAGGTACGTCGCTGAACTGGTCCGTGTTTGTATCGTCCTCACCCAACACACACGCTCAAGGTCGTGAGCGCAGTCCCGCTCAATGTGCACCACTCCCCCAGGCCTGAACTAACTGATGATTTTGCCCACTACACTACTACTTATACCAAAAACATTGTGACACCGGGCGCGGCGCAAAACATAAGATGGTCAGGCTAAGCTACTTCACACCACATAACAGGCCGGTGAACAAAGGCGCCCAAGACCAGGATGCCTCGCGCGAATATTTGCATATACGTAACAATCGAGCGCTAGAACTACCAAGAGTTTTCTCTGGAGCCTTCGAGAAAGATCTGGCTACGTCATCGCCTATGTGTTTGAAGAAGTTCGCGAAAGGCCGTGTGACGGCATCCTTGCTATATAAGGAGGCGAGAAAACAGCAAACGATTCGATGAGTGTGTCAATGAGTGTCAGATAGCTGTGCGTGGTAAAGAAGTTTTAACGAACGTCAAATCAATCAAACAATTTATTTGTCCAAGATCATAGTTATATAAAACAGTACATTGTTAGCAACAAAAAGCACATACATATATAAATTAATACTCAATTAGAGTATAGTTATTAAAATTATGACCAAGATCATAATTATATGAAACAGGACATCAATAACAAAAAACATACCTATATAAATTAATATTCAATTAGAGTGTAATCATTAAAATCATAACCAAGATCATAATTATATAAAAGGGCATTGTCAACAACAAAAAATATATACATATATAAATTAATACTCAATTACAGCATACTCATTAAAATCACTAATGGAATAAAATGGCCATTCAACTAGCCAATTAAAAGCTTTGTTTCAAAAACTCTTATGCTCAATGATCTAAATTTAATATCTACTTTATTATAAAATTCTACACTACCTTAAAATAATAAAGAGTCCTTCGACCGAGCAAGGCTGCAATTTATTGTATTTAAGTTATGTTTATTTCTAGTGCCTATGCTATGAGCGTCTGGTCTTTAATTATATAGATGCAAGTGGTCATGAACACATACCAAAACATTAAAAACAAATAAATGAAAAAACAGTATCGTAAGACTTGAAGCTTTCACGGCGAGCATTATTAATCAAGGCTTCACGGGTGATCAGAATTAAGTATAGAGACACAGAGTCTGAGAAGTGAAAAAATCATAAACGTTTAGAGACGGTTGTATGTAATTAGGAGTATATAAAGAACTCCCCAAGCTTCTATTGTACACATATGGCAGCTAACTCATTAGCTAACCTCCGTTAGCTCCAGCTGCCAAACCAAACACAAGAAAACCAGGCAGAGTTTATATTTCGCACACTTGCGCATGATATTAGCCAAAAAAAAAAAAAAAAAAAAAAAAAAAAAATGGATAACAAACATTGACATAGTTTTATTAGCCATTAGATATACAGGGTATTTCGCTAATAGGTGTAACAAAAATATATATAAGTTCTGAACCAATATGAATCTGCAGATGAAACCATTTGTTACAAACGGTGAAAACTGGGACTTTTTTAACTTATGGTTCATAAACTGAAGCATGGCTGCCATTAGTGAGACGGGAAATGTCCAACCGGCATTCCACCTGGACCCATGTGTTACGAAGCATCTATAACATTGTCGATAGTAGCACAGAATCTTTGTCGTAAGCCTCCAAAGCACCTACTGGTGTCCAGTAGACCTGATCATTAACAAATCCCCACAGGAAGAAATCAGTGCTGTCATGACTATTCGAAATGCTTAGTTCTTTCGAGCTTGTAGGCCGTGGTCTAGAAGACATTGTAGATACCAACGTTTCGCCAAGTACTGCGCTTGGCATCATCAGGGTAACAGGATCCTCCGTCTGCACTGGTCAGAGTTAGAATGTGGAAGCAAAGAAGTAGTGGAAGTAATGACCGTTTTCAGATTCAGATTCAGATTATTTTTATTCAAATTTTGTCTGGTGCTGGTACATGGGGCCCAGCGTACAGACTTAAATTGGCATGTTATATACGATTATTTACATTTACATCAAATATGTACATCGGGCTTTTAGGAAACCCATACAGTGACCCTCTTTGGGTCACCGAGAACAGTTCCCATCTGTATAGTTCTTGGTTATATTTTTGCTTGTTTTGTCTTTGTCTTTTTTCTCTTGCTTCTATATACATATATTTACACACATGCACTCCCGCATTCACTCTGGCATATCATAAGATATGCCCTTATACTCGCGCACGCACACACACACACACACACACACACACACACACACACACACACACACACACACACACACACACACACACACACACACACACACGCACTGTGGGCACTTCAATTGAGCGTCCCCCTCGCACAAGTTTGCTGGGCACACGAAACTATGCGACCCAGCATGTTATAACAACACTATATACACACGTTATATACACTATATACACTCCGCGGTTTTCCTGGGCGGGCAGGGTGCAGCTCCTGACTGGTTCCCTGGGGTGCAGGCCTCTGAGGTAGCGTGTGTGCGGCCTGGGGCCTGTGTTTGCATAGACGCGCATCAGTCGGTGAGCCGAGTAACGTCTAAAACATTTTAATGCGTGCATGTTTCCGATGCTTCGACTCACCTTTGCCAATATTGGCAATGACGTAATTGTAGTAATGACCGTTAACGTCCGTTACGGTTATTTATATGGGTGAGGGTGGGCGGGGCATTGTTGCGCTGGCTACGGTAGTGATTGGCCAGTTGGAGGTGGGGTTTTATTACAACTGTTGTGTGTGTCTGAAAGTTTATCTAAAACCGGTATCCATGTTTTATGTACACGTATTTCTTCTTTGCGATTGAAGTTGTCTTTGTGTTTGTATATTTCAATGGCTTCCCTTTGTAGTCGGGCATAGTAGGGAAGCCTTTAGCGTTTGAGGTTCATTTTCTAAACAAATACATTGCTTCTTTAAATTTCGAAGCTCGTCTCATAAATAGATAAGTGTGAAATGTTTCTAATACTGGTCAGATGCAGAGTCTTCTTGTAATGAATATCAACTCTTTTGTTTCATGAACGTTTATCGCACAACACCGCATCTTCTGATGATCACAAGGAGAGGATTTTATCTTTCTAGCAAAAGAACAGCCCACTCATTGTCAGTTGCAGGGCACTTTCTCTAAAACAAATGGTTTTCATGAGCATCCTTACTCTCACCAGCGGAAGAGTAAAAACAACTGCTTCAGGGGATGTGATTCAAAATGAGTCAGCTCTACTCTGTTTGTAAACCACAAGTTTATTTGGTAAATTAAACGTACACGTAGCAAGTTCTACAGAGGAATGACTAACTAAAGTTAGACCTTATTGCTTGACAGATTTTTCCCTACAAATGTTGAAATTAAATATTATAATATGAAGGTAAGTAAATATTATTTTAAAGTGTTAATCACTATATTGACCCATGATCTTCATTGATATAATCAGCGTGTGCGCTCTGCGAAAACTTACCATATGTTTTGGTTTTTCCTATGCTTTAGAGCAACATTTTGATTTTATTGGCAACTATTTCCACTGTAATTATATAACTATTTTTCTCATGCAACAACCAGGGAGTGCGAACCCTCTATTGTCTAAAATGTTCCGTTTCTTGTTCTTCGCTAAGTAAGTATGTAAGTTTTATGGTTATAACTGTGGTCATTATTTTGTTATACCTAATACGTACGTATAAACAACAACATTTGTTGAAGAGATAGAATCACACTGTAAAATTCATTACCATAACAGGAATTTGAACTACAGATCATCGGCTTACTATGCCGTGGCTGCAACAAACTGAACATAAAAGCCAGCATGTCTGTATTGCATTAAATGTCCCGAATAACACATTTTCCCCTGTAAACCAAAAAACTTATTACAACTCCTTTTGAAACGACATGCCACAAAAGCGAGTTATAATATACTTCTGTAAGCCCCTTACTTCATAGTTAATGCACCACAAAGTCAATTAATGACCTCCAATGATCATTTTACACAGCAGTATGTGGACTAAATTTGGATAAAAATATAAAAATAATGAGAAATTTCTTATTTTTTTGGTAACAAGACTGAAAAAGAAGACATCTAGGTAATGACAAATTTACCAAATACTTACTAATCTAATAATTATTTACTAATATACTAACTGCATATAAATTTACTAACTACTCACTAATTTACTAATTATTTACACATTTACTAACTCTTACTAGATTACTAATAACTTACTGACTACCTGCTTAACTACTTACAATTTACCAACTACTTACAAAGTCATTAATTCTTTGCTAATTTACTAACTACTGACTAATCGTCTAACTATTTACAAAGTTACTAAGTACTTACTAATTTAATAATTATTTACTAATTTGCTAATTACTAAGTTACTAACTACTTACTAATTTACTAACTACCTCAGATAAAGGGTAGAGGCATACAGCCTAATGTATTCTCTGATGAATTCAGTTATCGGTCTGTATTCGCCATAAGAGTAAAAAGTACATAAAACTAAACATTTAGTCGGTAATCAATTATGAACCGGCACAGAATTCATTTTAAGGTTTACCTGAATCTCCTTCATTAAAATGTAAAAATCAAGAGATTAGTTCTCCTGTTGTTAATAACGTGAACCAATAATACCAACACACTTTCAGAAACCCTATGCTTCGCTCTGTAACCATGTTTATTTAACATTGTTTCCCAATATCATTAGCTGGAATTTCGGTCGCGTAATGTATGTCAGTTGTGCTGGCCATCAAAATGGAGGACACAAGGTTCCTAATTAACTTCCAGACCTGCAGCACGTGGGGAATTCTAGCTATGTGCAGTTAAGCACCTAGAGCGTGAAATGCAACACCGAGAAGACGACGCTACCAGGAATGTTGTCGCCAGAACTAACGCTGCTACTCCAAACGAGTTTCAAAAGCCTGCGATGTGTTCTTTGTGCAAGGTAAGAAAATGCAACCACCCATTCTGAAGGATAGCTTTACCATTCTATGTCACTTACACATTTTTACTTTCTTTGTTATCGACCCAAAAATTTGATGTCGAGATTTCATCGGAAATATGTTTTGAGGTCCCCTGAAACAAAAGAAGCATTTTTAGAAAAGGTTGGTGTGCATGTGTGTGTGAGTGTGTACCTATGAATAGCATAACCCAAAAACGAAAAGTCGGTTAAACAGTTTAAGTTGGTATTTAAGCTGAATATCTTTCAGGGATGCAATACGAAGATTTTGAAGAAAATTACTGCATCCTAAGCTACATGGAAAATTTTTGGAAAATATTGATTTTCTCAAAAATGGCTAATGATTTTGATTAAACTGCCATATGTTTAAGATAGTTTTATGGCGAATGAAAGGTATATTTTGAATTTTATGGCTATAGCCTATGTATTGCCGTTTACTCTTGATAACTTTTGCATAAGCTTCAAGAAATAGAAAATGGATATGTTCAACTCAAGCTCATGTAAAATTGCGGAATATCCAAGAAAACCTTTTGGATTAATCACATTGCCTGTCAGAACACCCACACAGAATTGGAATTGCTTGTTAACCAATTTGACCCTTGAGTCCTCTATAAGGAATATTGATCAGAACCACCTTGAAACACTTCAACTGTTTCCGCGAAGTGTTATAGTTTAGTAAGGAATTGCTTTGAGGTATAGAACAGTTATTCAATTTTATTTTCCGGTATTTATGTCAACCAAAACAATTCGTTGCGTGACAGTTTTATTGGCTTTATTATATTTTTTTTTTCTTCAAAATCTCCATTAATTTTGATAAAAATATCGCACGTTTGAGGCACTGAAACTTGAATTCCTCTATTTCTTGCTTTTTGTGACTAGTCCGGATGCTTCCATATTTATGCTGAACTGTGTGTATATATATATATATATATACGAAGCTATAATATTGCGACGGCGGCCACGGTGCACAACAAAGGACAAAAGGACATTAGGGGCCGGTGTGGAGTATCAAAGGCCCTCATGTTGAACCTACCTCGTGAGACTGTTGTAAACATGTCACAAAAATCAGAGCAGCAGACCAAAAAGGGGTTTTCCTGGTCATTCGAGAAGTTTTGCATGGCCGGCACATTTGTAGAAGTTCGAGAAAGGTCAGAGTTAATTTATTCTTCCTATATAAGGAGACGAGACAAGGCGCAGAAGGACTAGTTACAGACAGTCGTCAGCAGTCAGTCACTTTTTAGTATCGGTGTGTGTGTGTGGTCGTGTGTGTGTGCGTGTGTGTGTGTGTGTGTGTGTGTGTGTGTCACCTGCGTGTGTGCAGTCGATAGTGAAGCAGTTAATGAGTATTGAGTGATTGTACCGCCAGAGCCAGCTTGTTTGAGAGACAGCGAAGGTGAAGAAAGGCAGAAAGGAGTGAGTAAGGTTATAAGAAGAAAACAGTTGTGAATTGTAATATCACGAGAGACTGTGTTAAGGGCAGTAAAATAAAACTGTGTTGTTAGTATTCAGTTAGAACAAAATAAACGGAGAAAAAACTAATTGGAATGAAGCTTTGTCATTTTGCCACACTTGTGTGAGAAGTGGGATTTGTCAAATTGTCGTGTCGCACTATACAGAAATAAGTAAAATAAAATGCCACGCTTAAATATAAATTGAGTCTGTAAAACTGCTTTGTGAATTGTATATTTTTATGGTGTTCTTTTATGTTCATTTGAAGATTCTGTTTTAAAGCCTTAGTAAAATAATTGATTTAATAAGCGCTTAAGCATCCTCATTACATCCATAATATAAGTTATTCAAAAACATTTACACTAACACTATACCTCTGTTTAGGAGAACAGAGTATATTTATCCTGTAGTAACAGTTACACAAAGAGAAATGTAAACTTGCCGAGGGCAGCGTTGCGAAGCACAGAAACATGGTAGATTATTTTTGCTTTAAGTGGGATATTTCCGCCGAGTGTTCCGCCTTCTGAGCCTTAAAAGTTGTACTTCATACAAAGTTTACCTTGAGTGCGATTGTACTCTGCTTAACAAAAGACTAACAATGTTGAGTGATTAATGTGAGCGATGCGGTCACTCGCGAACTTTTTCAGAACAACTTATGGTACAGGGGGGTAGAAAAGTAACTGAACAACGATCCTTTACTACCGGAAAACAAAATGTATAAAAGAACAATAAAATGTCTACTGTGTTGCATTAAATATAATTTCTCAGTAAAATTCGTCCCACAATTTCTACGTATCTATAGCATAGATGGAGAGAACTGACTCATTGAGTTACTTCCCTTATATCGTAGCTTTAACCCCCTTCCATTGCTTCTCAAAGATTAGCTACCAGGTCATACTTCCCGCTATTGTCTGTCTGCCTCAGAGAACCGATTAGTCCATCAAATTGTGTCAGTAAGTGGAGAGGGTAAATATTAGATTGTACTGCTATCACCCCTCTTCCCCATGGCTGATCTATAGCGATATACAGAGAAACAAGCTTCACGAAATTATTAAGTTTCTAAAAGTATCTTACACTTTAGCGGCTCGTTGTTCATAGAAAATGGTTAACTTTGTTTACTAGTGTGCGTCCGTTAAACAAGTTTTAGTAGATTTAAGAAAATGTCTTCCAGTCAAATTTAGATATAGGTAGCTCTAGTGACCAATTGATTTTGGGTGGCAAGGAATAGACTCCTAAGTTTACTTCAAAACAGATGGTTTTCTTGTTCAATCTGTATAGTACCCATGTGAAACAGAACTTAAAACGTCATTCTATCCAGTGAAATGTGCATTTGTTTTACTTTCTCTACTGGTAAGTAGGGGAAGTATTGTATTCCACCCAAAAATTCCATTTCGAGATTTCACTAGAGATATATGTTTTGAGGTCCCCTGAATCCAAAGAAAAAGCATTTTTAGAAAAAGGTCCGTGTGTGTGTCTGTCAGTCTGTGGACAGCATAACCCAAAAACCAAAAGTCGGTTAAAAACAAAAGTTTAATGTCTTTCAAGGAAGCGTCAGGAAGATTTTGAAGAAAATAGCCCTACCCTAAACTACCCTTTACATGGAACATTTTTCGAAAAGTTTGATTTTCTTGAAAATGGCTCTAACGATTTTGATTAAAATCGTCATAAGTTTGAGATATCTTTATGACAAATGAAATGTATATCTTGAAATTTCTGGCTATAGCCCCTGTAGTCGTATTTACTCTAGGCGACCTTTGCAAACCGTTAGAGATTGATCGAATCATACTATACAAAAACAGTAGATCTTATAAAATACAAAGTTTATGTCTCAATAAATTTTCTTGTAGGGTGAACCATTTCGGAGATATTCCTTGTTATGTGTGTGAGTTTCGGAAAACTTAGAATTTTCGTGAAAAGGATCATCGATGTTCATTTTTTTATATGTTAAGTGGGCAAACGCAACAGAATCCCAAAGCTTTAAAAGATTTGACAATCGCATAAAGCCTACTGTGTTCTAATATTCCCCTTGTACCTACAAGGAAATAAGTAATACGATAAGTTATACAAGTGTTTATCTTAACACGAAGAGGATATAGTAATAAGAGTTTGTAAGAATGGTTAGTACAAGAGTAGAGAAAGTCATGTGAGTGCAACACATCAGATTTTTTTAGTTTTACTTTCTCAACTACGTACAGTAAGTAGGGGGAAGTATTGTATTCCACCCAAAACTGCGATGCGGAGATTTCAGCGGAAATATAGGTTTTGAGGTCCCCTGAATCCAAGAAAGGTATTCTTAGAGAGAGAGAGACAGAGAGAGAGAGAGAGAGAGAGAGAGTGTGTGTGTGTGTGTGTGTGTGTGTGTGTGTGTGTGTGTGTGTGTGTGTGTGTGTGTGTGTGTGTGTGTGTGTGTGTGTGTGTACAGCGCAACTCAAAATCGAAAAGTCGGTTAAAAACCAACGTTGTTATTTAAATTTAATGTCCTTCAAGGATGTTGCACGAAGATTTTGAAAGGAAATTCCTCCACCCCAAACTGCGCTTTACATGGGAAATGTTTTCACAAAAATTTCTGTAACGATTTTGCAATATATATTTTGAATTCTGGGGCTACAGCCTGTGTAGTCCTGTTTACTCTTGATGGCTTAAGTAACTCGTAAACCGTAAGACATAGACCAAATCTTAATATACAGAAATGCAGATCTTGTTAAAATATAAAATTTATGTGCAAACGAATTTTTTGTAGAGCGATCCATTTCTGAGATATTCCTTGTTATTTGTGTGAGCTTTGCAATGCTTATACTGTTCTCTAATGGAAGGTCGTAATTCACCTTTTTATATCATAGCTGTGCAAAGGGAGCGGAACTGCAAAACCTTCAAAGTTGCGATCAGCTTTTGAAAGATTTGACTATCGCTCAAAGCTCAAAGGAATTAGTAATTATACATATTACTGAGTGACACACCCACACACACCCACACACCCACACACACACACACACACACACACACACACACACACACACACACACACACACACACACACTTCTCGTTCGTTTAATTTTAGATGATACATAGTAGTTTGTGAAAATATTAATAAGAAGATTTTTATATCCAGGAATAATTACCATTTATTGAAACGTGTATCTTGCGATGGTTTCGAAACGACAATGTTTACGTTAATATATTTTCTAACCTTACTTTCGTGAAAGCAAAAACCTAAGTGGCATTGACAGGCAACAAACTATGGGATTAATTCTGGACCCTACAATCCGGTTTGAAAAAGTCTGGAACAAATTAAAGAGACTGATAATAATGGAAGAAAACTACATTTTGAGCCTTACATTTCTTATTTAAGAGACAAGTTCAATATTTAAAACTAGGAAGTGAATGGTCTAGTTTTTGGTGCTCGTGGAGTAGAAATTAAAATTCCTCAAACTACACAAATATTGATGTAATATTTTTCTTATGCACACATATCCTTAAGGGCCTGCATACAGTATAGGGATTTTAATTTCAGTAGCAATCTTCAATAAAAAGATATAACGCATTGTTTTAAAGTAACAGTTCAAAATGACGAATTAAATCCGTGATAGAGTTTGATAAGAGAGGAAAATGCAAGTATAATAACGTGAAAATACGCTTTCTGTTGACTCTCCTGGGACTGTAAACTGCAATGAAAAACCAGGGGAAAACTGAAATCAATTATACACTGTTAATCAGTAGTAGCTTTAGTGTCCACTGATTACATTCAATGAATAAATTAATGTTTTTGAACCCCTATTAATTTTGGTTAAAATTCCCTCACAAATAGTACCTTAGAACGCCTATAAAGGGGTGGTTAACGGATAGCAAACATAATATTTGTTAGGAAAGCAAAGGATTCCGTGATATACCCTTGGCAACTATGAGTAGTAATTACTTTGTAACGATATTCTCAGGTGTCTTAAGGTAATGCACTTGTGAAAAGTCTGAAGTCCTACGCATACCTACGTTCTAGAAGAGGAAACTTCCAGAAGGTTCTGCTTACCCAATGATTACTGATATGGCTTCTAGTGTTTACGCTTCCGGTGTACTTTCCAAATCAGAATATATAACCACTGTGCCATATATAAAAGGGATTGGTAGTTTTGCAAGTTCTTTTAGTTTCGGAACTTTTAGTAGACCAGCGGGTGGGTTCGGATATAAATCCGAAGATCCATATTTGTGCCCCACATCTAGTAATAATATTTTGTGCTGCATTTAAAATTAAGTTTTCTTTAAGCAATTTTCTGCAACTAAATTTAACACGTTCATATCTTGTGTATCACTGTGAGGTAGTATTTCTCAGTAAGCCCTCTACAAAATATGACTTCTTTATAAGGCCTCTGTATCTCATATATATAATTTGGGAAGCATAGGCAGCCTTCTAGTTGGTAGCGCGCTTGCCTCTGGCACGGAGGACCCGGGTTCGATCCCCGGTACCAGAATGGGGATTTTATCCCCTCTGGGAGGTCTGGCACGGAGTGTACTCAGCCTCATTAGGTCCCGGGGGACCAATTGAGGAGCTACTTGATGGAGAAGTAGCGGCCCCAGGTCTAGAAGACCGCATAACTGGCCGGGAGGGATCGGGGCGCTAACCACGTCCCACCCTCCAGTACTGCACCTCACCAATGACGCCTGTAGTGGGCAGAGGTGGGGGCCGCAGCGGCTGGGCGGTAGGCCTTGGCCCCTTGTGGGCTGTCGTGCCGGGGTTTAGTTTTAGACAGCCTTCTATAATAATTTGTTTTATATCAGGCATATGTTGACTTTCTTTTGTCTTGTTGCCATTAGTGACTTCTGTCTTTAAATACGAATAAGTATATTTAAAAGTGTGATTATCGACGAATTAAACGATAATAGTGATCTTTGAACTACACTATGAATGTTCTGCATAGTATTTGAACATTAATCGGAAGGATTGATCAGATGTAAATTGATCTGTTTGATAACGACGAATCCATCATAATTTAGTAGATCATTTAGCAACGCAGAAAGTGTGAAAATTAATGTTTGAGAAATGTTTATTAATATCAACGCAACTTCTAACTTTATATAAAGTAGTTAATCCGTACCGCGCCCGGGATAGGTAGAATTTAAAAAGATTCTACACTCACCGATTGCAGCTAGGTCAGGAAATACAATAGCACAATATTACAACACCAACGAGGATAGTAAGAAATATTAATCGCTACAAATGTTACACCAATGTGTGGCTAGTGGGTAGAGTAATTATTTGCCACCACTGTTTTGTAGGAGAATATTAGGCATTAATAGTTTTCATTCAGTGTGTAAGTAACAATAGCTCATATTGTTAATATAACGCCATATTTCCATGAAGAGGACAGAATAGTGTAATCTTTGGATGTTTTTGTTGTAAGCGGATGTTTTTCTCCAATCCTACTCCCGCTGAGTGTTTTCAAAGTTCGTTAAGAATCTGCGCGGCTTAAATCTCTGTAGGCAAGGTTTGCAATCAATGAAGGGATGAAAAGCATAGTGACGATGAGGATAATGAGGAAGTGGGATGGGGTTAGCTCTAAAGATTCAATAAATCAGTAATGAAGACACCCACTCCTATATTGAAAACAACTGAATCACATTCGGCAGCGTGAAGGTTAATTGGCTGTTGGGGGCACTTGTGATGTCCTTGAGGAAATGTTGCACTGGTTATCCATAAGCTGCTGAAGAGATATCTGAGAAAGTGACATCTAAAAAGGTCAAAGTTAAAGGGGCACGAAACACAAAAAATAAATATTTTAGTCACCACATTATTTGATTTGTCGTAAAGAATAGACAGTAACGCAGGCAGTTTCACCGTCCCAAGGTGAGTGGTTCTCATGTGACTCGCAGTTGACGATTTGACGCGTGATGTCAGTTATTTCACTGAACTCGGAGAATAACGTGGTGTTTTAAATGTCTAACACGTCTCGTGTTAATATCTAGTACGTGAGAAACTGGAGTCCAAATTCTGATACTGAGTTTGAAAAAAGTACGATTTTGATTTAAGCCATTCTGATAGCGATTCCAAGAGAGTGTGAACACCGAAGACCGTACTGGTTCCATCCATTGGTGCAAGTTGAGCGCCATTATATGAAACATGTGATCTTTTCTGAGCATATCTTGTACTAAGACTGTGATAAGCTTCCAAAGTTACTTGTATGTAATAATGTCAAATATGAGCCAAATCTTTTCAGAAGCTGCTATCCAAAATAGTTCTCCTTAGAGCAAGATAGACATTTGATTCTCCTGCTGCTAGCATGTTTCGAATGGTTTTATCGAACGCAGGCCTTTAAAACATTGTCAATCCCAGTGACTGGCAGGACTTAACTTCTGAAACAATAGGAACACCTACCAGATAATAAAGAATTTCCTATTAAAGCATTTCCTCCCTGTTTCTTTCCTAATGAATCTTGTGAGCCCCAAGCGAATGTATTACTGCAACAACACACTGTTTTAACACAGTCCCTTTAATATAGTGAGAAATTGTTTTGATTAGTAGAAATAGAGATGTCCAAGCAACAACAAAATATTCCACAGTAGCTTTATTTCCATATATAATAAACAACTCTCCTCCTTCTCACTCTTCTTCTTCTTCTTCTTCTTCTTCTTCTTCTTCTTCTTCTTCTTCTTCTTCCAATTTATGACTTGTATCAATATCTGAAGTATAAGTTCGTGGAAATTTACGATCAGCTTTTCCTTATCTTCCTCATTGCTTGTTTCCTAGAAGTTTTCAGGTTCGAAGAATACATCGTGGGTATATTTCCTAATGAATTCAGTATCTAGTTCACATATGTCTGAATTCCTTTTACTTTCTCTGCTGGTAAGTAGAGGAAGTATTGTACCCCACTCAAAAATACGATGTCGAGAGTTCACCGGAAATATATGTTTTGAAGCACTCCAGAAAATGCAAAGCCAATTAAGTAATTAACGTGACCCAAGAAGCATTTTGGGTGGTGAAAAATGCTCATAACGAACTGAAAGGAAGGAACTTCAAAGCTTTTACGTATAAGATGTAAACAGCCATTTATGGCCTTAAACTGTTGACATTAAAACAAAATGTGAGAATACAAGTGTACGTTTGTAGGTATAATAAACCAAAAAGTTAAAATGCTTAACTTTAGGCCAAATTAAAGCATTGCTTTAAATAAAATAGAATAACGTGATTATTAAATTAAACCAAAATTATAAAACATAATAATTCAAATAAGCCAGTAAGCACTAAAGAACGAAAAATGTAGGTCATTTTTTAGGAAATGTTAGTCAAAGCAATGAAACAAAGTGATGTTGGTAGTCTGAATGGCGGTGAAAACAACAACAGGTGCAAATTAAGGCTTTTACTCTCCAAGTTCTCTGAAGTAAGGAAATCTCAATGATTTCTGCAGAAAATGCTTCTTCGGCCGAGGTACCTGGTGAAAGTTCCTCTCCTGGATTTTCATCAGCTGTAACAAATGAGCACGGAGTTGCTTCAGACTTAGCTGGCTTTTAACAAAGGGAATTTTCTTGATTGAGAATAATCGCCGTACTTCAATTTTCTTTTACTTCCGCTTGTGAACTAAGACACGCGATCGATTCAGAAACACAATAGAGCATAATTATCAGCTTTAATTTTGATTAATCTTTTTCACACCGATCTTTTGTATGACTAATCATTCACTAATTCACTACTAAGCTCCATCTAAGCTGAAATTTATGTTTTTCAGTGCTTTAAGTTCCATTAACGTATGTAGAAACTCCACAAGTATAATTTTACTGCAACATTTTACTCAAATGCATTACCTTTATCCTAGCTATTCTTGTCGCTTGAGAGATTCATTATAATTTAATTACTTCAGTTATTAAATAGTTTATTTGTTAACACTTGCATAAACAAGGGAGAGAACTCCACGGTAACGAGGTAACAAGGTTCGCTTTCGGGAGGTCATGGGTTCGATTCAAAACGATCGCATCAAAGACACATGTACATTAACACCTCGTTTATTCGGATAAACCGGGACCAAAGGCAATTCGAAAATCGAAAAGCCGTATAATCGGGTTATATGGTTAGCAAGCAAAACAAAATTCTTAAATACTTAAATAAGCAGACTTGCCGTTTATGAAGACAAAGAACTTGTAACAAAATTATGTACAGTACAAGATATGTATTTAAATAACAAATGTGTTTATTTATACACAGGTTTTCAATGTTTGATACAGTTTCCTGTTTCCAAACTTTCACATTATAATTCTCTTTCTCCAACCATCCCGGTCTTTTCAATTCTTTGGTTCCAGTCCTCGCCAGTTGTGTTTCCTGCATCTATGTGTGTTTCAGTCTACCTCTATTTCTTCTACTTCTATCCCTATTACAAGACATTAAAATATATAAACTTCTTAATCACATCGCATAAAATGAATCATTTCTTAATAACGAATTGATCCACAGTCTTCTGTTTTAAACAAGTGTGGCATTTGAATGAAGAATTACACTCACAAACACTTTGATAAGATACAAAAAATTATCCGGTTGAAACACACAGGATAAACTTAATGACATGTGCCGTTTGAAAACATTAGGAAAACTGAGGAGATTGAGGAAGGCATAGTGAGGAGTAGGGCTAAGGTCAACGCTCTCTTCCGGCGCCATTTATAGCTGGTGAGTCACCGCGTCAACACCGTGTGACACATTACTAAGTTAATCTTAGACTTAACAGGTCATTATCATTATCATCATCATCATCACTATCATCACTATCATTATTGCCCGCCTCCATAGCGTGATGGTTAGCGTGTCTGTCTCACGTTCAAGAGGTCGCGAGTTCGAATCTCGCTTAGGGTAAGTTATCCGGGTAAGGTTTTTTCCGAGGTTTTCCCTTATCCTGAGAAGACGAATGTCGGGTAACTTAAAAAAGCTCCATGGACCTCGGGCTCATTTGAGCATCATTTCACCCGTTTCATTCACTCACCGTCCGATATGACGCAATGTTGGAGGACGTTAATTAAAAAAAAAAAAAAAAAAAAAAAAGAATCATCATTATCATCATTAATCATCATCATCATTATTATTACTCCTATTACTATCATTATTATGATTATGATTTTTATTCCCTATTATCTATGACCTTGTGATTGACACCAGTCAGATGTTGCCCTGTTGTGTTTTTCCTCTCGCTCTGATGTTTACACCCTGCTTCAAAAGTAACCCTTCTTTCCCCGGTACAATAAATATTACGCGAAAGAGCATCATACTCTGTAATTATCATACTTCCAATAATATCACGAATGAATTGCGTTTATTGGATACTCAAGGACAACACGATATAATACTATAGCAACACTGCTTACAACTCAACTGCCTTGTAGACAGTAATTTTGAATTGCTGGTGTTACTCTGTTTACATTGTACCAAGCAGCTCCTCACTCAAGGACAAAGACAAACTCCTAGTGAATGATAGTAGCTCATACCACTATGTTCCTAGGCACAATAGGTGGATATATCAATTATACCAATTCTAGACGGTTTGAGAAGCTCTCGACGGTTTGTTAGGAGAACTTTTGAGGAAGAAGAAAAAAAAAAAACGCATATTTCCAGAGAAATCGGCAGCATCCAATTCTCAACTATGCAAGTGATTCACACGAATGGAGAAGTCAGTTTCTAAGTGGGCTTTGGACCAGTGAGTGTTGAGAGAGTGAGTCATCAGAGACCGGTTTAGACAGATAATTAATTGGAGATTTTTGTTGTGTACAGTAAACAGTATTTGGGTCAAGGTTACGATAGAACAGAATAGCTAAGAGTTGCAAGGTCACGAAGTGAGTGAGTGCGTGAGTGAGTGAGTGAGTGAGTGAGTGAGTGAGTGAGTGAGTGAGTGAGTGAGTGAGTGAGTGAGTGAGTGAGTGAGTGAGTGAGTGAGAGTGATTAAGTGTGTGTGTTTTGAGGGCTCGTAGACACCCATCATTTATTCCCGGGTCACTATGAACTGTAAATTGTATTAGCGATAGAACACGCGCGCGCGTGCGTGTGTGTGTGTGTGTGTGTGTGTGTGTGTGTGTGTGTGTGTGTGTGTGTGTGTGTGTGTGTGTGTGTGTGTGTGTGTGTGTGTCAGCGTGGTCGACTTAAATCTTCTGTCTTCTCCAAGAGGTGAGAGCCTCTCTGGCATCTGATTGAGTACTGAGTTTGGATAACACTATGGAGAGTGTTATTCCTAATGAACCAAGGTGCATCAGCGATTTTCTTGATATTAGTAATTTGCTGCCCATATGCCACAGAGTTAGGTCCAAATTGGTCTAATTACAGAAAAGTAAATTAACTGATTCAGGTGCAAGGGGAACTCAAACCTTCCTTGGAGAACTGTGTTGTGAGGTGAGACTCATTTTATAAAAATAAAGATTTATCACCATTATCATTATCATCAATTATTATCATCATCATTATCATCATTATTATTACTATTCATCTCAACATGAATTAGAAATTTCTACTGTTCCGGCCTCATGTTTTTCTTATCTCCTCAAAGATATTCTGACGCTCCTTCCAATCGGCTGGTACTGAAACATAACTTAGGGAAGCTGTTTCCATCGGGTTCTAAATTCCTGGATTTTTTTCATTTATAAGGACAATATTTATTTGGTTTATGTCTTCGTTTGTTATTTTGTCCATAATTGCACATCCCTTAATTACTCTTAGGTATCTTATTTCAGCTACATTAATTTTATTCCACGCTTCACACCCGTACATCAATGCTGGCACAGCCCTAAGAATAACTTATGGTGGATTCGTAAAATAAACGCCAGTTGCTAGAGACATTTTAGTTTAACATCGTATTTTTGCATTGCTACCAGTATATTTAAGGCATCATGCCCGAGTCACTCCCAAACATTTCCTTGGTAACTTTACTGCGAATGGCAGTATATTTAAGGTTAAAACGTCATAGAAATAATACGCCAGCGTTATCGAAACTGAATCTGTTCATATTGATTCAAACACAATGTTTTCAGTTTGTTTGTTTCATAAACTGATGTAAAGTTTGCTCTCGCTCCAAAAAGCCACAATACACACAGAGGGGTGCACATGGATGAATGAACTATGAACTCTGTCTTCATTTACCTCTAAATTGTTGCCTGATCGTGATTATAAGTTTACTTTCATTGCTCTAACTTGCATGATATTTTGTGTTTTCATTTGTAATTTATGTTCCAGTCTCTCTATGACATCCATTTTATAGCGGCGAGCCCTTGTCACAACATTAGTTTCTATTTTTTGTAAAAAAAAGGATCCTGCCATGCACAAGCAAACATGGGATTAGTTCTGTTAACTGGAACAAGCACGGTCCTGTATTTGTTGATGCATGCTACCAAATGTTGCCGTTTTCAATGTAGGGCGTTTATGCATGGATGAGGCAGATGTTTGAATTAACCCTAGGGCATATTTTTGCTCTGCTGTTTTTATATCACAAAACAAACTTTTTAATGTTTTAAATGTGGAAATGTAGTTTTTAGTAATTATTGCAATGGACAGAAATGCATATAGGAGCAAGACAAGAATGCACTATTGGCTTTTTAGATACTCCATGGCTTACCGAACACTGCGCTCGTTCTAAACTCCAGTGACCAATTCATTGTATTCCCTCTCCGCTAATTTTATAAAATACTAGATATGTGCACATCGGTTATACCTTAAACGAAATTATATTGAGCTGTACTAAAGGGTATTCAGAAGTTTGGGCCCTATTTTATAACATAGACCTCTGCAGTATTTTCTTAATGCTAATTAAAGAAGCAAGTGTAACACAGATTCAATTGCCGCTTTCTGAACTCTGTCTTTTGTTGGCTGAAGTGTTATACATGACCACGTAGATATAGTGTAAATACCACAAGGGGGTTTTGTATGAGGATAATTTTGCGAGCTCGGTGTCCACCTCCCGAATGGGGGAATATGTTGAGAAGACCATACTATATATTTTACATTAATTCAATGCAGCTCTGAAAACATGCGCGCAGGTACTAGCTATAAAATAGGTAGCCATTCATTTTATTGCCTATCTGTATCAAACATGTTGAATTCTGAAGTTTCCTTATAATCGTATGTATTTTGCCATCCAATATTCCAAATTAGCACATTGCCATATTTAAGGTTAGCTACGATGAAACTGCATGCTCTTAAGCTATAGCTGAATTGTTATTAAGTATTTTCGTCATTTGTCACATAAACTTCCTTAAACTTTCTGTTTTAAAATCGTAAGTTTCATAATATGTACAAACTCTCTGTTGAAAAATGTTCCAATCTAACTGGACCAGCCTTAAAATATTGTATATCAGTATAACATCTCCAACTAAGTTTTAAAAATTTTTTAATCTTTCTTACCTGCAAGCTACAATTAAGCTCTAGTGCTACTTTTTGAAGTGTTTTTATCTAACAGCCTGTGAAACATCCTGTATTACTTTAGCTGTTTTCCTAAAGGCACTGAAGTGGAATACACAAGTTAACTTTTAAATCTACAAAGTTATATAACTGTAATTGGACATAATGTTATAATCTAGTGTGATATACTTTTAATTATTATGACTCCGGCCTCACATCAAAAGGACGCTCGAGGTCAACTGTCTCACATCACTACGTTGCTAGGCAACACGCGGCAGGAGCAAAGGCTATTTTCAGGCAGTTCGAGAGGCCTCAGCTAGGCTTTTATTAGAAGTGAATAAATTCTAGAGAAGTCGCCGGAACGTAGTTCTCGACGATATAAGCGAGTCGACCGGGACAGTACAGTCATTGTTGAGCCAGTTGGTCCTGAGAGAGTTCGTGTGAGTGAGGTGCGCACAGTTAGCAGTCTTTGTACCACGATTACGATAGTGCACGACAGCTGGAGTTGCAAGATCACAGCGAACTATTAATTATAAAACAGAACTGTGCTTTGCGATTCAGTTGTAGAATAAATAAAGTGACATCAAAAGTATGCGACCCTGTTATTTATCACATACTTGAACTTCAGTTTAAAGGTTTCAAACGTTGGATATGTTAGTTTAAAAAGTGAAATATTTTTAGGGGAGTTTTCACAACGATGGATATTTTAAAACCCCTGAATGTTGTTTACAATATTTAATTTTTGTAGACACGTTCTTCAAATCTAAACAATCTTATGTGTTTCTAATATATATTTACAAAATATATGCAGAATGCCTTTACTAATGAGCCGTAAACATTTCATTATTTTAAATAAGGAAAAAAAAAACAAAAAACAAAAAAAAACTGACATTTCATGCTTGCATTTCAGGAAGTTGTGATGATACTTTACAACACAGTGGCCAGGAACTTCAAAGCGGAAAGCTTTTAGTGATAAAAAATGCATTCTACTTTTGCGGAAATGAGTGCAACTCCGATGAACTTTCCAGAACCACGTTTAAATCATCATTATGAGTATTGAAACATGTAGGTTCTGAAAATTACAACAAATACTACGCGGAACTCGCTTACATGTTTTATTTACATTAGGGGAGAAAAAGTTACGCATTTAAAAGTGTCAACGTTTAATATCAAGCTACAATTACTGTCCTCGCAGCAAGTGCGTGAGATATTTCTGAGGTTAAAGGTATAGTATCGTTACGAACCTTAATAGTTGGTAGAATAGGAGTGTATTTAAGGCGTGTATTGAAACTAAGTTTGACCATTACACCATCATCATTAATTATTTTTATTATTATTTTTATTATTGTTATTATCATTGTTATTACCATTGTTATTACCATTATTATTACCATTTTATCATCATCATTATCATTATCATTATCATCATTATTATTATTATTACTTAAGTTAAATAACACGGTATGTAATTAGTATTGTGTTTAAGGTAATTATTGTGTGCTTCATTTGCTCTCATTCCCCAACACCATCATCCCCATTAATAATAATAATAATAATGATAATAATAATAATAATAATAATAATAATAATAATAATGATAATAATAATGATAATAATAATGATAATAATAATGATAATAATAATGATAATAATAATGATAATAATAATGATAATAATAATGATAATAATAATGATAATAATAATGATAATAATAATGATAATAATGATAATAATAATAATGATAATAATAATGATAATAATAATAATAATAATGATAATAATAATAATGATAATAATAATAATAATAATGATAATAATAATAATAATAATAATAATAATAATAATAATAATAATGATAATGATAATAATAATAATAATAATGATAATAATGATAATGATAATAATAATAATAATGATAATAATAATAATGATAATAATAATAATGATAATAATAATAATGATAATAATAATAATGATAATAATAATAATGATAATAATAATAATGATAATAATAATGATGATAATAATAACGATAATAATGATAACGATAATAATGATAACGATAATAATGATAACGATAATAATGATAACGATAATAATGATAACAATAATAATGATAACAATAATAATGATAACAATAATAATGATAACAATAACAATAACAATAATAATAATAATAATAATAATAATAATAATAATAATAATAATAATAATAATAATAATAATAATAATAATAATAATAATAATAATAATAATAATAATAATAATAATAATAATAATAATAATAATAATAATAATAAATATGGCAATATACAATTGGAAATTTACCTATTTATGTAATTTTAGAATTTGTGTTGCTTCGTCATGTTTGTTTCACGTTACACCTAAACATTCAATAACAAGTATATATTTTCCATCAGTGTGCAAAAGTATTAAAGATTATCTATGAATAAACGAGTATAAACGTAAATATTGGGTTTAGAATAAGCGTTTCAAGGTGCATTCACATGCCCATAAACAAACTGTGAATTTTTGTGTTTGGTGAATCGTTCTGTTTTTTCATGCCAGCTGGAACGCATTAAGCATGATGTCCTGCAGGGCACGTTTTATTTACGTCAGATTTGGATGCAGAGATAATCGGATACTGAACTCATTTTACAGCCGTCTATTCCAGGCGTAAAACTAGCTATAGGGGTTGGGAGAAAGGAACATTTAACAGCTGATTATCTACGTTAAGCTCTCTGTATATTACAAAAACAATTTTATAAAATCAGAAGCAATCAGTTGCCTTTCATGATTACTTCATATTAAAAAGCCTACTTGGTATTTTTTTTCTACTGGTATTTACTTTATATTGCTTTAACTAGATAGATCGCGAAGGACCTGTAACTCGTAGATCAGTGTGTGGCGGACAGTTAGCGTTCAATCTCTTATCCCTATACTATACTATCGTGCTTTGACAGGAGTCCACAGAGGGGTCAGTGCAAGGCTACTGCACCTCCACCTCTGTGACGGGGTGATGGCAACACAATACCATTTAGTCTATCTGCTTTCATTATTTGTGTGGGTAGATTATACCGCATTTGGTATTACTATCTAATGTTTACTTGTACCATTGCCTTAGCTGGAACTTTGCTTCGTGGTATTAGGTATCCAATGCGGTGTTTACCTTCTCGGCTGACGGAAACCACGAGAAAACCCCAGTGAAATTGATCGGCCCACGGGATTTGAACCCGGGACACCCGAATGGGGGCAACAGACCTTAGCGCCTAAGTCATTCCGCTTGGTTTTTGGTATTGTTAAAACTCTCTGGCAAAACCATATTATATAACGCAGTGGAGCTTAGACTGGGTTATTGTAAACGTAGTAAAGAGAAAGGAAATCGAAGCATTGAATAAAGTTAGGATTGTACGGTGCAAAACCTGGGACGTCATTAGCGCCCGTCCAAAGTTAAAAATCTGATGTGTTGCACTCTGACGCGGTATCACCGCTTCCTCTGTTCCGCTATCCTAAGCGGAATGATGTTCTCAGGTGGTTTCTGCTCCGGCTGTTCTGCATGGATCTTAATTTCTGGGTATGCGTGGGTGTTTTCACATAAAAGCCAGAACTCTCGTTGAAACACTTTTATTCTCAAAGTAATACTTGAGATTTGCCGATCGCTATTAGAAACGTTACTGTGTCTTGGGGATCTGGGCGACAAGTCTGTCCGACTGACCTGACCACTCGGGGTCTGGAAGGCAAGTATCTTTCTGCACACTCACGGTAATATCACCTTCCACGTTTCCCCACATTTACCGCTTAAAAACTCGGCGTTATGACACTATTAATACCTTTCGCTTAACAAATACCTCTACACTGGCAACAGGGTTTCGCCGAAGCATACGTGACCATCCCTTGTTTTCCTGTTCAACACACCTGCACTAAACATTTTTCAGGAAAGCTGGTCTTATGGTGTTGCCACTAATGACTTGTCTGTAACATCATGTGTCCCTTCTGACAATTTTAACCGTGACACTGTTCCCAGGTCTGTACCTTTTATACATGCGCGATTTTAATTTTCCCGGTTATTTAATTCTGCCATGTGAAGCAGTATTATTTCCATAATTATGGCGTTCACAATTTCAACTTCAACTCACATGACTTTCTCTACTCTTGTACTAACCATTCTTACAAACTCTTATTCCTATATCTTCTTCGTGTTAGTTGAGATAAACATTTGTACAAATTATCTTATTGCTTATTTCCTTGTAGGTGCAAGGGGAATATTAGAATACAGTAGACTGTTTTTAGACAGAGGGAACACAAATGAAGGAAAAGGCTTGTCAAGGTTACGAGAAGACAGCAGTGTAGCTGTAAGATTACGAAAAACTGTAGATTGTGTCAATGACAAAAGAGAACTGAGTTTTGTTCTTCAGTTTGGAAGGATATAAAGTGACAGAAAAAGTTGTTGGACCACACTTTGCCATTTTTACTGCACTGATGTCAGAAGTGAGATTTGTAAAATTGCCGTTTTGTTAGCACTACTATTTTAATGTGAGATACCAAAATACAAATCCAAGCTATTAATTATTTCATACTCCAAACATTTTATTTGATTTAATGCAATAGGACATATATTCATTAGAGATCACCAAGCGGAACGTATATGAAGATATCTCAGGAAATAATCACAGACAATTACCTATGCACTGGTGTTTGAAGGACAGGAGGGATCTGGTAAGGGGTGGGGGGGGGGGGGTAATGCGGTAAGTTAGTCGCGTGATAAGGGGATTGTTACAGCACCTGCTGTCACAGCTTCACTTTCTGTAACCATGCTGTAGTAGGTAACAGAACAGTTTGCCCTCCTTTCCAGGAGTTTACCTCTACAAAGGAAGAAGGCTGTAAGCGCCACTCTGAAATACGCTCCAACTTTCACATACAAGACAAACAAGGCGGACGCAAATATTAATTTAGCGATTGCTACATTAAATATATATTTGGGATATATTTCCACGAGTCTCAATAGGTAGAAAAGATGTATTAGAAGTAAAAGATGTGGGTTGACACAGTCATGAGAACAGGCATAAGGTATATTGGGTCTACTACATAACAAATTGAGGTTGGAGGATCCGCAAAGCTATCGCAATTTTCTACGAATTGGCGAAGATTTATTCCTCAATCTTTTATATCGTGTTGAAGGCAAAATTAGACACCAGGACACAAATATGTGACAAACACGAAAGAGATAAGCAACAGTTGTAATGGTTTTAATCTTAGTATATATGGACAGGAGATTTGGATCCGTGGTTCAAATCCCGGCTATGACATTGAATTTTTCAGTCCAGATTCCACCTCTTAAGCATTTCCCACACACAGCGTGTGTGTTTAAAAACACCAGCAGTAAGCTTGTTGGCATAAATAAATAATAATGACCTGATAAACTAATTTGTTGATGTGTTATCGACGGTAGGCTAGATGAGGTCACTGCTTCTTTCCAGAAGGTCACGAACAGATGCCCGACCTGTATGATAAATGCGGACTGAAAATAAATTTACAAAAAAAATTCAGATGGGGTTGGAAGAACATTAAGGTTGTATTAAAGGATGTCAAGAGTTTGAGTATTTGGGAGTAAAAATAGACAACGAACACAAAAAGGAAAATAACATTAAGAACAGAATCAATGAAGGTAAAATTAGAATATCGACGCTAAATAGTATCCTATAGAGCAGACATACAAGCAGGAGGAATAAATTGCAGACATATAAAACAATAGTGAAAATTACCATCAAATATGGAGCTGAAACATGGAAATTTAACAAAAATGTAGCATAAAATCTTGAGTCAATGGAAATGGATTTGCTAAGAAGGAGATGCTCAAGATTGGAAGAAAAGAAAAAGAAAAAATTAATAATAACTCTATATTAGACTATGTAAGACATAAACATCTGAGTTGGTACGGACATATTAGAAGAATGAATGAAGGTAGATCACCGAGAAAGATTTTGGAATGGACTCCACCTGGAAGAAGAAAACGAATTTAATGGATACATAGGGAAGAATGGGAAAAAAAAGATTCTTCAGGCACAGAAAAATGTGCAAATATTGCAACTGTATGTAAATAAATAGTAATTATTATTGAAAATATAATTAAACTACATAAGTCTTGATCCCTAATAAACTTTTGTAACAAAATAATGACACACATATGGAAGTGCAAATCTGCAATATGTAAGAAAGTTTTCTATAGTGTAAACACGTAACTACACTAAAACAAAAAACTAATATCCAAATTTAAAAAATTGTTGCCAGAATGGATTAATAGGTAGATAAGGATAGCATTAGTATTATTAATATCTTAACAGTTATTTTCTGAGCTAAAAATGTTTTTTGTTTTTCCTGTAAACTTGACAAAAATGCAGATACGATTCTTCAACGACGAATCTCCAAAGTTTATTTTATTAAGATAAAGTAGATAGAAACCACATTATGATAAAAAATATTCTAATAAACCTATATAAAAGTAGATCCTAGTCAAAGAAAAAAGGTATGTGAATGTAACATTAGAATCTTAAATTCATTGCGAGGGGAAGTATTCAGGAAGTATAGACTTAAGAGACTACAGTGATTATGTAAGAGTAAATATTGAAATTCTTAAATAAATATATAAATATATATTGCTAATCGTTTGGAGAAATGCAGTTAGTAGGCACGTGAACATACATAGGATATTGTAACGGATACAGCTCTGTCTAGTCAGTTGCGAAAACTTGTCCTTCACCGCTCGTTAGCGATTGCTTACAGGGAGACGCGACCAGATGGTTTCAGATGTTCTCTTCTCCCGCCTCCTGGAAACATTCTAGAGATCACCAACTGTGGTATATGTCGAGCAAGATTACTTGCGAGGTAGTAATTAAGAGAGTAAATGAGTTAGTGAACGCTACATGAAGTAGCATAGTAGTAGAGAGTGCTGTTCAAATGATATTATCGAAGCCTAGGGTTCGATACTCCAGAGAGGAAAGATGGACTAACGTGCTGTGCGTATGATTCATTCAACTAAATTCAAACAAAATGAGAAGAGGAAGGCAAGTCACACTGAGAAACTGAGTATAATCTAATATTTAGATATAGTTCCTTATTCACATTGGTGCCTAAGGGAGGTGCGGAAATGATTGACCTACTACACTTGTCTTCACATTAAGAAACACACAAGTGTGGGATGCACCTACGCTCAGATATTGCTTTGGTGTGGCAAGTTGTTTTCATTCTTGCTGCGTTTGCCTCATTTTTCAGCTGCTAATGGCGTAGGAAAACTTGTTAAAAGAGGGTGAAGGGATCCATTAGTGGTATGTCTCCTCTGAATCCCTCCTGAAATTTACAGTGTTCTGTTGATACTCACGGACATATTTGGAGAAAAAATCAAAACCTTGTTAGCGAAATAAAATTGAAGAAAAAGTGAATGAATGTAGCTTTATCTTGACTAATCATATATCATCTCATAGGTTGCGCTTAAGCAAAACACAGATCCAGTTTAGTTTACATTAGGATTATTTTCTTAGGAGCGATGCTAAAGATGGCAGGCGGATTTGCTTCACCTCCTGTTCGTCGAGTTTTAACGCATTCGTGGTACTCAAAAATAACTCTGTAAGCTTGCTTACGTGAGTCATTAAAGGGGAAATGCTTTATGCACAAAACGAAGGAGGTGAGGAGAAGCAACAAGGTGACGTCAGTAATTCACAAGAGAAGAAGTTGCGCACCACTGGTTTAGAAGAAAGCCATTGCATTTATACACTATTCTAAGAACTAAAAACAAAGAAATTCTCAAATTGAGTAAGTTTTTTTTCTTTATATGAGTTATATTCAAACAATAAGTGACATCACAGATAAATAACTTACTGCAATTGCATACGTCGTCATGTATAGATTTCGTATAAAATTGTATATGCACATCCAATAATCCACTGGGGCCGACATTTGCATGGTGTTCGCCTCTTCAGCTATCATGATTGTCATGAAAGAAGTGCATTTAGACTATTTTCTGCTGTTTTGAAGTAGCATCAACATCAGAGAAGAAGTTAGTTTTGGTAATTAAAAGGTAATAAGGATAAATATAGAGCCAAACTTATTTCGTCTTGAGTTTGACCTGCAATTCAACAATGCAAATGCTACCTGGATTTATCATCATTTAGTAGACAAATAGAGAAATATTATTAGTGTACTGCAGAGTATCGTAGTACCTCTTACAAGTATTATATAGTATGTGTCAACTCTAGTTTGTGGATCACATTGTTTCTTTGTTTACATTTCAGTCATTCGGAATGTTTCTTATAGTGACCTACAAGAAGTTTTTAGTTTTTCCTATCTATTTTGTAACTAGAGGAATTTCCTGAAAGCGAAAACATTCCTATAATTGTTGGCAATGAATTACACTCTTAACCCCCATAACACATGGCTTGTTCTGCCTTCAACATCTTGAAAGTGATTGAGTCCTTTACAAAGGGTTTTTTTTCTGTCATGTACCTTCTTCACCTTTTGGGTTTTATTGCCACTAAGTACCTAAGTTGTTTATGTGCACGTATATGTATGATTATGTATACATACATATATATATATATATATATATATATATATATATATATATATATATATATATATTATATGTAAGGTGTTAGGGGTGTGAAAACTCAGTCTAACGGCGACTTCTTGGAGTTGAGTTGAAACATAGCTTCCTATGCCATTCTCTTCTAAAGTAAAGGGTTGCATAAATGGAAAATGAGATTGGTTGAATGCTCGATTGTCATTATACTGCCAGTCCTTTTTCGTTTACTTCTACAATCAGCATAGAAAGGTAGAGCTTCAAAAGTTGAGTTACTCATGTCTTTTCCATTTGTTGCTCAAATTACTCATTTAGTTTCAAAATGATATTAAATAATTGTATTCAAGCTTTTCTTTTGGAATAAATCCATGCATTTGATAAACGCGCAAAAAATATTAAAAACCACTGCTTAGGTCTCGTGAATGATTCTGGAAAACCTTTAAAGATTCCCACCCCCATCGTTTTTTGCATTAGGCCAATACTGCTAGACGTTTAATGTCTGCATCTAAATCATTGCTTCCTTATTTCCTTTTACGGTTATTGTCTCAGCAGATTAAGCGTACTGGAGTTATCTATAAAGTTATGCTGGAAATTGTCTTTTCGTACTTCTTGATGTTTTTAAGTTGTTGGAACCAGTTGATACTTATGTTAATATTCCGCTATGTGTAATATGATATTACAACACAAAAAATTCAAATATTTGGAGAGTACTTCCCCAAAAATAACATACAAACACATATTTTAACTATGTCGTGTATTTTCAAAGCTTCCAATTAAAAAATCATGGAAAATTATTAGTAACAAGTTGTGTGGTATGCATTTCGGTTGTTGTAAATGACACAATAAAATTATATAAACATGTCATATCAAGAAACAAAAGTATAATTTACATACGCCCATCACTACTGTGCGGCATTATCCCACATATGGTATTTGAGACTCATCCACTGAAAGAATGTTAATGGTGTTTACATATTACTCAAGTTTATGGGTTTCATTTTAATGGAAAAGCTGAAAGCAGTGGAGAGGAATTGAGTGAAAGCCATTATCCGTTATACTAACCTATCCAGTTAGTAGTGGGCATTCCATAAACGAAGCTCTGCTATGAATTGTGAAATAACCTTCATTTTTAGTAGGGATGGATCTGGATATTCTTGATACCCGGTGTTATGTGCAACACTTTCACATAAACATCCGATATTTCTACAGCACTTCTAATTTTTTAAATTCTTTATTATTGAAGGTTATTGCATTTAACGTTGTGCTAAATTGGGAATTCAAGGACTCGAGAGGTTACCTTATTGCGTCGCACTTGCCCCCCCCCCCCCCTAAAGCTGCTGGAGTGTCATCTTTTATTTTCTCTATCGACTGCATCATAATTAATAAAGGTATCACATTCCACCAAACAATTTGGTATCAAAATTTCACTTCACGAAAATACACTTCTGGGAATCCCTAAACCTCCCCCGCCCAAGAAAACAAAAAATGTCACGTGTGTGGGTGTTATGAACAACATTGCTTCAAAAGGAATAGTTGGCTAAGTACAAAAGATATAAGTTATGCATCTTCAAAGGACATGACTCGAACAATTTTCAAAAAAATTCCTCTATCACAGGGATACATTTTCGATCACTTACGTCTTCTCAGAAATGGCTGAATATTTTAAAATTTTCATTAAAGTATTTTCATTACAAACGAAATTTATATCTTGAACTTTCCGCGCATTAACACCCTTCTGCTATTGGACACACGTGTGCACTCTGTTCACGTGATGTTTTTAAATGCCAACGGTTTCTATTTTTTTTTTTTCTTTTTTTTTCCCACCAGGAACATTATAACTTATTCGAATATTACATACATGAAACAAACTGACAAATATATGTTTCCTATTACAATACAAGTTGCGTATCTATATAAAAATTACCTCTAATACAATTTACCTTTGACAGTCACATTTACGGTCTCAAACTGGAAAGGAATGCTGAAACTGAAGGTGCACTAGAATACCACAAGTTATTCACATTACTACGCAGTGGAAATATATTAAAATAATTGCAGTTAGGTGAACTATGCATATACTGATTTATGGCCCGACTATAAAGTGAACGCATGGTAACACTGCGATTTAGGCGACCTGTGCTGTCTCGGGTTTCACAAACAGTGAAAAAGACTGGTAACATAATCAGCAGAAATGTATATGTAGACAAGACCTGATACAAAGTGGCATAGAAACAAGGTAGCATGACGTAATTATATTTTCTCATCCGCAGCTGACGGAAACCTCATATATGAGAAACTGTATAACACGACTCTTGTTGATGTGAGTGTTTTACTAGAAACATCTTGGCTATGAGAGACAGGCAAGCAAAAAACAGGCAACAGGTATGGAGTATCCGGAGGCGTTCGCACTACAAAAGACTGTAAAATATAAAGAATGAAAGCAACAAGGCGGAAAAATAGAAGACAAGTGAAGCAGAAAAGGAAGGGGTGGCTTGTACATGCAATGTAACAGTGGAATAAAATCCTAACTCCCGTTTACAAAATTAAACATTTAAAACGGGTCTCTGTTCTTTTCCTTCAAGCATTAGATGTTTCTAACTGTTGCATCTCATATACCCAACGGTTATTTGTCATCTAATTATATTACTAAAGTTAAAAGACAAGCTAACGGTGGTTGATGCTGGCGTAGAACGCTGCTATGAAACCTAGTAGTCGTATGTCAGTGGTAACTCTATATAAAAGAAAATATTAAAATATCCTTAAGGCACTAAAACCTTGTATTTACTGTGTTAACTTATGACACAAATTTGATGGTTGCTTCAGAAGTTTTATATATTAAATATAACGTTTCCACGCTGAGCATGAATCACTATACGTTTAAGAGGTGGAATTAGGACTGAAAAATTCAATACCATAGCCGGGATTTGAACCATGGATCTTCCACTTATCGAGAGGCTGCTTTAACCACTAAGCTAGCATGGCCAACTTGCCAGTATGACATTAAATTTTCGAAAAATCTTGCATACAAACGGTAATTTAGGGTGGAGAAATTTGTTTCAACATATTGAAATATATTATATTCTTGAAATATATTAAACTTAATTGCCAACTTTGGTTTTTAATGGTGTTTTGTTTTTGAGTTACGCTGTTAATAGGCAAACACACACACACACGCACATACACACACGAACACACATACATACATACACACAAACACACATACATACACACACGAAGCTTTTTCTAAAACCAAATTTTTTATTGCGGTGAAATTTCGACATCGAAATTTTGGGTCGGATACAATACTTCCTCTACTACTTCTATACGTGGTAGAGATAGTAAAAACTAAATTAAGGGAAAAATGATAGGACTGCTGAATTAATAACCAGGTAACAGCATTTCTATTTTTACTAACGTTTATTTTATTGTTAGGGAACCCGTCATTCCCGTCCTCTGAAAACTGGGTAGTTGATAATTTTAAGATTGCTAAAGCCTTAAAATACTCAATTTTAAATAGCGAGGAGGCATACTAAGAAAAAAGAAAGCTTTTCAGATAACTTAAATATCTTTAGCTCTTAATTTTAATATCGATTTTGTCAATAAATTATTTATGTTCTCCTGAAGATTATTGCATTTCATGACTTTAAAGAATAATGACCATATATTAACACATAATTACAAGACGCGTAATTTTCAGTTAGCTCGTAAATTTCCTTGATAGGTTGAAATAAACAGGACTAAAATTTTGATTATGTGCTATAGTTAGAGGGGTATCAGAATAAAGTTATATTTTCAATTATGTAATGTCTTCTGGAGATTTTCGTTTCTTTTAAAATCAGTACAACGTTATGGAGAGCAAGTCGTGTGGTTGAAAGTCCTTTTGTTGCCAAATACATCATATCTATACCCTACAATAAAAGGATTCCAGGCCAACACAAGCACTGCTATCAAATTTATTTCTGTGGATCAAATAGAAGTTACAATATTACTTTGAGGAATCCTTAATAGGAGATAATCTTGCATTACATGTGTCGGTTTGCGGTCATTTTTAAATTGTATAGTTGACTTTTAATACAGGACCAAATGGACTTTCATGGAGAAAAATAATCTTCAACACAAAGAATCATTGCTTGAAAGAAAGGCACTATTAACCTCTTCCACTCTATGCCTCGTAGACGTAATAGAGTTCAAAGACTCAGGTAACCTTGCAGTATATCATGATAAAGCAGTTCACACCACAAAGGAATCGTAACTGAAAATTGGACAGACGGTTTACCTTACCGACCGGAAAATTGGAGGCGAGGTTAAGGAGGTGATTTTCTTCCCCTGGAAACCTTCAGGTGTAATATCACCATCAACAGAATCTTCTACTTATGGCGACATTGCGCGGTACGACCCTCCAGTTTTCGCTAAGGGTAGGACGTGGTTTGACTTAGACTATGTTTTTATGCCAGACCTTTATTGACAAGGGCTGCATGCTACTAGTATAATATAACAATTGGTGATCCCTTATCGGTGCGGATTACTGTACTTAGGAGAACTTGAAGAATTGTTTTAATGAAACGTTGGAAAAGGATCAATAATATTCCAAGTAACACTGGTTGAACAGGCTACCTATGACAAAGGTTGTAAAACACACATTATCAAGGAATGTTCTATTTTGTATAACAAATGTATGGTGCAAAGAAATATCATTTCTTAACAATTTAACAACATTCTCCCTGTCGCCGGGTGTATTTAATATTCGTATTGATGCAACCAAATATAAGGGAGAGATTAATATGTTAAATTAGGTTAATGTATTTAAATACTCTTAGATTCTGGAGATCTCTAGAAAGTAATACATAAGCTACAACAAATAACAGCAAATTATGACTTTAAAATATTCCATAGTAATCTCTTTTAGAGTACGGAACACTATTAGAGTAAACATAGAACTAAATGCAAATATAACTGAGCAAGTTAACATTGTTATTATCTTGGGTACTCAACTTTATATGATGAAGACCGTGATTTGGAACAACCATAATCTACATTTTAATATATGTACGGTACTATTTACAGGTGGATTGTAAACATCTGTATTAAAATGGTTATAGTGAATACAACCTTCACGCTTGCCTCTGGCATGGAGGACCCGGGTTCGATCCCCGGTACCAGCATGGGTATTTTATCCCCTCTGGGAGGTCTGGAACGGGGTGCACTCAGCCTCGTTAGGTCCCGCGGGGACCAATTGAGGAGCTACTTGATGGAGAAGTAGCGGCCCCAGGTCTAGAAGACCGCGTAACTGGCCGGGAGGGCTGGGGGCGCTGACCACGTCCCACCCTCCAGTACTGCACCTCACCAATGACGCCTGTAGTGGACAGAGGTGGGGGACGCAGCGGCTGGGCGGCAGGCCTTGGCCCCTCGTGGGCTGTCGCGCAGGGGTTTAGATTTTAGTTTAGAATACAACCTTCATTTTACTCGTATGTATACCTTATTAGACAATTTAACAGTAGAAACTCAACAGTAATTCTCGTAGTAACTGTAAACCGTAGATCAAATAATTACCCACGATGTGGTATCAGGTTTATTAGCTTTCCAATCAGTTAAGCTCGCGTAAATTCAGCGTAAGCATTGTTACCCCATTTGTAGCTGAAAGCATCCACTTACATAGTGTCACCGCGCCCGCCGCATCTAATTGCGGACAACAGCAGTGTCACCCATCGCATTATTGTCGGCACTACCGCAAAGGAGCCGAAGGAAAGAGACAGAGAATGGCCGCATTGTTGGGGCGCTTGCCGAAAGAGAGAAAATGATAGAGACTTCGGGAATCTTCTGCTTTGTATTTCACCGCAATAACTGAACTTTCCAGAATAGTGCCTGGGAGATATAAATAGCGGTAAAGTGCGACAGAAGGGGAGACACGTATGTGAAGCGTTGAGTAGTCGTGCCCACGGAAAGAAGAGACGTATGCGAAGCGTTGAGGAGTCGTGCCGACGGAGAAGGGACAGTTTAGTTCTTTGTGTTACGAATTTGGAGCCGTGCTGTGAGTGAATCGGAAAAGACTTTCTTGCTGTTGCAACGAGTGTAAAAAGTTACTGTTTACGGAAATAAAAGTGTATCTTTATCCCGACTACATCTGTCTTCTTTACTTTACACCCAACCAAAGTCACAATACTGAAGCGATACCATTATACTGTATTCCCTGTATTGTTACTGAGCAATTCTGCTGTCGCCCTTATACTGAGTCATAGGTTTGGATGATACATGATAGAAGCCACATTGTAAAATTAAATATATTCATACATAAATACATAGATAAATCGATAAAGGTAGACAGGTAGACAGAGAGACAGGTAGACAGACAGAGATAGATGGATAAATAAATATTTTCTGATTTAATGACGCTGTCAATTGCCAGGACCACGTCAGCGCCGCTGGTGTACCCTTCGTCCCGCAGTTCTTTTACATGCCAGTAAATCTACTGACATGGAGCTGTCGTTTTTAAGCGCACTTAAAAACCATTGGTCTGGGCCGCAACCTTGGGATCAGTAGGCCAACGTCTAACCACTTGAGCCACCCAGACCGACGGTATGTAGCTAGGCAAATAAATCTTGTTTACAATATTCTTTATAGTATTTTGAACTAAGGTTCCAATTTCAGTAACAATTTTTCTTTCGAAGACATTGGCTGCAGCGTGCCTTTTGGGGGGTTCTGACCACATAATACATTCTATGGAAATGGGGTTCACAGTACAATGATAAGGAAGTAGTCCAACATCTACCTGGTCATTCTTAGCAACTAATTCATCAACACCATGCATTTTGCGTTCATTGCACATTTCGTTTATAACTTTCTGCAACTATAGTGGTGGCATCTTCTACCATTCACTTGTACTAGTAGAGATAGAACGTACAACGCAGCCTGTACCGGCTTGCCTTACCCTCCCATCGCCTGCTCTTCCTCATCTAAAGAGATGCAAATAGGCTATATTATGATTAGTTGAATTACTAAAGAAGCTTCGTGCACAGTGTGTTCTTATTTCCCAGATGTTAAAAAGTTAATATAATGCCAAACATGGCTATTGTTACAAAAAGACTATAGCAAAAATAATCCATATTAAATGAATATTCCATTTAATAATGACATTGCATTCTTAAAGATTGAGACAATTTTGTTGACAAATAAGAATCAAGTTAGTATGCTGTATCTTTGAAATTTTATAAGGAACATTTTTATCCGCTAATGTCATGATGAACTATACTTAAATTACTTTTGCATTCCAAAACCGTCTGTCACATCTGAGAAGTTCCTTTCCAAAACTATTGTCATATGCCAAATTTAAGAACGAATAGGTTGTCACCAACGAATGTGACGGAAATTGTTTTAGCGATTGAAAGTGAATTACACACAAGTAACGACAAAATCGTAAATATGAGCTCATTCTACATTTTGGAATTAACAATTACATTGGCCTGCCATACTTGAATGGTTTATTCGAAAACAAAAATAAATATTTTGCTGTTTAACGACGCTGTCAATTGCCAGGATCACATCGACGTCGCTGCTGTGCCGGAATTTCGTCCCGCAGGAGTTCTTTTATATGCCAGTAAATCTACTGACATGGTGCTGTCGTTTTTAAGCACACTTAAAAACCATCGGCCTGGTCTGAATTTGAACCCGCGACCTTGGGATCAGTAGGCCAGCGTGAACAAGCATGGTGAAACCTGAAGAGGATTATTCGACTGAAAACTTGCATTCGAAAGATAGTTTCGGTTCTTCAGTGTATTCACTTCCCCAAAAAGATCCGACTCGGCCATCAGTTCCACATTTTCACATTACGAAGTGAGTATTATTATACATTTCAATAATGATCCACCAAAATCAGGCTCAAATAACCTAGTTGTCAATGGGCCCTTAAAACCTCATTCATTCACTCTGGCTATTTGTCCGTCCTGTGGCACTACGGCCTTTTCGAGTCTAGCCTCGGCATACCGCCCAGCCGCTGGGTGGCCTACCTCCCGGTCACTGGATCCCATACCTCTGCCCACTATGTAGAGCAGTAATGAGCGGGATCCAGTAGTAGAAACTGGGACGTAGTCGGCGCCTTCGTAGCCGTAGTCGATCGTATAGAGGAATCAGGATAGGTGAGCAGCCCGAAGCGTGGTGTGACAGTGAGGAAGTGGATGATATGAACTGATGGCGAAACTGAACTGGTTGAATGATGTCGGGGGAATCTCGTGAACCCAGAGAAATCCCGTCCTGCACCGTTGTGTCCACCACACATCCCACATGAGGACGCCTGGGACCGACGCCGGGTCGCTTTGGTGAGAGTCAAGCGGTCTAGCCCCTCGGCCACAGCGCGGCCACCATTCACTTACTCCGCTATAATTAGAGAGGAATGAGAAACAATTTCATGGTTTTTGTGCCACTGCTGACGAGGTTATTTCGTCGTGGACGGCGTGAACACAAGTAAATTATAATTATTAAGCTTCGGTTTTTCATTATGGATAAAACCAAGAGATGGCACTATTGCTGTAAAAGCAAGAACTCAACTACTTGGTCATCAGCGTCATTATAGAATGGCTAATGGCAAAAGCAAATCTGTCAGAAGGGATGAAATCAAGAGATGTCCTTATTGATGCTTGAACACAAAGGACTGGCCTCAAGATTTGTCTTTATTCGCCATAGTTGCCCTATGGTTTTATCAAACCTTCAGTCTTACAAGTGAACTTGTATCTGCTTGCAGGTAACAGTAACTTTATAGTCCTTGGTTTGTAGGCCCATATCCAAGTCTGTGGTCTGCAAGAAAAGTTTACTTGGAATTTAATTGCTTTTATTCACTGGATTAGAATTTAATAGTGTTCAGTTACTTACACATTTTGTTTGTAAGTTACAGTGATATTTACAAGATGTAAAACTGTCCTCTTAATTCTCCAGTATTGTTTGCAATATATCTGATCTTTTAATTTTTACTTTCTCTACTGGTAAGTATTGTATTCGACCCAAAAATTCGATGTCAAGATTTCACCGGAAATACATGTTTTGAGGCCCCCTGAATAAAAAAAACATTTTTAGAAAAAGGTCCGTGTGTCTGTGTGTCAGTCTGTGGACAGCAATAACTCAAAATCGAAAAGTCCGTTAAAAACCAAAGTTGGTATTTAAGTTTAATGTCTTTCAAGGATGTGACACGAAGATTTTGAAGAAAATAGCCCCACCCTAAACTACCCTTTACATGGAAAATTTTTCGAAAAGTTTGATTTTCTTCAAAATGGCTCTAACGATTTTTATTAAAATGTCATATGTTTGAGATATGTTGATGACAAATGAAATGTATATCTTGAATTTTCTGGCTATAGCCCCTGTAGTCGTATTTACTCTGGACGACTTTTGCATAACTGGTAAACCGTTAGAGATAGACCAAATCATACTATACAAAAAATGTAGATCTTGCTAAAATACACAATTTATGTCTGAATAAATTTTCTTGTAGGGTGAACCATTTCGGAGATATTCCTTGTTATGTGTGTGAGTTTCGGAAAACTTCCTCTTCTGGTGTAACATCACACCGTACTGGGGTGTATCGCCTTAGATGGAAAGCGTCTTGAGGACGCAGCTTAGTCTCTTGAACTTTCGTGAAATGGGTCATCGTTATTCATTTTTTTATATTTTACGTGTGCAAAGAGAACGGAATCTCAAAGCTTTAAAAGATTTGACTATCGCACAAAGCCAACTGTATTCTAATATTCCCCTTGCACCTACAAGGAAATAAGTAATAAGATAATTTGTACAAATGTTTATTTTAACTAACACGAAGAAGATATAGGAATAAGAGTTTGTAAGAATGGTTAGTACAAAAGTAGAGAAAGTCATGTGAATGCAACACATCACATTCTTTTAATGCCTTACTGCTACAGTTACAGGCTGCCAAAAAGACAAAGAATACTTATACAAAATTGACAAAATAGTTAATAAAACATAACAATAAGTACAAAAGCTAAAATTTGTAAATGACAGTATTATCTCTTACAAATAATAAAAATTATATATAAATAAATAAAACAGAATACAAATCACGGTCCGTACAGGTGATTTCTAACAATAGCTATCTATGCCTTTGAACGACAGTATAGCAATATTGTATGCCTAATCTTTGGATAGGCCAAAGCTCATCAGGAATTGTACAAGCAGCCTCGGGATTGTCTCTTTTGCTCCAACCATTAGTCCTGTTACACTGACGGACGAAATAATCAATGGTTGGTTCGTAGATACGTTTTTCCCCTGATTCACTTCGTCTGGCAGATGTTCGCCGTATTCAAATCTGATGGTTGGGTCGATGATGTGACCTTCAGGAGAATTGGGTTTGAGGCAATTATGTCGATTCTTCTGTTGCTGCCTTCATCAGAGAGACGGTGTACTTCGAATACGGTGTATACTTTCTTTTTCAACCTCTTTTGTTTAAGGTTCGCTGGTACAACAACCTTTATGTTTTCTTCGTAAAGATTTTGGACAGAATTATCATTGTATTTAAACAATTATGTCGATTCTTCTGTTGCTGTCTTCATCAGAGAGACGGTGTACTTCGAATACGGTGTATACTTTCTTTTTCAACCTCTTTTGTTTAAGGTTCGCTGGTACAACAACGTTCATGTTTTCTTCGTAAAGATTTTGGACAGAATTATCATTGTATTTAAACCTCAGGCTTCAGATTTGTGTAACGATGATGTTTTGTACATTAGTTCTTATTAGTGTTCAACATTTGTCTACCCAGGTATGATATTTATATACGTCTATACTTTTCAATCTAAGCTATCATATTCTCTCAATTTTCATTCGATTGTTGTTTATTTTCTTCCCATTTTTAAAATGAATAGGAGAGAATACCAATGCTGCCATCTGCCAATTCATAAGATCAAGTAGTTCTTGACCGCCTGGGAACATGGCAGCGTACAACCAGCTATAAAAACCACGGGGCTTAAAAGAACAATGACGATTTGCAACGGTTCAAAATTTTGACCTTTACTCTTACTTCTAGTAATGGGAGTATTCCAATGCAAAATGTCCGTAAATAGTTCTTGAAGATGCTCTATTGGCATCTTTTATTCGTATGGATGCAGCTGTTCTCGTTAGCTCATGTTCTAAATGCTGTTCGAAAACTTCACTGGCACACGTTTAGGCGAACAAAAGTGAATCGAGATCTCCGACTAGTTTCACTTGCCCTCTAAATATCATTGGCGCTCACATCTTAGCATCGCGCCTTGGCAGGTGGCGTTCAATAGGGATGGTGTGAGCTGACTGACAAATAACTCTACGACGTAATCACCCTGAGAAGAAGCAATATGGACATATAGTATGCGCCACTCTGATATAAGCTATTAAATTACCCTTCTAAATATCACTCTCCTTTGATTAAGTCCTATCCGCCGAATCTTCAGGATGGCGTAAGTTCACATCAAACAACACGTGCATAACTAATAATTTATTGAAATAACTTAAAAGTTTTAAACAATATCTATATGCTAAGTAAAACCTTTCTAACATTACATCGTATCTCGTGAAATTAAGAATACGAGAAAAGAACAAATTATATACACAATTCAAACATTTTAAAATCCTTTTTAAACTTATCCTAACACCAAACTTCAAAAACACAAGAAGTCTTCTTCTTTTTACAATAAACTTAACCTACACTAAATAAACATTTAACTTGACCTACAGTATATAACACAAAACCCTGAATGCTCCTATATCATGACGGAAAATGGAATTACATTATCTTTGATTTCTTATCTTGGTAGAATTCCATCAGGAGTACGTCTCTGGTTCCTTTCAGCTTGCTGTTCTTAATTTCTTCTCCTTTACTTTCATTAGATTTTCCTTTTGTCTGTTTAGCTCCTAGTTTGTAACTGTCTTTTGCTGTTTACCAATAATTACTTTGATAACATCCTTGTTTGTATTTTTCTGTTCCTTTACAGGTTAAGCTTCTTGCCTTTTTTGTTTAGAAAGTGTTTTTATGGATTGCTCTTTTTCAGCATCTTTTTAGCGGTCCCTTTTATATCTGCTTGTATTTCCTTGCCCAACATGTGACTTTTGCTTATCTTTAATTTTTCTTTTCTTGTCAGTTGGTTTCCGGTCATCGCCTGTATACGTGAGCTGGGCAAATGCAGTCTGTTCCGCAGATTTGAATCCAAACGCAAATACAAGAACGGCACATATTAATACAAATCCTACTGGAAATACATAATGGGGATTGACAACTTCAGACAGTTCCATTTTCCACGTCCTCTTCTGTTCAACTCCACTGTTTACGTGAACACTAACTGTTTTACTTTCAGGACATACCCCTTCTGGCGGTTCCCAAGTCTATAATAATTTCTTATATCCAACGGCATTACTCTTAATACCGTTACAAGTATACAGATAAAATACGGAGTGGGAGGTACTGCTTCACCCATCCGTTAACAAAGGCTTCTACATGATGAGTGTAACAAATATGTCCAATATAATATTGTGCATTATTTAAAAAAAATTATCTGTGTTAAATATTTTGAGCTCTCTAGCTTCTTGACAAATGGGTATAAATGGTTTATTATTTCAACTGTCGCCCAAAAATTGGTGAACAATTCTATAATGTATTTCTACCTTAATTTGAATGAATTTAGTCACAATTTAATGTTAACTCTTAGTTTAGTTTCCAAGATGGTTTTGGCAACGTTACGTTAACATTAAAATATGACTAAGTTCATTCGAAGTGGAATAAAACTACATTACAGCCTTGTTGAAGCAATGCCTACGCTACAGTTAGTGCAATAAAAACCATTTACATATATTCACTCAAGAAGCTACATGGCTCCATATATTCGAAATATGTGACACAAACTATTTGTCCGTGTCCGTGTCCGTGTCCGTGTCGGTGTCGGTGTCGTGATCATCATCATTACTATTAGGGCGAAACGGTTGTCTACTGACAATAATTGTCTTGGGCATATTTTTTACACTCATGTAGAATCCCTAGTTAACACACTGTACATATACCCTTCACACATTATGAAGTTCTTTCCATCTTAAAGTCAACATGTTCCCAAACAATTATTTCACAGAAGTGACCATAATATTTTAATTACTGGATGTAGAATACGGGAAGGTCCATTGCGCGATCAGTTAACTACGGCGAATGAACAACAATGTTATCACTCGAAATTAAGTTCATATTTATAACGCTGACATAGCTTAGATTTTCAAGTATGAGTTATCATGTAAAATGGAGTGTAGTTATATGTAAGCCTCCTGTTAATGTCAGTTTAACGAAGAAAATGATGTGTAATTGCTATATCTTACTTCATGATAATAATTAAATTATTAACATGCACAAGCAAGAGGTTAATAATGACTAGAGGAAATGGAAATGCTGCCAAAATGTAGTAGCCGTGTTTCGGAAATAGCCATCTACTATCTTTTAAATAAGTAAACACCCAACTTCACCGAGACCTGCGCGAAGGGTCACCTAATTCTCAGGCGTTTTTGCATGGTTTGTCGTATACTTCCCTTGTAGCTCAGGTGGCAGTCATAGGCTCAACTTGCAGTTTTGAAATGTAATATTTCGCAATCCTTCTACATTAGTGGACAAATATTCCAAATTTAAGGGACACTGCGAGTGAAATTTTGGTCAAAATTTCCAAAAAGTTGAAAATTGTTCGTTTATCTTAAAATGTTCCTGGAACACCTGTGCATTTGGATCAGCTATCATTTTTCATACCCTCCACTCCATGTGGTCATTACGGCCCTTCCAAATAGTGTTCCTCCCTTAACGTACACAGTATGTTCCTATATAAAACCCTGTTTTTCTCAAAACTACATTTTTGCATATTCCAAAAGAAGGTCGCGCCTGAGTTTTGCTTCAAATTCAATGAAAATTTCCAAAAATATTCACAAATAGCAGCTAAACAAAACTAAGTTTCAATATTGATGTTATCATTAACATGAATTGCGAAAACGTTTTTTTTTATGAAAAAAGTCGATACTTTTTAAGATTAAATTTTCTTTGTTGCTAAAAAAATATGTACAGCATAATCGGCAAACGTATTTGAAATATCTCTTCATACAATTGTTACCAATGTTTTAGAGTACCAGTTGTGTCAATATAAATGAATTTTGACAAGTCAATAGACGCGAGCTCTATTTTGAAAATGTGCCTATTAAATTCATAAAATAATTTATATATCATAAACGAATTATCCAATTTTAATTAAATTTGGTGTACCTCCTATTCTCGTATAAATACAAACACAGGAAAATGTTCAGAAAAATCTATCCAGAAATGTGGAACTTTCAAATTTCACTCCCAGTGTCCCTTAACTGCAGAAAACATTCTTATTCTGTTTCCGTTGAAGTCTGGACTAATATAAATATATTCCAGTGTTGAGTAGTAGGCTTACAAAGGTAAGCTCAAACACCATCACATGGTTCCCATGTGTGGAGTAGCAGAATTGGCTAAAGCGGGTTACTGCAAATCAGCGCAGGGAGTCTGGCCCTAGATGGAATCGTATTTAACGCGTGTTTGTTTTTTCTTTTCTTTTGCCCCATTTTTTTCTGTCTTAATGGAAACATCATTATTTATATAAACTGTGCGACATATAAAATTATACAAATTGATGGAATCTACATACTTTTGATAAAGATGCTTCTTTGGAGGAGTAATTGGTGTTTTTATTCCACATAACTTTGTAACTTTTCTCGCCGTCTTATGAACAATGCATTACGATTGCAATTTTACAACTGAATACTTTATACGACATTACTATTAAGTAACTACAATTTTTGGAAACGAATCACTCAACATAGAAATGGTGAGCCGAAACTTTTCTCGAATCACGTGATCCCATACTCAACAAGATCGAACATTTGCTTTATTCCCTTAGCACTTTCATCATGAACATTTGTACGCCCTGCTTCGAAGTTCCAGCTGAATTTTGCTGTCACTCACGAAAGTCTCGCCGCATACATTAATCATTCGTTGATGAATTTCGACTGTATTGCACCCCTCCGCATAAAGAAGTAAAATTGGGTATTTATCTTTGGCGGTGAACACTATCGCTTTGGGCATGTCTCTTGTAGATATCTAGTGTCCGTGGATCCGTCGTGGTGGTCTGGCGAGCGCAGATAGTAGAGGACTGGACCCAAATGTACCTAAATCCAGTCAAAAGACTGTTGGTAGCGATGGCGACTAGCATAAATGCATTAGTAGTGCCAGCATCACTTCGTCGACTTTTTTTCTTTCGTTTTTAAGATTTTTAATTTACGTCGCTTAACAACCGGGTAGGGGATATCTTATGGCGGTGAATGAAAGAACATACACCCCTGCCACTATTTAGTAGCAACTTTCTTCCACTGCACATCAATTGGCACTAAACGCCATGTACACTAACAATGCGGAATTAATCAAATCCGTAGGACTCGGAAGTTGAGACATTTTTTCTCGAGCAAATGTAAAATTTACAAAGCTATTAATGAGCAATATGTCACCTTAAGTTACACGTGATATCGAAAACCTATGGAAAGCAGAATAAAACACCTTGAACTTCACATTCATAGAACCATTAATTTTCCTGTATTTGTCCGGTTTAATTCGTATGCAGTGAAAACCGTCACTTATTCGTTCTATATTTGTGCAGACCAGGAGCAAGTCTTCATAGGCATTTGATTTCACTTGGTCATCTAACGGTGATGTAGAAAATGGTATTACTTAGTAAAAACCTCCTTTATTCGCGTTACATAAAGAAAAGAGCACATAATCGTGTATTTAACAGGTTTCCTAGCAGAAGCAAACTTTTTGTTTAGTCGTCTACCGTGGTAGCATTGGCGATGTAGGTAACTTTATCAGAAAAAAAGGGTTAATTTCATTTTAGGTATGAACAATCGGAGATAATGACCGATGTGATACAGCCAAGTACAATTTTCCGATAACTTTTACATTGCAAAATAGTGATAAGTGTATTATTTCTGACGTCTCAATATAATATCATACTTTGTCTTAGTAACTGGCATGGATTTTGGCAATCCTTTTAACTCTCTATTTGCCACTAGTGTCGAGATTGAACATCCACAATGTTGTCCATCCGAGCCAAAAGGAGGTGGCACAAATCCATAGAATAATAACATAGTGGTGTTGCAAACTTCAACTAGCAGTCCCTTCCGTGCTTTTTTGTTGTCACACAAGATATTTCATTGCGCTTTGAATAATAGTAAGCCCAATTACATTTGGAGTACACAAAAATGTAAGGTTTTTTTTTTCCTAAACTAAAGTTATTCTGTGGTGATACAATTTATTTGTTAACCAGGGATGACATGAGGTCCGGTACCGCCGAAGCAAACCGGAAAATTGTGGGTGCATATTATGATGGGTGGTGCATGGAGGCAGGTCTAATATCATGGCGGATGCCCTGACATTGACCTACGACTTGGAGCATTTATGTGAGGCATTGGGGGACCAATGGGAAATCTGGGGAGTGTGATGAAGTCGTATATCTGGTTGACTTTAGTCTCTATTGCTGTGGTGTCTTGGACTTTCTGTGTGTTGCGGTAGATGGTCTCAGTGTGTTGGCGTGGTCGGGCGAGTTCTTCGCTGGTTTTGGTGAGAATCTGTACGAGCTCCGTGAGGTGTGTCTGGATTGCTGCTAGGGCGTTGGTTGTGGCGTGGTCATGGCGCTGTAGGAGCTCAGTGAGGTTGGTGTTGTTTGCCGGCGTGTTGTTGTGTTCTGTGATAGCCTCCAGCCGAGAGCCAATGAGTGGAGGCCTTGAACCGCGTCTCGTAGGATGCTATCAGCGACGACGGCTGCTGGGACTGCTATGGTCTGTGGCGATCTGACTGTGGCTGCGGTGACTGGTGGTGTTCCTGTAGTGGTTGGGGCCGCTCGTGTGTACAAAATGTAGTTAGTTAGTTAGTTTATTTTAAAAGTATTGGCCTGGTGCCGGTACAATGGGCCCGGCTTACAGGCTATATTTACATTGATTTACAGTTGACTTTGTTCATATTTACAGTTTTCGCTATATACAAAAACCCATACGGTGACCATCTGTAGGTCACCGAGAATAGTTTAGATGCGCTTTACCCCTTTTTAAAGGTACAGCCATGGCACAAAGATCCTATCTCCGGAGCCGTTCCTGATTGGTGCATTGTAACAGTTCACTTTGATTTTGTTACAGTGGTAATGCCGTTATAATGCTTCTACACTTCCTAAATGAGTAATTGATTAAACATCGAAGTACTGCTTTTGCTTGTGCTAGTGAAGCGAAATCCAGTTATGGAGTCCCATGCGCTGAGATGGCACAAATACAGAAGTAAACCTGTACCTAAAACCATAGGCTTTTGATCTTTATGACATTGATGCTTTTGTGCTTTACCTATTATTATTGCACAATTTTATCAATATAAACATGATATTCGTACGTGTTTGCGTCTTTTTAATATAAGCTATAATTTTCCTTCAATTTCTTTTCGGTTGTTGTATATTCATTTCTTTTTTTTAATTTAACGAGGCGAGATCCTTCTACCACCATCTGTGGACTAACAAACTAAAGTAGCTCAGACTGTCTAGGAAGATGGCAGTATACAACTAGGTATAACAAATAGGGTTGGAAGAGACAAATACTGAAACCACAAAGTGCAACGACATTTAAACCACCGAATCTACCTTTATTTTTGTATATCGCCTAATATTTTCAATTTTGCTCATTACACAGTATTTCAATAATTATCCCTTAAAATAAGAGAGGAATAAGAAGTGATTTCGTGTTTTTGTGTGATTGCTCATATAGTCAGGGTCTCTCAGCGCGGACACAAATAATTACTGAAGATGTACCAGAAGCTGATAATTGCCTTCTAATATATATCTTAGAGGAGACAAGAGAACATCTGAAGACCATAATCCAAACAAAGAAAATGTTAAAGGAGCAAATAATGACTTGCCTGAAGCACCACAAAACAGGAACCCAAAATAATCCAGAACTGTGCAAACGACTGCTGTTTACAAAGTCCTGGTGTTCAGAAAGTACAGTGGAGCGTGGATATTTCGCAGCTGAAGGGACAAAAAAGAAATTCAAAATGTCCAAACATTCCAATTACAAAGGTTATGTCTAGAACTTACATATTCACAAAACAGGTACATATACCCGTCAGTATTTTCCGGTTGTCTCAACCTTTTTCTACCCCTTCTATTTTCACTCGAGGCACTACTCAAAAATTTCTCCTCATTCTTCATATAAGTTGGCAAAATACACGTTGGTATTCCGTATTTTTTCGCGATTTTAGATTTTTTTTCTTCAAACACTTTTCAACTTCTTGAATGACGGCTGATTTTCCGCAAAAGTTAATCTTGTGCTGGAACGTGGTTTACTAAGAGACATAGTGATGTTCATCTGCAACACGTGATCAGTAGGAAGCTCAAGCGACTTCTAAAGGTACATGTGTTTTAAACAAGGGAATGTGGAGGAGATATAAAATCTCAAGGTCTGCAGCTAGAAAAGCTATGCAACAGTCCAAACTGTATTTCAACTGCATTCCGGCAAAACAAGTAACTCCAGAGCGAAGACCGCCTTTGCAGAAACATATAGACGAAGTTATATTAAATTTCCGAGTTTAGATTTACTTTCGATTGACATTTCTGAACAAAATGTTTGAATTAAGGAACATGAAATTCAAATTACATGCGAGGCTTTTAACATTGATTTAATACAAAATTGAAGGGACCTTTGAACTAGCGATGATTTCGAATTATATGCGTTGAAATTACCCATGTTCCACTGTAGGATAGAGTTCACCAAAAGATCAAGTCCAATTTCTGCTGTGATAATAGGCAGGCTATTCATGAAATATATAAAAATAATTTATAATGTGATCAAAAATATGATGTATTGTAGATACATGATTTTTTGTACTGACATAAAAACAGTCTTTAGAACGCGTCTTCCTTTTTCTACTTCGTGTTAACTGAAATAAAAACTTGCTGAAATTATCTCATTGCTAATTTTCTTGTAGGTAGAAGGAAAATAAGAGCATACAGTAAGCTTTAAATTATAGTCAAATCTTTTAAGAAGTAAAGTGAAGAGTAAAACCGAGCACAACGGCCCATAAAGGGCCAAGGCTTGCCACCCAGCCGCTGCGTACCCCACCTCATCCTAGCACTGGCGTCATTGGTGGGGTGCAGTAAAGGAGAGTGGGACGTGGTCAATTATGCGACTTCCTCGACCGCTACTCCATCAAGTAGCTCCTCAATTCGCCCCCTCCTCCCCACCTGGGAACTAACGGGGCTGAGTGCACCCAGAGCCAGACCTCCCAGGTGGGAAAAAATCCCCATGCTGGTACCAGGGATAGAACTCTAGTCCTCCGCGCCAGAGGCAAGCGCGCTACCCAATGCGCTACGGAGGCAGTCGTCAAATCTTTTAAAAGCTGAAATCTTGTTCGCTTTGTAAGACCAACGGATAAATAGAACACCAGTAAGTTTCCTATTGAAGAAAGTATAAGTATAACAAAATTCAGACCATAAGAAGGAATCTCAGAAATGGTTCACTCAAAAGTAATAAAAAATAAGAAAAGAAAGAAAAAGGTATGCGACATAAAACATATGTATGTTTTAACAGGATCTACATATCTATACACTAAGATTCTGTCTGTCTCTTACGGTTTAGGAGCTATGTAAAACGCTTGCAGGATGAAGAGGACTTCTAAGGACATTTCCAGAAAACTCAGGATATACAGTTCATTTGTCGTTAAATTTTCTTAAATATGTGGTATTTTAGTCAATATCATTAGACTCACTTTTAATGAAATCAAAATTTTCAAAAATGTATCTACCACAGGATAGTCTGAAGGGCGGGATTTTGTTGAAAATACTCGTGTCGCACCCTTGGAGGACGCGAAACTCAAATATCAAGTATAGTTTTCTTTCTTTTAATTTTGTGCTGCTCATAGACACAAAGGACATAAAAAGATACGGAATTTTTTGTCAAAATGCGTTTTTTTAAAAATTCAGGGTAGAATGCAAAACTTGTCTTGCTTTCTATGGGCGACGGCAAAAGAAAAGGTGAAGAATGAAATAAATATAAAACTTGCGCTTTGGTTCAGCATATTGCAAGGATGTGACAAGAAAATACCTAGTCCCACACTAACGTTAATATAGAAACCTATCTTTATTTGTAAATTTTCCAAAAGCTTCCAATAATGATTTTGAGTAAAATACTGCAACAAAATGACCATTTGACAAATCTCACCTCTGACGCCACTGCGACAAAAACAAGAGCCCAGCCAAGTGTTTTTTTCCTTGTAACTTTATTTTGCTTCTAACAGAATGCACAAAAAGTTATCTTTTACTGAAATTAACATAGTTTACCGTCCTTTGTGACCCTACAACTCACAGCTGTTGTCCTCTCGTAACTCAACACTCAGTTTTCTGTCTTTGAGTTCTCTATTTGTCTCACAAGAACTAATCTGATGGTGCAATCACTCAACACTCATTAACTGCTTCGCTATCTTGCTTTTGATGCAACGGTTCTCACGACGACCGCACACACGCAGCTGACACAAGCACACTAAAAACTGCCTCCTGTGACGACTTATATCTGTAATGAACTACTACGCTACTCTTATCAACACACGCGAGGATGATGTGATACGGGCTTTTCTCGAACTTCACTTTTTCTGTAACCTCGACAAGTATGCCTGCCGACGGGCACTTCTCGAATAATCACGAAAAGAGATTTGCTTTTACCGCTCTGATTGCTGTCACGTGTGTGCTGCGAGGCAACTCGAGTTTGAGCGTCTTTGATACCCGTCACGCCAGGTATGTGGTGTGAGATAGCTTGGCCATGACCATCCCTTGCTGTGCGCATGAGAGAGCTGACGCAAATCAAATATATGTTTGGACTTTCTGAGAATGGACAGTGAAGTTTTCTTCATACTCAGGTAAATCATAAGAGACAAAAGAGTACTTCACAAAATATGTAGGTCTCATTAACACACGCAATTTATTTTAAATAAAAGTTTCTCCAATATTAACCATTCCCTGCTAATACTTTGAGTTTTCCAATGATTTTTCAATGAATGTGTCTTTGTGCATTCAACATTCTGAGATTAAATACTTCCGTATTCTTTGTACATTATTTTAATGCCTTATTCGAGAATAACCATGGTGAGAACTGGAGTGCATTTACTCGACTGACGATATCGCAATAATCGAGAACTTGCATTCAATTCTTAAAACGATTTGTCTGCCGATTACTAAAACTAACACTTGCTGATTACTAAGCGACAACTATGAAATTCCGTTCTATCCTTATTTGATTGAATGCTAATTAATTGCTTTACTAACATTTTTATATTCGTAATTGAACGTAACCAAAAATATCATAGTTGTGTTACGAAAAACGTATTCAAGAGTTTCCATCGTAGTAACAAGGGCTTGCAATGAAAGGAAACAAAGGAGAGATAGAAAAAAAAGAACAACTCCAATTGAAGAAAACTACAAGAACTTGAAACTTGAAAGTAATGTCTCGGAAACAGTAAACTCCCTAAAGAAAATGAATATGAAATAAACTCTGTTTTAACCAGAACTGCATTCTTTGTGTAGTAAGACTTGGTCTATCTTTTACGGTTGAACAAAGTCATCAAGGATCAACAGGACTACCGTGCTATATCCAGAAAATACAAAATATACATTTTGTTTACCATAAAAATGTCTTAAACGTATGCTATGTTAATCAAAACCATTTATGAAACTCAAATTTTCTAAACAGTTTCCATGTAGATGCTAGTTTAGGGTAAAGAAACTTCGCGTTGGATCGTTGAAAGATATTAAACATAAATACTAACTTTGATTATTAAACGACTTTTCTTTTAGAACACACACACACACACACACACACACACACACACACACAAACACAAACACAAACACACACACACACGCACGCACGCACGCACACACACAACCTTTTTCAAAAGTTTTTTTTTTTGGATTCAGGGGACCTTAAAACACACATTCCGATGAAGCCTCGAGATCTCCCTACTTACTATACATATCAGAGAAAGTAAAAAGGTGCTCCTACTATAACAACAACAAACAAAAAGAAAGAAACAAAATGAAAATTAAGACAACTAATATTAATATAATACACTATATTGGAATACTTTTAAGAATCGAAGCTTTATTTCAAATGCAAGATAGATTAAAGCTTTCTTGTTGTATTAACCATTCATATGAGTCGACAGAGAAGGGTGGATTTTATACATTTTGCAGAGGTGCATGCCTGAATGTGATCACGTACTACCTCTCCGGTAGAAGCGCACACAAGTGAGACATCTGTATGCTGGGTTCGCAGTTCCAGCTTACACAAAAGATACTGCATTTTTCTGATAGGAGTAAGGAGCGTATATGTGTAGTGTAGTGCACAAGAAACTAAATGGAGAACAGACTCCACTGCGCTTATCTGCTTTCTCTCACATTCCACAGTCTTTTGTTACAGCGTTGCTGGGGGTCAGATACGAGTATTCCGCTTTGTTTCTCCTTCGTTTATTTTTTATTACATTTTTCTCACTGCCTTTGTTCTCTTTGTATGAGGGTGTAGTTGTTTAATCCAACTACTAGCGCCCTGAAGCAAAACCATACTTGAAACAGGATGTCTCATTCGTCAGTACCAAGGCGACAACACCGTATCATTATCGTCAATGTTATATATTCTACACCTCTTTTTATAGGGGAACGTAGGGGCGGAAATTTCTCGTTAAAAGTGCAGGCGACACCAATAATGGAGCTGGTCCCATTTCCGCCACAACGAAGTGAAAAAGAATAGCTGTCACAGGACACCGAAGGTGGAGTAACCCGAAACTGTTTACTCCTCCACGATGTTCATGAATAATCCACGGCATTACTGCAAATAGAGCTCAGAAGTCAAGGAAGGGAATGTACATGCGAATTTGATTCCTTTATAGCAGCTTTGAAGCTGTTGTTTATTTCCTTATGTCATCTCTGTATCCTTCTATTCACAATATTTAGTTTATTATTACTATTTTGTTGTTTAAAGACGCTGTACCTTGGCTGTGATATAACCTATGAAGCGGAAAATCAAGATATAAGGAATAAAATACAAAAATGTCAAGCAATTTGCGGAACAATTAAGAGAACCCTCAGGAATAAAGCAAGGAAAGAAACCCTAATAAGATTTTACAAAGTGATGGCAATCCCAACATTAAACTACGGAAGTGAGGCATGGATAATAAGGGAAAAGGAGAAGAGTAAAATACAAGCTGCTGAAATGAGATTCCTACGATCAATCAAAGGATGCACAAGAGAAGATCATTAGAGAAGAATTGGAAGTACAACCGCTACTAGAAGAAATCCAAAGATATAGAAGCAAATGGGTCGAACACCTTAATCGCATGCCAAGAGAAAGAATACCAAAACAAGCCTTCAATTATAGACCAATAGGACGCCCCCTAAAGAGATAGCTCCAGGAAATGTGAGACCGGAACAGTCTTAAGCCTAACCCGTGAAGGAAGAAGAAGACGACGACGCTGTCAATTGCTATGATCACATAGCGTCGCCGGTGTGCCGGAATTTTGTCCAGCAGGAGTTCTTTTACATGCCAGTAAATCTACTGACATGGGGCTGTCGTTCTTAAGCAGACTTAAAAACCATCGGTCTGGGCCGGATTTGAACCCGCGACCTTGGGATCAGTAGGTCAGCGCCTAACCAACTGAGCCACCCAGACCGACGTCGTGTGCAATGATTTTCTGTTTAATCTTGGCAGAATCCCCTTCACATCTATGTTACACATGAACCTTGAACAAGCTAATTTCTTATTTGAATTTAAGTTCGACAAAATACATTATACCAGCGTTGTCCAACCTTCTCTTTTTGGAGACGCTTGTGTAATGAACGGTTATTCCCACTCCACTCCTTCAATGGACAGTCAGTATCCAGTGACGGACAGAAGCAGTTGATTCTATGGCAGTTTCTAAGTTACACCTTGAACTTTCTGGGAATGTCCTGAGAAGAGCACTTCATTCTGGATCATTTTTGCATAAATAGCAAACAGTAAGAGACAGACAAAAGCTTACTAAATAAAAAATGTGCATCTCGTTGAAACACATATTTTATGTCAAATACTTTTTCTTTTGAGTAAACCACTTCCGAGATATTCTTTATTCTTTATTTGAACTTGCCAATACTTATACTTTTCTCAAATAGGAATATGTTATTCGTGTTATCTTTTGCTCTTACAATGAAAGCCGAATTTCAAAGACATCACATAGAAACCAGAAAGTCTACTGTGCTCCCATAGTCGCATTGCACCTACAAAAAATTAGCAATAAGGTAATTTTTGAGAATGTTTAGGTCGATTAAAATGAAGTAGATAGAGAAATAAGCATTTGCAAGAATAGTTTGCATGAGAGTATGGTTCTCCATATATTTAGGAACATTTTCTCCAAATTGAACTATTAAAAGTCTATATCGCAATATGTTACGCGAAGATCGCTTCATGGATCTTCTAATGCCATACAGTTTGACTTTGTCGCCAAGTGTTGTTCGACTTTTTAAACCTAAACAGTACAAAAGAAGTTACTAATGAACAGATGTTTATCGCATAATATTTGAAAGTGATTTCGTAAATTAAACGCAACGTACATAATCACCAAACCGTCAGTGCACGGCCATACACGGCTGGGGGTTAAGGGATGGCACAGTCCGCGTATAGTGGAGACAGATATGCTCAAACTACTACGATGCTGGACATCGCTGCATTAGTCTAAAAACAAAGGTCAATCCTAGGGAGCGGTGAAATTAAAGGATGGATGGAAAGATTTCACCTGAGTGGCTGGAAGGCAAGTTACGCATGACTGTCCACATAAGTAACTGGATGAATCCGTCCAGTATTGTTTTAAAGGCAAAAGCTATAACCAACAAATAAAGGATAGTTTGAGGCTTAGGATCGAAGAAAAAGGGGGAAGTAAGGCAAACATTAAGTGGATTAACTGGAAAGTAATGGATGCATAAGGTTTTGTAAACATATTTACTATAAGACTGAGTAGGGAAAGTGATGTGATTGGAACACATGAGATTTATTCATTATGCCTACGTGTTAAAATTAAAAATATAGAGCTTTCGCACATAGGAAACTCCATGGTCATCATGGGGAACTTATGAAATAAATGCAGGCGCGGCTCCTCAAGGTAGGCATTGCCTACCCTACCGTAATACATCAACAAATAATTTTTAGCTATAATTCTGCATTTTATCATTTGAACCGTGGTTTTCCTTAAATTGTAGTTCAAGAAAAGTTTTCTCGGTTATAATGACCAGCGCTTGGTAAAATCCTTTAATCTCAATTCCGATTCATCAAAACTGCGCTGCGTGTTTGAAACGCGCGGCAGAAATGAAACGCATGGAACCTGGGTAGTGGAGAGCCAGCTAGCTTAACCTCTGACGGTCCGGCCCCCTTTCCTCAGTACGAGGCCCTTGAACATGGATAAGGAAATATTCCGTCTGTATACGCACTCCGAGCATGCGTAGACGCGTCTGCTAGCACTCAGAACACTTTGCCTGCCCAAATCCGAATTTATGCGACTTTTTCCGAACAGCCATACTCCACGAACGAAGATCTCAGAGATCTGAATCGTGTTATCACTCTGTGTAATACTAGTATGACCGACTTAATTAGTGAACTATTACAAAGTCTGCTTTCGCGGCGCACTGACAATGAAAAGAGGAGTGTTTTAGCTATTTAACACAATGCTACAGTCAGACAATTTTTCAATTTCTTCATTCATTTTAGTTTTGGCGGTAATTCGTCCGTAAGTCACAGTCATTCACTCTGCACTTATTAAACAACCAAACAATATATTGTTTGCGTTATCCGCAATGACTCCGCCCCCTTTATTTCGGATAAACGGGATTCTGCTGTATTATTATTATTATTGTTGTTGTTGTTGTTGTTGTTGTTGTTGTTGTTGTTGTTGTTGTTGTTGTTGTTGTTGTTGTTGTTGTTGTTGTTGTTGTTGTTGTTGTTATTGTTATTGTTATTGTTATTGTTATTGTTATTGTTATTGTTATTGTTATTATTATTATTATTATTATTATTATTATTGTTATTGTTGTTATTGTTGCTGTTACTGTTGTTATTATTGTTGTTGTTGCTGTTACACTTTGCCTACCCTAAAATTTTGACTGCGAGCCGCCACTGAATAAATGGCTATCTCAAAATCCTGGCTTTCTTCAGAAAATATCGATCATGTTTGTAAAGATCGAGGTTACATGGCCCTCTGAAACCCACGGCCTTCTTCAGGGAGTCAATGAACCATCCGGGTGTTCCGGATCCTCTTCTGGGTAGTGTGTTCAATGACTGTTATCCAAGCTGGGCACAACTGAAATTCCCAATCTATATTGTAGTTCCCTGGGTTTAATTTAATTTAAATGGCCTCTTTAATGAATCTGTCAATAATTTGTCGTCACATTTCACAACCGAGATGTGAAACCGTTTCTTGTTCCAATGATGGCAAGCATAACTAATATTTTTTCCCGAGACAAACGTTTGGAATCTTCAATTTGTGAAGGTAGGAATTTAAATCGACAAGGAAAGTTTTATTACCCTAACCCAATATTGTTGCAGCTATTTTGCTTTGTGAAAATATAAAATAGGTATTAAAAAGTAGGATATTTTATTATTTGAATTTAATTAATTGTGCAGTGAAGAAATTGCTGAAAATGCATTAAAAACTGACATAATGTTGTCATTTAAGTAGTCAACAATCAATTCCTCTGTATCTAAATGCCCTGAGATAGCCACATAAAAATAAGGACCCGCGGTAGCTAGCCAAGCAGCGAGATTGTGAGTGGTGACATTTACACCACTTCATTGTTACTCCATTTGGTTCTGCAGCTTCCACCACTTCAGATGTTATTAAAGTTAATTTTGTGAACCTTCTGAAATGGTGTTGGGCCACTGCCGACTTTTCTGATTGAAAGAGTATGATGTTGCACTGACGTTCCTTGCACCTCTCTTCAATAATGTGTCCTATTTGCACAATGTATATGTTTTCATATTCCGTGGAGTCCTGTAAACGCCTGGGACTTGGAAGAGCAGTGGATCATTTACCGGCCTCAGATGTTGTCGGATCTTCTTGGGCGTGGTAAAGTAGGTTATAATGCTGAATTTGCATTGCTTAAACATAGGAGACATGGCGGATTAGTGCAATTATGTAACACCCTTCTGTGGGTGTCCTTGACGTCGTGGCTCAGACCGATGGTTTTTAAGTGTGCTTAAAAACGACAGCTCCATGTCAGTAGATTTACTGGCATGTTAAAGAACTCCTGCGGGACAAAATTCCGGCACACCGGTGACGCTGATGTGATCCTGGCAATTGACAGCGTCGTTAAAGAACAAAATAATTTTAATTTTTTTGACGTCGTGGCCACTTACATTAAGGCTTCAATTCTTACACATGAGATTTGGTTATTCAATACTCTTAGTAATCCCGTGTCAGAATATGTTGAAAATGCCAGAGATTTCATGCAACCCTAAGGCTGAGAAGGCCGCATGATATCTCAATAAGGGCTGCCTCACGACGCACCCCTTTCCCAACAAACAGCTTTTGTGGTTCAGTTTACATCCTGCAACGGAAGTTTATGTAAGGGAACTCAGAAAATAGGGACGAAGTTTCGCAGCCATTAATTTTAACACGAAATGTTATACCACTTCAACATATATTTCAGGCAACATTTTGTCAAGTGCAAAATGATTTATTGTGGGAATTCGTTCTGGATAATTTTTAACAAAAAAATTTAACTTTTATTATTAAAAGGTTTAAAATGATTGCTCACAACTTATAAAGAATTAATGTTGTGTGTCACTTTCAAACATCACATCCCATATTTTGCTTCTTTCTTTTTAATGAGCCAAATATTAGTACGACGCCGGAAGAGGCGCACAACAAAGAATGGTGAGGGCTGGAGGTAAGCTATTTCACACCACTTACTAGGCCGGCGAGCAAACAAAGATGCTCGTGGTTAGGCTTCCTCGCGCGCCTGTTGGTGTATATGTGACTAACAAAAATAAGTGCGGCACTTAAAGGATTGCTGGAACCTTCGAGACGCATCCGAGGCCGGCGTGTCTGTAGAAGTTCCAGAAAGGACCATGTGACATCATCCCCTTATACATATATAACAGGAATGAATTTGGATATAATGGGTGTTTTACCGAGATATACATCTCTTATGATTTACAATTTATGCAAAATTCATCAACAATAAATAGGACCAAATAAGCTATATCTAGAAAATTGAAAATATACATTTCATTTGCCATAACATTATGTTAAAAATATGCATTTTAATTAAAATCTTTACAACCATTTTTGAGAAAATCAAAACTATTCGAACATTTTTCCATATAAAGGGTAGCTTAGGGTGGAGGAATTTTCTTCAAAATCGTGTCGCATCCTCGAAAGATATTAAACTTAAATACCTATTTTGGTTTTTAACTGAGTTTTAATTTTTGACCTATGGCTTTCGCATACAGAGATATAGACACACATACACGCACGCACACGCGCCCGCGCGCGCGGCCTCAGAAATGCTTTCTTGGATTCAGAGGACCTCAAAACATATATTTTCGGTGAAATCTCGATATCGAAATTTTGGGTGAATACAATACCTACTTTCCTTACATAGTAGGGAAAGTAATTAATATCCTCCAAACAGCTGGATATGAACTTGAAGCTGATTTTAGAAATGCTGTGAACTTTTATTAATCAAATAGTCTAGGTGTCTGGAATTGAACCTACGTGATAGTTTACAATCACTAAGAACATTTTTTACTTCTAGGAACAAAGCAACGCCGTGAAGAAAGATTTATTAATGTCAATCAGATACGATTCCCTACATACCGGCATCGCGTTCCACAACGTTTCAATTTGATGGGGTTATTGATGACCTGCCAGTCTGCGATAGGTCTACAATGGAGTTCACGTCGGCGGTCATCTAGGTCAATTTAGTTATCAACTTCAATCTTTCAAAATGCTTATCTCCTTGCCCAAATAATAATTGAGATTTGCCTCCATGCAGTTCAAAGTATATTGGTAGTAATAAAAGCATTAATTGAACTGGAAACGCATTTGGAGTTTATTGATTTTAAAAAGCCCCTCAATAGAGTGAAACGATGCCCACAACTTATGAGAATGATACAATGTTCCTACTTTCAAACCAAAATAAATGTGAAGAACAACTTTATTACGTACACTTTTAGTATTTTTATTGACGATCTAGCGAGGAAATGGAAACAAATAGTAAGTGCGGGTTTTGAAATTCCAAACAACTAGCTTTTTTAAATATATTATTGTTTGTCGACTATATGGTTGGTATTCAAAATAGCGAGTCTGGCCTGCGGAAAAAAAGTAATGAAATTTCTAAGCAATATGGGTAATATAAATTTCTTTTGCGAAAACAAAGGTAAACGCATTCATAGGGAAAGGACCAATTAGGACAAGAAAGTTATAAATAACCTTTGTGAAGAACAGGTGAGCCATTTTAATTACTTGGGAAGTAATGTTGGTCATTATAAGGAATATGGCGTGGACAGTAAAATATGCATATTTCAGGGGGTGTGTGTGCAACAATTAATGGAACATTTAGAAACAAAGTAGGTAAAGAAACAAAAATAAAGTTTTAGAGTTATGGTTGTATCTACACTAGTATACGGAAGTGAAACTTCCATATTAAAAAGCAACAGAGTAAAATAGATGCTTCGAAATCAAATTCTTAAGAACCCTGAAGAAATGCATGAAGAGAGACCCAATAACAAATGAAAGCATAAGAAAAGGGACATTTTTAGTATCAATGAAAGCTTAAGACATTTTAAACAAAAGTGGAAATAACATGTTGAAAGAATGCCAGATATAAACAATTCAAGTTATCCTAAAGGAAGGAGATCGGTGGGCAGACCCAGGAAACGATTGCTGGAGGACTTTGAAGGCCGAACAGGCACTTGATTGCTTAAAACAAAGTGGTGAAGCAGAAGAACAAGAACAAGAATAAAAAATGAGCTGCACGTTGCTTTATCGTTCACAGTGAAACTTATGCTGTGTGGTTGTGTGAGAGAGAGGGGGGGGGGGAGGGAGAGAAAGAGAGAAAGTGTGTGTGTGTGTGTGTGTGTGTGTGTGTGTGTGTGTGTGTGTGTGTGTGTGTGTGTGTGTGTGTGTGTGTGAGAGAGAGAGAGAGAACATAACTCGGAAACAAAAAGTCACTTAAAACCCAAAGTTAGTAATTAACTTTAATATCTTTCAAGAACGCGACAGGAAAATTTTGAAGAACATTTCTCCATCCCAAACTATTCTTTACATAGAAGACTCTTCGAAAATTTTGATTTTCTGAAAAATAGCTAACGATTTTGATTAAAATGCCATCCATATATTTAATATATTTTAATGCAAATGAAATGGATGTTTGGAATTTTCCGGCTATAGCCTCTGTAGTCGTGTTTACTGTCGATTACATTTGCATGACTGGTAAACTGTAACAGACCAAATCATACTATTCAACAAAATGTAGGTCTTTTTAAAACGTACAGTTAATGCCCAAATGAATTGTTTTTTGGGAGTGAACCATTTCGGAGATATTCCTTGTTACGTATTTGTATGAAGTTTGCAATACTTTTCTCACATAGAAGGTCCTCATTCATTTTTTTAGTATTGGCCGTGCATAGAGAAGGGAATAATTTCACAGCCTTGACATAGCGACCGGCTTCAAAGCCTCCTGTTTCTCTTGTACCTTAGGAAATAGGCAATAGGTTCATTTCTGCAAATGTTTATCTTAACATGAAGCCGACAGGGGAATAAGATTTTGGAAGAATGCTTAGTACACGACAAGAGTTTTTCTTTAAGTTATATAAACTAAAAATGTGTTTCTCTTTCTCCTCCCCCTCATTATCATTATCATCATTATTATATGATTACTATTACTATTGTTCTGACGTCATACTCGATGCACAACAATGGACGGACGGGGCCAAGCTACCTCACACGACGTGCTGTGTCGGCGAGCGGGCGAAGATATTCAGGGTCTGGTTGTCTCGCACGACTGCTGTGTGTACGTGACTGTCAACAATTTGTTTCTACCAAACTAGTTTCGGGAACGTTCGCGAGACTTCTGGCAGCGTCATTTCCCATTCGCATGTATGTGAGGAACTCGAGAAAGGTCCATGTGACAATAATTAAAGAGATCAAAGAAAAGCAGGGCAATGAGCCTTATAGTGAGTTACAAACATGAGTTGATTACTGTGTCAGTGAGTGTGAGACAGCTGTGCGCGTGTGTGTGTCGTCGTAAGAAGGTTCAATGATCGTCGGGAATGATCGTAACGTTGTAACTAGGCTATGAGCGACAGAGAAAGAGAAGAAATCCACTTTACGAGGAGTGAAATTATGATTTGTTGCAGCCCACAGGACTCTAGACTGTGTTAATAACTTGAAGGAAACTGTATATTTGCGGTAAAATTTTAGAAGATAGGGATAGAAGAGTAACGGCACTATAGTTTGTCATTTGTCACATTGTATAAAAGCAAGGGGCTATGAATACCTAAGTGGAAAATGGGGATGTACAACTTTGTCACTACGTCTTTTGTTTCTTTGCATCCCTTTTCTGCATACTATTTCTTAAGTGAAGAGGAAGTAACCAGAAAAAGATATCAAAGTGCTTCCCCAACTTGGAAATCGTCCTTTCTTGGATTCACTTCCACGCATGCTTTCAAAGCTAAGCGTTTATGGCCCAAAGGCCTTATCTCGAGGGATCATGGAACCTGGGGGTAAAATTGATTGGAAAGGCAGCGCCACAAAAATAACAGGCAATTTAGGTAATGCACTTGTTTTGTTCGCGCCATTTATATTTCGCCGAGCAGCATTGGCCAATAAAACATACCCCCTTTAAAATCCATCAAGAGATTCACTTCAACTACAAAAGAATTGAATGGTCTTAATGAGAGTGTTGAAATGTGTGCACTAAACTGGTATGGAGATGTCATAAATCTTTAGCAGAGCTGTGTTGTTAGCCAAATTGATTCTGTTCAAACTTTAATGGTATTGTTATGTTGCACTTCCTGGATGGCATTCTGCTAACAGATCTTATCACATAGATTACTGCCCGCATTGGGGATTTTGTTGGCAGGCATTCTACACACTCATGTTGGAAAGCGTGCAGATGTCATTCCTTCAACAATAGATACCTGGTGCCCCCAAAGGTTGCACGACTTTCCAAGGTTATATTTTAACTGTTACCTAATATAAATAAATATTTTGTCACAATTTGAAACAAGAAAGTGTGAAGTTGTAGTGTAATCTGATTTTTAGTTTCTCTGCTAGTAAGTAGCGGAAGTACTGTATTCTACCCTAAGTTCGATTTCGAGATTTCAGCGGAAATACATGTTTTGAGACCCCGTGAATAAAAAAAGCATTTTTAGAAAAATTTCTGTTAGTGTCTGTGTGTGTGTGTGTGTGTGTGTGTGTGTGTGTGTGTGTGTGTGTGTGTGTGTGGATAGCATAACTCAAAAACGAATAGTCTGTTAAAAACCAAAGTTGGTATTTCAGTTTAATGTCTTTCAAGGGTGCGACACGAAGATTTTGAAGAAAATAGTGCCACCCTAAACTACCCTGTACATGGAAAATTTTTCGAACATTTTGAATTTCTTGAAAATGGCCCTAACGATTTTGCTTAAACTGCTAAATGTTTGAGATATTTTTGTGACAAATAAAATGCATATCTTGAATTTTCAGACTATAGCCCCTGTAGTTGTATTTACTTTGGACGACATTTGCATAACTGGTAAACCATTAGAGATAGACCAAATCACACTATACAAAAATGTAGATGTTACTAAAATACACAATTTATGTCCAAATTAATTTTATTGTAGGGTGAACCATTTCGGAGATATTCCTTGTTATGTGTGCGAGTTTCGGAAAACTTAAAGCTCCTGAAATGGAACATCGTTGTTCATTTTTTTTAAGTGTGCAAAGAGAACAGAATCTCAAAGCTTTACGAGTTGACTATCGCTCAAAGCCTACTGTATTCTCCTTGAACCTACAGTAAGGTAATTTGTACAAATGTTTATCTCAGCTAACACGAAGAAGATATAGGAATAAGAGTTTATAAGAATGGTTAGTACAAGGGTAGAGAAAGTCATGTCAGTGCAACACATCAGATTTTTGTATTTCTCATGTGCAGCGAAACATTGACAGGCTAGGTGTAACTCTACCACAGGTTGTCAGAGTTAGCAGTGCAGAGGGAGCGAGTGCAAAACAAAACAAAACAAACCGATGCGAATGCGATGCAACATCCGATGTATAAATAGAGCCTGAGAAAGTCTATATATATATATATATATATATATATATATATATATATATATATATAGACACACACACACACACACACACACACACACACATTTTAGTATCAAGAACAAGTATGCCTTACCAAGCAGAAGCGAGGTAGTCAATCACTTTGCAGTTCTACTATAAAGCTATGGGATAAAGAGAGATGCACTTGGGATAAGTGAATTATCCACTGGTTTGAAATAGAAATTCTTCCGTTAGATCCAGACTGATCGCACTCTCTTCTCATACATCACTGGTGATTAAATTAGGTGGGGAAACGTAGGTATGCCTTTTAACATGTCCTCGATATTTTAGCTGCCTCCGAAGAGCTCATTTTAGGGATAGCAAGAGTGCATATTACCACGCTCAAACGTCTCTCTTTTGTGTCATCGTTTACACTCCTAATTAAATTTTATTTCGTTACTGTGATCCTTTCCTGAAGTGACGCTGAAATTTATGTCGCTTTCCGTTTTTTACACCAGCTTTACCATAAATCCGTTTAATTAGCTGCCTTTCAGAGTTGAGCTGCGTCGGTTATTGAAACCTTGAAGATTTGTTGAATACCCTTCACGTTTAAATACCTAAAGTCATATACATTTTGAACGTGTTTGTACTACTTATGTAAAAACGGTTGCAATTAGATTGAATCAGGTAATATAGAAAGTGACGATAAACCTTGTTAAGCGGAATGTTATTCACAACGATTTCATTTAGTATTTTCAGCGAGACGGTTTAATGTTTAACAAGATATGTAATGCTTTAAATATTAATCAAAGAAAACAAGTGCTGCATTTGAAAATTTAATTGTATAGCGACGAAAATTATGATTAGCCCATTAGGAGAGCAGAATGTTTCGAAGCCCTACGTCTTGTTGCAGCGCGGTTTACACAAGTCGATATAACATAGCTTGAGCTTATTGATAGTCTATCTGTCTTGAATCACCACTCTCATTTGCATACATACTCGCAAATACGAATGCGAGTGGTGATTTAAGACAGCCTATTTGAGCGTCAGACAGGCATAACATATAGAGAGCAAGGTGTACAGGTACGAAGAATGAAGGCAAACATATTTAGCAGAATCGTCCTCCAGCCGCAGACAAGGCTACGGAGCTGTGCAGGATGGAGGTGGCGGGATCATTGCATCTACTTCCCAAAACGTAAGATCTAAGATCTACCTTTCCACCAAGACGAGGCTGAGTGCACCCCGGTTCAGACCACTGGCTGTGCCACTGTGCTATCGGTTGTTTATATTTAAGGTGTTACATTTTTATGCATCTCTCTTCGTGGAATGCTATTTTCATGTACAAGTGATATTTCTCTTTCCTCTATTTCTTGTCGCTTTTTATCTTGTTTTATTATTTTCTGTATATAAATGTACGTAGGCTGTGTGACCCTTGCAATACTTGCTAGTATTCAATACATTCTTTTAGTTGTTCGTTTGTCCCTTCGTTCAAACACCGGAAGTCTACACCTCAACGGCCACTAAAAAGTTGGCGGCGCCGTGGCCGAGCGGTTAGCGCGCTCGCCTACCACCTAGGCGGCCCGGGTTCGATCCCAGGGACCCGCATGTGGTATTCGTGGTGGACGAAACGGCGCTGGAGCGGGTTTCCTCCGGGTTCTCCGGTTTCCCCCGCCATCTCATTCCACCGGTGCTCCATCTTCATTCCATGTATCATCAGTGTCACCGCCTGTGGTGCCGTAGTAGTAAAAGCGGGCGTTAAACACTACAGACACCACACTAAAAAGTTTCAGCGCTTTAAAGTTAAACTCTATTAAAGATTTATGGCTACGTACACGGTGAGTGCGCATAAATTAAACATTTGGATCAGAAGAACCACACTTCAACACTGGGCTATAAAATTAGGTTATTAAATCGGTGTTCGATATTTATTTTCATAATCTTCCAGAGGTGGGAAACAAAGCGTTTTCTTACCTTTTGATTTTTTGAAACATGGCTAATGATTTAAATTAAAATGCTAAGTATTTCTGATAATGACCGTATTAAAGACCTTTGTTGCGAGTGTGGGCATAGACTCTGTGTGTGTGTGTGTGTGTGTCTGTGTGTGTGTGTGTGTGTCTGCGTCTGCGCGCGCGTGTGTATGCGTGTGTTTGTCAGTCTGTGGTCGGCATAACTTAAACGAAAAGTCGGTTAAAAACCACACTGGGTGTTTAAGTTTGATGTCTTTCAGGGATGCGACACGGAGATTTTGAAGAAAATTTCTCCACCCTAAACTACCCTTTATATGGAGCATTTTTCGAAAACTTTTATTTTCTCGAAAACGATTCTAAAGAATTTGATTAAAATGCCATATGTTTAAGATAGTTTTATGACAACTGCCTATAGCCCATGTAGTCCTGTTTACTCTGCATGACCTTTGCATAACTGGTAAATCGTAAGAGATAGACCAAATCTTACTGTGCAAAAATTTAGATTTCGGTGAAGCACACAATTATGTCCAAATTAATTTTTTTTTGGGGGGGGGGGAGTAGACAATTTCGGAGATATTTCTTGTTATTTGTGTGAGTTTGGAATGCTTAAAACTTCCGTCGAATGGAAGATCGTTATTCATTTCTTATATCTGAGCCGTGCAGAGAAAACGGAACCTCAAAGCTTTAAAAGATTTGACTATCGCTCAAAGCCTCCTGCTCCTACAAGAGTTGTTAGATAATTTCTAACAACGCTTAGCTCAACTAACATGTAAGTGCAACACATCAGATTTTTCAGTATTTTCGTCACTCACTTATTGTCTAGTGGTCACACAAAGAAGAAATTTCGAAGGCAGCATAGAGCGACCAAATTTTAAAAATTTGACTGTCTATTCAGTACACTATTTCTTTTCTTTCATTCTTTTCTTCTTTTTTTATGTTCCATTTATATGTTGCCTTTAACGTCGAACATTATAAATGTGGTTTTTCGCCCCTTGAAGTAATTGCTCAAGACCAATGTGTTCACTCGTTTAACGGTGGTTCTGAACTTTGGATTAACCTATTACGTTAAATTCACATACACATTCATACTTACGGACTCTAGGGAAGACGGGGAATAATCCTAGTTAAAGAAAAATCGAACCCAGAATACGTTGCACAGCAGGCAGGTGGCCTAAGAACTGAGGTGCGGTCAGCCACTGTATTTCTGTTATATCAACACGAAAAGTGCCTGTTTTACTATTCTATACCAAATTATATTAATTTATAATACGTTCCATATTAATATGTTGTAGAACGGGTGGAGAAAGACGTGTGAGTGTAGTATAACGTTTTTTTTCCCACCTCCATGTCCTTCTAAAATTTCAGATATGAATCGTATTGCCTTTTCTAATGGTCTAACAACAGTGAGATTAGATTAGTCATTTTGCGTCTTATAGATGAAGCTGATGAACACAAGTTTAGATAAAAGTAATTTATCACTAATTGACTATTCATTTACTACAATAGCCTCCTGTCTCTCGTCTTTAAGCTCTAGTAAGTATTATGAGGTCCGGACTTGATTATTGGATTAAACTCTCCGGGAGCAGGGGTACTGGGACAGACATCCGGCTTTCAGCGCCATCTGCCAGTCATTTACCAAACGAACCGAACTAATTCACTAGGGATTTGAATTTACGATCACCTCCAATCCGCCAACCAATAAAGTCCTACATATTAGGGTAGGTTAGTACCGGGCTGAATGGGAGGAAACAAAGAAACGGAAGGAGTTGAAGCGAATAGTAATTTATAGCAACCAGGAAAGAGCTTTTTGCGGTGCTAGAACAGAAATTGAAATGAACCGGACTCGGCGTAAAGGCTTCGTAGATCATGTCAGTGAGTTATTCTTTGTTACGTTAAATGCTTTACTTTCTACCTCTTCTTTTCTTTGTTGCCCATTTTTAATTTGTCTACTGGTAAGTAGGGCAGGTATTGTATTCTACCCAAAAATTCTATCCCGAGATTTCACCGCAAACATGTGTTTTGAGACCCCCTGAATAAAAAAAGCAGTTTTAGAAAAAGGTCCCTGTGTGTGTTTGTGTCTATTGGCAGATAACTCAAAAACGAAAAGTCAGCTGAAAACCAAAGTTTGTATTTAACTTTTAATGTCTTTCAAGGATGCGACATGAAGATTTTCAAGAAAATAGCCTCACCCTAAACTACCCTTTAGATGGAAAATGTTTCGAAAATTTTGATTTTCTTGAAAATAATTAACGATTTTGATTAAAATGTCAAATGTTTGCTATATTTTTATGACCAATGAAATGTATATCTTGAATTTTCTGGCTATAGTCCCTGTACTCATATGTACTCTGGACGACTTTTGCATAACTGGTAAACCGTTAGAGATAGACCAAATCATACTATACAAAAAATGTAGATCTTGCTAAAATACACAATTTATGCCTCAATAAATTTTCTTGTGGGGTGAACCATTTCGGAGATATTGCTTGTTATGTGTGTGAGTTTCGGAAAACTTAAAACTTTCGTGAAATGGAGCATCGTTGTTCATTTTTTATATGTTAAGTGTGCAAAGAGAACGGAATCTCAAAGCTTTAAAAGATTTGACTATCGCGTAAAGCCTACTGTATTCTAATATTCCCCTTGTACCTGCAAGGAAATAAGCAATAAGATAATTTGTACAAATGTTTATCTCAACTAACAAGAAGAAGATATAAGAATTAGAGTTTGTAAGAATGGTTAGTACAAGAGTAGAGGAAGTCAGGCGAGTGCAACACATCAGATTTTTATTAATAAAACTAACTTTTGAAATATAATGTGTCTATTTATTATGTTAAAAAGCTAAAGTCTATCACACCAATGATAGAATTTCTGATAAAAATATACCTACCTCTAAAAATTATCTGAAGGCTAAGGAGCTGTATTTTGCAGGTTGTTTAAGGCATATTTCGCCTTTACCAAAAAAGAGGCACTTATAATCGCTCCACCGTTAGATCCGCACTTGATATAAACACAAGCCATCAACACGAACTCGCAATACGCCGAAACCAAAGCACACCATAAAATATAGTACCTTAAATATCGACGATTATCTGTGAGTTTTCAAGGTGTACGATAACCCTGGTAAAGACTACTTAAATGTAACGTGATATTTCTAAAATTCCTGAGTAAATATCGTTCTGTTGCAACATAAATATGTGGTATGAGTCCACGTGGTGTTTGTTTTGTGTTAGTCGCATGTGATAACATCAGGTTATCGCGGAGGGATACAAGGGGCGGATCTAAGGCTGGATGGAGTATAGTCTTTCAGTATAGCTTTTAATTATGTTTAAGTAACCAGATTTGTCAGCAGTGTGGTTTTTTTATTTCTTTTGCTCTGAGTTTTTTGTTCAGACAAAAGAAACGAGAAGACGTAAAAGCAACCTACTATTAGTTATACTTATTAGAATACGGTTGCGACTGGCAATTAAGCTGGAAAATAGCAGTAAAGTGTGAGACAACTCGTATAGGAATAAGAATTAAGTTAGAAAGTTATACGTAGAAACATAATATACACATTCATGGCCTTATATTTCTTTGCTTCTACTGTTACCACAAGATTGGTAGCAGTTCTAAAAAAAGAGTGAAAAAAGATCTTGCGGGTAACCGTACATATAAGTTTATTAAATTTTTTGTCGGTGAAATTGGATTTGTGAGTGGAATGTTGCTCTTTCTGTCAGTCAATCTCGCTCTCCGGTGTATCTGCTAGCCACTCTAGTGATGAGCTATGAGCTATGAGCTCTTTATCTCAGGATGTATTGAAATGACTTTTGCCATGAAGAGTTAAGCTGTTGCTGCGTCTTATCACTCAAAATATAACTATTGAATTATGTTTGCTAACTTAATCAAAGTGAGCATTTTACGGCTTATAATGACTCCGTAATAATAATAATAATGCGAGGTGTATGTTGTGGTTAGCAGAAACCGGATCTTAGGCAAAACCCCTATTCCTTTATCACTATAGATATCATAAAAATGTCCAATTTTAGTTAAACTTATTGGCCTTGGAACTGCTTTGTATTAAGTTGTGTCTAATTTTGCCTATTTTAATATATAATGTCTATAGATGCCTATTTCTGTTCATTTTCCAGGCCGAAAACGCCACAAACAGTGATAAATTTACTGCAAGTTGTGGATATAGTTACTTTAAAAAAAGGCGTACAAACAAAATATGTTACCCCCTGGGTCGTACTAGCTAGAAGGGTGCATGCATACAGTTTATCATACATACAGATATACTAGCCACACCGTTTTGGATAGTGCAGAACACGGCTTTGAAGGGGTTAAAATCTAAAGGAGAAATCTTTATTAGCGCCCACATAAGCGAAATGTATATCCTGAATGATTTGTTCAGAAGTAAGGCTTTAAATGGCCAAAACGCTACTATGCTTGTGGTAAGCGCCACTGATATCCTTTTTCGCTTTATATATGAATCTTACCCGTCAGTAGCAAATAGTTCCTCTACTTATGGTAAGCACACGGTAGAAAAAGTAAACGAAATGTTACATTTAAGCAGTGATATGCGAGTTTTCTCCCACTTGTGGCCTGCGCAACCTAGTCACATATTGGAAACGAACTGCTCAGACAGTCCATGGCAGTGCATAAAGCAAATGTTTGCTTTTTGCTTAATTGGGGCAGAATGGAAATATGCAGCCATTTGGTTAATAAACCACGAGTTTCATTCGATAGACAAACAGCAGCACTTCTATGCAATATAGTCCATCAGCTTTAATTTTAGATGGCATAAAATTTGTGAGGTAAAGAACGAACACAATTGGAAAGAAGAAGGGTTCCATAATAACATAAATTGATACTATCCTCTTTTCTCACTTTTTATATGATTAAAAGTCTATATTTTACATTCGACGATTTTTAAAACTCAACTAGGCATATGTTTGTGTAACCGACAATTTAGTTGAAAATATATTGTGAAGCTACGTACATTTATAAAATGAATATTCTTAGTGTGATACCTCTCCATGTTTGTCATCTTTGCTTCATGTTAAAAGTTATGCAATTAGTTAAGATACTAAAAATTAAACTTACAGTCCCAGCGTCAGAGGTATTTCTATATCCCTTATCACAGACTAAGTCTAAATAATTTTCACGTTACGGGATTCAAAGGTTTAATACAGTGGTTGAGAGGGTAAAACGATTGAGATACTATATTTAAACACTATATTTAAACCTTATAACTTGTCAATTCATCAGTATTTGTATAAAGAAGTGGACTTTATGAATTTAGAATGTGACTTTATAATATACGTTGTCTATTTGAATTTGTTATTACTTAGTACAATATCCGGCACGTTGCACTCACATGACTTTCTCTACTCTTGTACTAACTATTCTTAAAAATACGTGTTCCTATATTTTCTCCATGCTGAGACACGTTGACAGAAATTCTCCTATTGCTTATTTTCTTGTAGATGCAAGGAGAATATGGGAATACACGTACAGTAAGCTTTGAGCAATTGTAAAATATTTTAAAGCTTTAAGATTCCGTTCTCTTTGCACCATTACGATATAGAAAAACGAATAACGAACTTTTATTTTGACGCGGTATTACTCCTCCTCTGTTCCGCTATACTAAGCGGAATGCTGTTCTCAGGTGGTCTCTGCTCCGGCTGCTGTGCATGGATCTTAATTTCTGGGTATGCGTGAGTGTTCTCACATAAAAGCCAGAACTCTCGTTGAAACACTTTTATTCTCAATCAAAGTAATGTTTGAGATTTTCCGATCGCTATTACAACTGTTATGTCGTTACTCTGTCTTTACTAAGACCGAAGATTGCTACTGTAAGAGGTAATGTATCCTCACACTCGAGGGTTCGGAAGGTAAGTCCGTGCGACTGACCTGCTCCGGAAGGCAAGTCCTGTGACTGCTCTGCTCACTTGGGAATCTGGACTAGTGTTTTCTCTGCGCGCTCATGGTAAGAAGTCACCATCCAATTCCTCCTCAGTTACCCCTTAAATTTCCGCGCAAAACTCAGCGTCATGACGCTATCAGTGCCTTTCACCTCCTAATTACCTCTACACTAGCAGCGGGGTTTCGCTGAAGCCTACGTGACCATCCCTTGTTTTCCTGTTCAACACACCTGCACTAAGCGATTTCCAGGAAAACTGGTCTTACAAGGTTTTAGCCCGATTACCTGGCGCTTGCCACTAATGACTTGTCTGTAACATTAAGTGTCCTTTCTGACAATTTTAACCCTGAACAATCTTCCTAGGTCTGTACCTTTTATACATGCGACGATTTTAATATTTCCCAATTATTTAATTCTGCCATTTAAAGCAGTATTATTTCATAATTATGGCTTTCACAAGTTCGGCTTCAATTTGACGAAAGCTTAAGTACTCCAAAGCTCACACAAATAACCTCCTGAAAGAGGGGACGGTCTTTTATGAGACTAATTTGCAATAACTAGTTTCCTGTTTATCAGCTGAAATGCCTGATAGTGTTTGACATCAATATATCACAATTTGATTCCATGATCCTCAGGAACCGAGAGAAGGCTTCGACTTCGGCGGAGATGCTTCAAAAAATTAAACATAGCGTCAGAGGTCAACTATGTAGGCATAACGCTACAAGAAAGCGCAAAATGTTTCACAAAGCACGTCACAGAGAAGGCAACCCATGCAAAATGATAATGCACGAAACAAAGGACATCAGAACCGTTGGTCTAGAAACGGCATTGTTATTATTTAGAGTTAAAATTCTGACAATTTTAACTAAATCCTCGAAATCATCTGGTCACATTTAACAACGAGGAATGTATCCATTCCAGAAAGGGCGAAAGCAAACTACATAAATAAAGTAATAGGAGTATACAAAATAACAGTTAAAGCTCGTATATCTCCTGACGAAGGAAACCTTCCTCGGTGAAAAGCTCAGGTGATGTGTACCTCTACCAAACACCTGCGCATCGGAAAAACTGCTGGAAACACTGACAGAAAAAAGAGAAGTACACCTAGATTTCTATAGCACAGGAGCCATGGTAGACAAATCATGGACAAAGCCAAACTGAAATGCGGCACGTCATTTCGGCAGTCGGTGGATTTCATCATCTATTGTGCTAATACGCACACTTCCATGAACCAATAACAGACTGTGAATTTGCGATCGATACCACATCGAACTCTGTACAAAAAGAACAATGAAATGTGAAGATGTAAACATGCACACCACCAATATAACCTATCCTACATGTATGGTTATTTGGTTGCAATTTATTTATCAACAAGATCCATTTGATGAGTTATTCCACGGGAGAAGGCGTTGTGAACATTAGCTCCTGTGCATGTTGGATTTCATTCAGACTTCCATTAATAATTCTTAATATTAACCTCACTTAAACTCTGTTTTGTGTTCGTAGTCTATTGTTTCTTATTAGTTATCTTTATAGACATTTCAAACCATTCTACGCCTTGCAACTCTGGTATAGTCTGAAGCCGTCTGCCCATATTCTTCATATTCTTTTTGGTGTTCCTTGGCTTCTGCTTCTAGTTATAGGTCCCAAATAGTATCACTCGTGGTGAAGCCTTGTGATGTGTCCCACCCATTTGTATTTGATTCTTACAGCCTACATTCTTAGAAGACGAAATTTCTTGCAGCTTTTTGTCTCATCCCATCCCAGTTCTGTCCCACCGTATTATTGGGAGATAATATCAATTCGAATAATATAAATGACAATATTAATAGTTGATCGTGATTGTTGTCATTACTGTAAATGATTATGGAGCAAAGTAGTAATTGTTTAGTTGATGATAGACGTTGCAAAACTTCATCCTGGCTACGATTGGCATTAATAATGTGTTTTAACCCTGATTCAACATAGAACGGAGCAGCTGAGTGTAGGGGCTGCTCGCTTATGATGAAAAAATAGGAAATGGAAGTGCAAAATAAGTAAGATAAGGTCTGTCTTCGGCCCTAAGGGCACTTCCAAAAAAGATACACATCGTTACGAGTCCTAGCTGCTCTGAATGTTCACAAAATAAACATTTGAGGGCTCAAGCTTGAGTTTGGCAGCGATAGGGGACTGACAGAAAAATTCAAAGAGTATAACCCATATAGAGATGTACTGTTATGTTGCTTTTTTATTTGAGTACAACAAAGATAGGCATTTTACTGTCAGCGAATGCGGACCGAACCAACAATGTGCCGCACTGCAAACATTTCTTGTAGCTGGTTTAAAAACAGCAATAATTAGAATAATATTTCTCAATACAAATGAATAAGGAAAGCAAACTTAAAAAGGGGAAGGAAATTTAAAAAGCTGAATAGGATTGTACGATTTTGGCAGCGTCATTTTAATCCAGAGCAGCACATATCTTAGCTTTTCAATCGAAGTGAAGGGTTCATAATTCTTTGGAGCGTCTAACTGCCTGAAAATAAACGGATACAAAGTTATATCATAGTAAAGTATGGTTCTGGTGTATAAATGCGAGCACAGTTTTATTTGACAAGTGAATTGTCTTATAATCTACGTCTCAGTGCACATAGTGAAACCATTGCAAATATGTGTTAAAAGGCGTTATCATAATTAGTGTCATCCTTTCTAAACAAAACCAACGCACACCCAGGAAGATGAATCGCAGTGCTCGACCGGCGGCAAAGGTGAACGAAAGGAATAAGGAGGCATTATCAAGCGGCGTGAAGCATTGTCTTTTCAACGTGTGACCTACAAAACGCTAATTCGGCTTCAAAATTGCTGCATCGACGGCTGGCGAAAACGGCTTCACGCTTCCGTGCTGTGAAATACCTTATTTCTCATTCCTCCCTACCTCTACAAGGTTCAGCCGCTGGTCATGCTCCTTTGAGGTCCTTGTTTACGCGAATTAGCGGGATTAATTAAGAAGGAATTATTATATCTGAAACCTCCTTCAAACCATACCGAGCATGTTTCATGCTTATATCTTGGGATTTGTCATATCACAGCTAAACGTATATGACAAATCAATGAATGAACAATAAACTATGCTCATTCAACCATATGACGTTAATGCGGCACTATTGGAATTGCCTACATACCCATCTGGTCAGAGGCAGCATCGATAATAGAAGACGAGTTCTCTGCGCTTCTATGTTTAATATCTGTATTCCATACTCTTTTCATGATCGTAAAATATTTACTTTATTATTCTATCATTTCAAAAGGCGTTGCAGAACCACTCTATTGCACCACAAAAATACAGGAATATCTAATATTTTGGAATGAACTTATATATTGCTGCTAAGAACGTTTTCGTTAAAACATAGTGTGTTGCTGGTTGCTGGTCCTTCAAAGATGCTATCTCACACCACTAGGCGGCCATATGCTCCCAAAAGGAAGCTTGGTGTTAGCTACCTCACATCACTGCGAGACGAGTAAACAGCGACAACGTGCGCAGGAGAACAATGCGTTTCCAGAGTGTTTGAGAGACTTTCGACTGCCGAATTATTTACGAGATGTTCGAGGAAATATAAGCCTATATAAGCAAGCGGGACGCCGCTCCAAGAGAGAATTCTTCCTAGTCGTTAAGTGTAGAACAAAGTGGTTGTTAACAGCTAGTTTTAAGTGTGTGAACGGTCAGTTTTGAGAGAATATGTGTATCGTAAGACGGTTGCGGACATTGAGTCGTCGCGTCTAAGTTGTTTATTGTGTGAAACAGGTTTAATGTGTGTGATCTTCGGAAGCCGTGAAATATTGTGAAGGTTACGATCGGATAGAACATTAATTGTGAATGGCAAGATCAGGAGGAATTGTAGATTGTCTTAAGGACAGCAAAATAGAGAGAGAATTGACATTGTGGTTAAGCTTTAGAAGAAAAGCAAAGCAACAAGAAAAAATAACTGGACTTGTCATTTTGTCAACATATTAAGGCTGAATGGTGTCATTCATTGTATGCTTATAACCTGTATCGCATGATATAAGCAGCTTCTTCCATCCGGTATATTAACAATATAGGGCTATCATGTCCTTCAGACACAATAATTAAATGCCCTTACAATGGCGTTTGCCTACTATTACATATATCCATTACGTATCTAGGATTAGCAACTCTTGAGCTATGCAGCACCGTGGTGCCAGTTGTCAGGTAGGTCACATCAAAAGTATGATGTAAGCAATTGTGTCATATAATCATGTTCATACAGAGAATATCAGCAATTGGTTGTCCAGTCCTCACACTGTGAACTTTTGACAAATTAATGCTTGCTGCACTAACCCAAAAATGTCTATCGTGACATTTGTGTGAGAAATGTCAAATTTGCTAGCGAACGCACCCCATCAGACCATGAAATAGGTTCACTGATGTAATATTCCTTTTAGAGTTAACAGAATGTATTTCAGGGCATATCAAAAGGTCCCAATAAAATTAACTTATACACGCAAATAGTTCAAAGCACTCATCAACGTCGCCATTGCTGCCAACAATAAGCTCATCCCGAGCACAGAAATGGTCGCAAGCTGAAAAGAAGACTGTATTTGGATACATCCTTGGTCATTAATAATCGCCTAAAATCTGTTAACCTGAAGGGATCCGAATCTTATGTAATGAATATTTTTAAAAGAAGGAATGCTTAGATCTGTTAAAGTTAAGCATATATTCTACAGCCCGGTACAATGTGCTTATGCCACTTATCTTCTTCATAACAAAGGCAACACAGAAACCAGTAATACAAAAATTCCATATACTTCGTGAACTTTGGAATCGCCATACCTAATTGGGGATAATCTCATGTAGTTAATTACCCATATTTATGATACTTGTAACTGAAGAGGAAGTATCGAATCAAACCAAATTAATAGACTCAACGTCCCATATCGCTGTGGGTAGCTCAGTTGGTTAGATGCTGGCCTACTGATCCCAAAGTCGCGGGTTCAAATCCGGCCCAGACCGGAGGTTTTAAGCGTGTTTAAAACAACAGCTCCATGTCAGTAGATTTACTGGCATGTAAAAACTGCGGGACAAAATTCCGTCACACAGTCAACGCTGGTGTGATTATTCCAGAAGGGATATAAACATAGTACAACATTAGTGGAATATATATATATATATATATATATATATATATATATATATATATATATATATATATATATATATATATATATATAAACACGGATAAAAAACGATTTCAATAAATTCCGGGAACGGTACTCCTGAGTAGAACTCCACAAACTGTTTTCGCTGCTTTTCCCACCATCTGAGATCGTCACTCATTTTACCAAAGGACAGGGTCCATGCTAAATAAACGAGCAATGATGACGCTAGCCGAGAACGGACATCGAACACAGGACTGAACGAGTAAGAGACTAGCTGGATACTTGTGGTTTTCCACTAATATGTTAAGTGGAGACAATTTTGCAAGCTGAAATTGAGATATATATATCGTACAGGAAATACGTAGGTGTAATACTGTGTTTCTCAGGGTGTGTTGTTCGCACGTGGGTTTAAGAAGGAGTTTGTGGCTGAAAACTGAACACATGCACTTTGTATTATTTCTGCAGTTCGATTCCGACCACACAAACATTTATGTATTTTGTTTCTGTACTTTACTCCACTTCAACAAGCAACGTACTTGCCTGGATATTGACTTTAAAATCCCTAGTAACCTTACCCAAGTTTCCTGGAATTTTGCCACGTACCTTTGGTGCTTATTCTCTTCCATCACGTGAACTTTACTTTACTGCTATTCGCGGATAGTCTTCTCAACATAAATGCAATTTCCTTATTGGTGGATAAATATTTCTATAACACAAACATAAAACTTTCCGCGCGAATTTTGTATACATACGTTCCCATGAAAGTTGAGGTGACAACAAGATAAGGCGCATGTCACAAAAATCCTAGTTTTAGGCTGCAATCTGAGGTTATTGGGCATGACTTCCGAGTTTACAAATATTTCTTGGACAACAGGCTGGTGCTGTATTTATATTGTGTATTAAGAGAGTCTATTTCCCGAATGAGCGTATATTTTTGTCTATTCTAAAATAATGCCAGTGCGACAGTCATTAGCGGTCCAAAGCATACCGCCAGGCCTCTGCGTCCCCCTTTCCTCACTACAGACGTCATGAGTGAGGCGCAGTACCGGAGGGTGGGATGTGGTCAGCGCATCGGAGCCCCTCTGGCCGTTTATGCGGCTTTCACAACCAGGGGCCGCTACCTTCTAATCAAGTAACCGCTCAATTTGCCCCTCAGGGACCTAACGAGGTTGAGTGCACCCCGGATCAGACGTCCCAGTGAGGAAAAATCCCATGCCGGGGATTGAACCCGTGTCCCCGCGCCATAGTCAGACGCGCTAACACTGTGCTACGGGAGCGGTCAATTACTAACAATATAAAAAACTGAAGCAGGCATACTCCATGCCCATTGGTACGGCCTATAAGATTATCATGCTGTATGCTGTATTCTGGCGGTAGAGCTACCGCTTGCCCAAGGACGCCCTTGGCTGGTAACTGGCGCTAGCCCCTCAAACATCTCAACCAACAAAACTCCACACTCGGCACTACCACACCCTTCACCTAATCCTCTCGGTTTCTGCCCACTGGTACTGCCTTGCTTGACGGTCCCGCAAGCGGCCGGCCAAGCAAGCAGGGGACCAATGGTCGCTCGGATAGTCAGACATCCAAGGTCGGACATCCCGCCACCAGTGACAACATAGGAAACCAACCTACACCATCAAATGACATCGACATGACAGCTTGCAAACCTTGACATCATCTGTTAAACCATGTATACTCTTGGACTCTTGGCTGTATTCTGAGATCTCCCTCTTTGAGTTATTTTACATCACCATTATATGCTTCAACAAAGCGAGATTTTACATTTAAGCCTAGCGACTCTTTTGTATCAAATCACGTAAGCTATTGCGCGTCTCTAGCACAGTGCAGTGAGATCCTATAGCCTGATCACAACATAAGAAAAACTGAGGAAGTGATACTTAATTTTGTTAAATTTTTCGCGAATGAAGACTGTTTTGGCTGAAATTTGAAATTGTTGTGCTCATGATTGGTTGATTTTAACCAACTCACATAAGTGGAATAGTCATTAGGTAAGGTGCGCACTTTTGTAGATGTAACTCCGCCTTTTAGACAGGGTTGAGATGTCACATTTAAGAACGTTGTGTTATTAAATAGTGTAAAACCTTATATGTAACAAAATTCCATAAAGGAATTTTGTCGTTAATTTTAAAGGACAGAGTAGGTATATAAAAGTACGTTGAGTTTAAGCTAAGAGAAATATAATTAATGTATTTTAGCGGCAGAACAAAATATCGGTTTTCATAATTAGTTCAGGGACCAAATCGTCCCTTTCCAATACATACACAGCTTTTAATAAAGAAACAATAGTGTATCGAACGGCTGTTCTGCAACTGCTTTTCCATCACTGAACGGATTACATTTTGTGAGAGAATAGCATACAAAAATACTTTTTTTTTTTTTTCAATTGGCTCTTGCAGACAATTGTTTCATTCTCCCTTCTCTGGCACAACGTCGATTGATGAGAGAGCCAATTCGATTGCCGTTTCCAATTTACAGCTCGGAAAAGGCGCATAAGTACACCACCTCCCCATATACCTCCCGGTACTGCATCGCACCCCCTCCCCCCCCCCCTCTCTATTTCAATATTTTGTTTAGTTCGTTCCACTCTGCTTTGCGCGAATGCTTTATGTGCTTCCGTGAAATCTGTAACAATATTCAGATATTCAACGTGCAGCAACAATGTATATATGTATGTATGTACTTTGAATACTGCACTGAGAGTGATGTGTAAATTATATCCTATCCAAATGGACAGCACACATTTTACTTCATGAATTATAATAACAAGCTAGTGCAGGTAGACTGGACTGATTTCAGATCTCATTCACTGCTCTGTGGAAAACGAGCTCTGGTGTGAAGATTCATTAGCTCGTATAATAACACAAGATGCATAGTGCACAGGAACTCGCTCCGCAGTGCAAAGAATATTATAGTACATTTGAGATCGGCAATGCACGAGCAGATTTAATAGTTGTTCTTACACACAGCATTATTGGACTTCAGTCCAACGAACTGAAATGTGCAAATATTATTCAAATATAAATAATATTAAATTCACAAGTAAGACAAACGTTAAAAGTCTTCTTTCTCTGTAATCCATTTTGGTTCTGACGTCCCAATACAATGATAGTAATTCTTTCTGTTTCTGTAGATTGTGATCAAGTCCCATGAAATACATAAAGTGATCAGAGTCCAGTTCTTGTTCCAGGGCCCTTCTAGATGACGCACTCTTCCGTCTGGTATATTACTATTCTATATAGATATATTACTAAGCAATATGTTCAGTTTGCAGCCAAACAGCTGTCACAGATTCCTTTTACTCACAAGTCATTCATATTCTCCCAGTTTTTGAGGAACTTCTTATGGGACGGATTTGAAATTCTGATCCACAACCTTTTTCTGCAACGAAAAGTGGTGGGGGTAAACTATGTTGGGTAGAGTGAGAGCAGCGACTTGCTTGCCTTCGTGTATGGGAGAGAAGTGAGACATACGCTCTTCTCGCTTTCTTGTTGTGTGTACCGCGTTCAGGCGGCGTGGCGATCACTGAGTACAGCTCTTGGTTGTCCACAGAGCATCCGTTGAAGCACGTGTGTATGAATATGTTTATAATCTATTTTCTTAATTAAAATTTACAATTTTGTTGTGAATATGGCTAAGTTAGGTGCAGAAAGAACAAGATCGTGGCATGAGAGAAAACGTGCGGGTGAAGTGACAGTCCGGAATGTGAAAAAATCAAAAAGTAGATCTTAAATTGAACGAGACAATAGAGAAAGGAGTATAATTCGTGCTAGCTTGGGCAGTGCAAATAATGAAGATAATAAACCAGCCAATAGCATCTTGACTCAGCCACCTCCTCTTGCACCCATCAGTGATAATTTACAGTATTCGGATTTAACAAATCCAAGACTGAACATAATATTTTCAATCGAGATTTTGTAAATAATCCATTCGGTCTGATGTCTTGTGTGTGTGACAGATTGTGGTCTTAATAATGAAAAACCTCGAAACCTTTATCCATTGAAGAACAACTCATACAACAGAAACGTCCTCTTGTAAACCGTAATGATACACAGCGACATGTATATAATTTTATGTAAAAAATGAATGATAAACAATCTATGCTATTTAAAAGTGATTGATGTATAATTAAAATGTTTTCCTGCAATACAAAAGCTTCACTACTATTATCTGTGTTTACGACACACCCTTTCTTTTTTTCTTTTCTTTTTTTCTTTTCTTTTTATTATTATTTTGCATGCTGACAAAACGCCCCTTCCTCTTTCTGTTATTGACATATTCTATTTATATCGTGGCTGAGTTGATTGTATTGGCTTTTGTTCCCATATAACTGTAGTGCCTTTAATGCCAGCCCATCCATTATCTCATTGCCTTCCACTCCAACATGTGCTGGGATCCTCTTGCGAACAATTTTTCTTCAAGTGTGTCCTAATTTTTCAAATGGATTATTGATATCTGGGATTTTTCTTGAATGGGGTTTATTTCTTCATATATAACTTGGATGGAGTCTGTGAATCTATAAACATTACTGCTTGTTTGAATATTCCCAATTTGTAAACTAAATTTTGTGAAGGTAGATAGTACATTCTCCATCAAAGTCGCTATAGTACTTGCCCACTGGAGCGTAGGCTGAGAATAATCGACACCTGCTCCTTTGTCACCTATTTGTGAGCCATTTGTATAGACTCGTAACCATACTCCCTCAGCATATTTATCATTCAACATGCTTAAAGTTAAACATTTCAGCACTATTGAAACGGTATCTACCTCTTTGATAATGTTCGGAAGATATACACCATGCTTAATATGTTTCTCCAGAAAGTGCATCTAGTATCCTTAGAGATGCTGCATAATCTCTGTAAAGAACTAATGCACAATGATACATAACAAGGAACAAACACACTAGACCATTTATTTTAATCTGGAAATTGGGTAACACATGCTTAGTATGTACAACAAGATCTAGATATATTTATTATATTGTGAGAAATGACAAAGCCCGGTTACACTTCCTGTCACTTTATTTACCTCAAACTTGAATCACAAAAATACAGTTTTCGGTATTTTAATTAGCGGCTAAAACCCCGCCACCGTCCTTCAGCTGAAGCTGAGTGAGCGAGTGCCTGTGATGTGTATAATCACCACCAGACAGTCAGTGTCCCGTGACGGACACAAACAGGCGATTCCATGACAGTTTCTAAGATACTGAATAGAGATTACTGCGATCTCTATCTACTTCTAAGGTATCCAAAACATCCTCGACTTTGTCGCCAAATATTGATAGACTTTTGAAACGTAAGCAGTACCAAAGAAGTCACTAATGAACAGATGATTGTCGCATAAGATCTGAAAGTGCTTTCGTAAATCTAACACATGGTGCATATAACCAAACCACCACTGCAACACAATGCACGTCTGAGTGCGAAAGAGCAACACAGTACGAGTACAGTGAAAGAAGGTAAATCCAAACTCCCCCCTTGCGCAAACTTTGGAAATCACTGGTCCAAACAAGGCCTTCCAACGATACTTTCACTAAAAACTACTTCACATAACAAACAACTCCAACGCAACTATTAAATATCTAAGACTGTCTCTGACGATATTCAAACTCTCTCAACACTGACTGCACACAGCCCACACTAATTCAATACTCACCCCTGAAAAACTGCTCCCCCCCCCCTCCACACTGCCTTATTCACTCGGTTTTGTAGTCCAGGCCAAGTACTCGCGAATTCTCTGGAAAATACACATTTTCTCGAACTTCTCGTGAATATGCTGGCAGGCAAAAGTTTCTCGAATAGTCTGGAATTGTCTTTTTTTTTTTTTTTTTTTTTTTTCGTGCCCTTAGTTATTTTTGCCCTGATCGCCCCTGGCCTGTATTTACAAGGAGTGAGATGAGGTGACTTAACCTTGAGCGTCTGTTTGACGGTTTCATAATATATTTAGTTTTACATAAATTGTATAAAACAGTCGTATGGATCGAAAGGCCATGCATGCGTACTAAAAAAATCTGATGTGTTGCACTCACATCACTTTCTCTACTCTTGTACTAACCATTCTTACAAACTCTTATGCCTCTATCTTCTTCGTGTTGGTTGAGTTGAACAGTTAGACAAATTATCTTATTGCTAATTTCCTTGTAGGTGTAAGTGGAATATTAGAATAAAGTAGGCTTTGACCGATAGTCAAATGTTTTAAAGCTTTGAGATCCTGGTCTCTTTGCACACGTAACATAAAAAAATTAAGAACGATGCTCCATTTCACGAACGTTTTCCGAAACTAACACAAATAACAAGGAATATCTTCGAAATGGTTCAATTTACAGAAAAAAAAATGTTTAGGCAAAATTGTGTGTTTTAGCGAGATCTAAATTTTTTCTAGAGTAAGTCTCTTACGCTTTACCAGTTATTCAAAAATCTTCCAAACTAAACAGGGCTAAATGGGCTATAGCCAGAAAATTCAAGATATACATTTCATTTGTCAGAAAACTATCTCGAACATATGGAATTTTAATCAAAATCGTTAGAGCCATTTTCAAGAAAATCAAAATTTTCGGAAAATGTTCCATGTAAAGGGTACTTTAGGGTGGGGCTATTTTCTTCAAAATCTTCGTGTCGCTTCTTAGAAAGACATTAAACTTAAATGCCAACTTTGGCTTTTAGCCAACTTTTCGTTTTTGAGTTATGCTGTCCAGAGACTGACACACAAGACAGACTGACACACACAACATATTATTATAAAAAATCAAAAAATAAAAGATGGAAACTACTAAACATTAAGACAGTAATTCCTGAGTATCCTCGGAAAACGGCAGTTGCAAACTTTAGGCTGATTACGAGACATTGGGCCCACCTCGGTAGCGTGATGGTTAGCGAGTTCGAATCTCGCTTAGGGTAAGTTATCCGGGTAAGGTTTTTTCCGAGGTTTTCCCTACCCTGAGAAGACGAATGTCGGGTAACTTAAAGCTCCATGGACCTCGGGCTCATTTGAGCATCATTTCACCCATTTCATTTCATTCATTCGTCCGATATGACACAATGTTGGAGAACGTTAATTAAAAAAAAAAAAAAAAAAAAAAAAAAAACGAGACATTGTCTGGCAAAGCATTTTAACAGTATTGGGATATATTCTTCACCACTCTGTCCTCTATGTGATCTGCAAGAGGAAATGGAGCAAGATTACCTTCAAATATGCCCGGGCACTTCTAGCACCCCAACTATCAGTGAAAATATTGGAGAGCAACAGGATTAATGACTTCATTGTCAGAAATACAGCATTAGCCAACAAGAACAACATAAACCTAACAAATCTAACTTGATAGTTACAAATGTAACTTGTCTGCCCTATTCGAAAGAAATCTCAAAAGAAGTATACTATTTTCCATTTGTTTGTATGGACAATTTTAAATAAAAGTCTCAAATACCAAAATTGCTCTCTTCTGGAAACATATGCATCTGATTTTGAGGTTTTGCAAGATGTAGCCCAGAGTAAACACGCTCACTTTTGTTCTTTTTTCATTTTGGTATTATTCAGGGCGCATAAACAGCTTCCTTTGGTTGAAATTCCTATTTAAGGTAACTACATACTTTATCTCAGCTATATAGGCAGTAGCAGCAAGCAAAACATAAGCTTCACACTTGAGGCGGGAATATATAAGTTTCATTACATGAATGAATCCATAAAACACCATTTGTCGCCATGTTTGTACAGCTCGACATGTGAGGGAGATATATGTGGGGAGATACGTTTGGCGTTTTGATTGCATTTTTCCAGAACGCTACCCCAGTATTCACATTCGTTACGCTATTGAGCACCATCAGAGAATAAATTAATCACAATTAATCATCCGTCATATTCCGTTACAGGAATGCAGCACTAAAATAGAGAACACTCGCCTCAGTGGGCCAGATCAAGTTTACATATTGCAAATGGTTGAAATCACAACCACGAATTGCATTTCAGTTAAATAAAATATGTTTGTATACTTCTAATGTAATTTCCAATCCTAGTCCTATACCTCATGCACTAGCCCAGTCACGCCAATGTTGCACACTGGTGGTTATAGCATGCTCTATGTCCAGTAACATATTTTCCATTGGACTATCATTTGTGCATTGTATCTACTTCTCCCGCTCCCATTCTATAACACCCATCAGACATCATAACCCATTGATATCTCTAGATTAGACAAACTCTTCACTCCTTCAGAATTGCTACTTCTGATTTTTAATCTCTACTCTTAAACTGTTGTTCCCTTTGATTCCTCGATGCATGATGCTTTAGACGTTTAGGTTGTTTTCATCACATCATAGGCTACATAATTGTTCCTGCTTTTTATCTTTACTATTAAATAAATCAGTATTACGTCCTCAGATGTTTTCTATTATAAACTTAATAATGTGATGTATCTCTAAAGTTTGAACAAAGATTATGAAGGATTCAACTATCACTACTGTGACGTTGGGCTCGGTGCGCAACAAAGGACGGACAGGGCCAAGCTACTTCACACCACATGCCATGCCGGCGGGCGGGCACAGGCGTTCAGGGCTCGGCTGCCTCGCGTGACTGCTGTATGTACGTGACTGCCAACAATCGAGACACAGGAACTAAAGGGTGCCGAGAACGTTCCCAAGAGTTCTGAGTCATTTCCGGTGTTTGTGTGTGTGTGTGTGTGTGTGTGTGTGTGTGTGTGTGTGTGTGTGTGTGTGTAACTCGAGAGACGTCCGTATGACGTCAGCCCCAGTATATAAGGATGCCAGAGAAGAGCACAGCAATGGTGACATGACATACTAACATCCTTTTCACATCCTAAAGGATACACAGACATACTTTAATTATAATAAAAAAAAAACATACACCAACAAACCAACCTTATTACCGTCTCTTATGTAAGACATCTTACACAGCCAGTAGAGGGTTGATACCCTGACCTGGCAATAACCGGAGGGCGGTCTGCAAGATCTTCTGCAACCACAACCCTCCAGTGTTTTTCGCAGTCGTCGTCGTCACAGCAATGAGTTCTAGTGTTGAGTAAAGGACATGAGTTGGTAAGTGTGTCAGTGAGTAAGATAGCTGTGCATGTGTGTGTCGTCCTGAGAGATACGTTGGTCATCTGAAGAAGGCTCAAGAAGCGTCGCGAATGACTGTAACGTTGTCACTAGGGTATCCGAGACAGATGAACTGAAGAAAGACTCTAGAAGGACTGAGCAAGGTTTTGAAAAGTAAAAATTGTGAGTTATGATAGCCCGAATGACTGTGCAGTGAGTTAACGACGAGAAGATATGTATTTATGTTAAAATGTTAGAAGATAAAGTAACATTAGAGAGGAGAGTGAGTGAGTGTGTAGGTTTAATGGCTCGTCGACAACGAGGTCATTTGGGCCAATACTTAACCAAGAAAGGCTAAATCACTCTCACAAAGTTAAAAGGAATTTGTTGAGTATTGTAGTCCTCGCTACTTGGTTGAAGGCAAAAAGTTTTTATATGTGAGCCCATTTGTAATCCAGAAGGGCCTGGATCAAATAGCTGGTCCAATGAAGTCATGCACTAGATCTCATAATGGCAGGCTCCTGGTGGAAGCCCATTCAGCAGCTCAGGCGAGTAAAATACAAAAAGGAAACATGTTAACCAGCTATCCAATGCGTGTTGACCTTCACAAGACATTGAACTCGTCACGCGGTGAGGTTAATACCTGGGGTTCATCGCAAAGAAGGCGGTGAATTGAAGCCTACTCATACCCTGTTCCTGACCTTTGATCGGATAGATCTCCCTTACAGGATTAAGGCAGGATATGAAGCAATAGAAGTAAGGCCATACCCCGAACCCGATCAGGTGCCTTAAGTGTAATCACTTTGGACATACAAGCGAACTGTGCAACAGAGGAGCTTCCTGCGTCAACTGTAGAGGCGTCGTTCACGACGCTCCATGTTCATTGTCTCCCAGTTGTATGAACTGCAGTGGCGAACACCCAGTTTTATAAAGGAAAGGGCGATCTAGGAAATCCAAGTCAAAAAGAAGCTGTCCTCAGAAGCTCGGAAACTCCTGCGTATGCGACAGCCCCCCCCCCCCCCCCTTCCGAAGTCCGGTACCTACAGCTCAGTTGCAGCTAGGCCGGTACTGAAGCGGCAAATCGCTGCACAAACCAGCGATCAAATCGGGGCCACAATTTCAGAAAAGAACAGTTCCAAAGCCTTCAACATTTACAAATAAATCTATGGCTTCTACCAAGTCCGTAAAGGAAAAGAACACCTCCACAGGGTCACCGTGCAAATTGCCAATTTACAACAATGGCAAGAATGATCCCGTTATTTATAATGCTTCACCGAAGAAATTCAAGAAACAGTAAGGAAGATCTGACTTCCTCAAAGAAGAAAACGCGTCTGTCCCCAGTAAACCAAAGGGAAAGAAGAGCCAGGGTTCATCCCCTCGAGGATGCTCTTCTGAGGATTCCTCTGGGATGGACACAGACCGGCGGCTTTCATCTTCGCCGGTATCCATTAACAATCGGTTCGAGGCTCTCGAACCGAAGTTTGCTATGGGGAGCCACACGTCCTCGGTTGAGGAGATGCAAAAATATCCTGCCTATGCTGGGAGAAACCCAGTGAAAGAGAGGTAGGATATAGCTGAAAAGAGTGTAAGCCCAAAAGATCCCAAAAGGGCTAAATTGAATTTGACCACCGTCTACTACAAGATAATAATGCACAGTTACCTTGGAATACTTATCCCACTATGGCTATCCTACATTGGAACATATGAGCTATTAGAACACAGCGACCATAACTTGAGCTTTTGCTCAAAGAGAACGAACCCTTGGTCGCATGTTTGCAAGAGACTACGCTGCGTCCATCTAAGACGATACACCCCAGTACGGTGTGATATTACACCAGAAGACGGTGCTCCGATGCTTGGCGGCGCTATAATACTTGTCAGAGATTATGTATATATGAAAACTATACCCTTACAGTCTGATATACATATTACATTTTCGTTGTGGATTTCACCAACTTTGTGGATTTACAATTTGGCAGTATTAGTTAAATGTACTAAAATAATTTTGTTCCCATTGTAATATATATTGTGGTTTATGCTATTTATGCATGACTTTAAAAGAGAAGGAGAGCAGATCCGATAGTCTCGATTAGTAAAATGCACCGGAGCACTAACGACCTGGCCTGTCAAAATTTTGTGCTTACATTAAAAAATCTCATCTGCATTTCATAAGCTTGAAAATGAAATTCAGGTCTGTATCAATATTCATGATATTACCTGACAGCATCGGGGGGAAAATGCTGTTACAAAGGGCAGAGGATGTAATGCATATCATTTGAAGTTAATAATTGTTGACATTTTTATTGATATTTTTATTGCTGTAGATATTTTTTCATGTCATTTTATATGTTCAGCCATTATTATTGTAATTACTAAGCACTTATTTATTTGGAAACAAAGCAGCACGCATGTAGCATATATTTGTACCCTATTTAGCACAAGTTAGTTTGAAAAATCATCAATAGCTCGTGGCTATTGATCATAGAACACATTCGGTCGCAGTTCGTGAATTTTCTGTCTAGTGCAGGAAATGGCAGTGATTTGTAACAAAGCGTTCCATGTAATCGTGCTATTTTTGTTAGAATTAAAGCAGACTCACATTTCAGAAGAAAACTTGTTCCCTCACCCAAATCCAGCACCTTGCACTAACAGTCACATTTGAAGACGCTTGAAATTTCGGCAAGTGTTGACCAAAGTTTTCTTTCTTTTTGTTGGTCACAATGTCTTAAGGGACCAAAGAACAAAGACTTGGGAAGTTACAACAACAACAACCACACCTCTAAAGTGTAGTAGTGATTAAATTATCGGCTACATATTTCGAGTAGCTTTTAACGTCAATGATTTCTGCACCATTGACGGCTTAAATCTGTTTTAGTTTACTTATTTTATTTATGTTCATGACATGTTTATGAAAAAAATTAACTTACTTATCCCCACAGAGATGTTTACGAAGTTAACTAATGTGCAGGCCAGGTACGCGCATAACAAAGGACTGTCGGGGTCAGTCTACTTCACATCACACACCAGGCCGCCCAGGAAACAAAGACGCAAGGTCAAGTTTCCCTAAACCACTCACGCGCGTGAACACGTGACTAACAACAATGAAGTGGAAACAAAGGGGTTCCAGAGCCTTCGAGAAATATTTGGCTATGTCAGCGACAGCGTATTTGTGGAAATCGAGAAAGGCTTTGAAGCCTCCCTTGAAATCAAAAATATATTTTATCAGAAATCGGTGTTTCTGTGTGTGTATATCTGTCCTTGAACAGCATAACTCAAAAACGAAAAGTTGGTTCAAAACCATATGTTTAAGCTTTATATTTTTCAAGGATGTGGCACGAAGATTTTGAAGAAAACCCCTCCATTCCAAACTATCCTTTACATGAAGCATCTTCCTAAACTTTTTATTTTCTCAAAACACAATTTATGTCTTTTTTGTGGTAGAGTGGACTATTTCGTAGAAATTTCTGTAGTTGTTCCTGTGAGTTTTGTAATACTTATACTTTTCTCAAATGGAAAGCCTATATTCACTTTTTAGTGCCTTGGTCGTGCAAAGAGAACGGAATTTCACAGCTTTTATATAGCGACTACCCACTAAATCTTAAAAGATATTTTGAAATTATAATCAGCTTCAGCTGATATACTGCTTGTGGCCAATATTTTCCTTTTTTCTTTTTTGAATAATGATTATGCATGTTTCACTGGGATATAGTCGTGTTCCTCGATTCACCTATATATTTGCATTCTCTTAGAGCAATAGACTATGTGATACTACGGTTACCTTAAACAAATAGTATGCCATCTCAGTGCCAGCGTATACAGACTAGATTACCAAGCAGAAAGTTACAAGTAATGCCACGAGTGATTGTCGATTTATCTAGGAAATTTGACTATCACGAGTTGAATTTATTAAGACACTATCACGGATTAAAGGAAGATATAGCCCATCGCATGTTATTTAAATGCTATATTGTAATCACTAGCCTCTAAAATAGAAAGTAAGCAGTCATACATAAGTGTCCATTGGTATGACCTACAAGATTAAACACCCACTGTCACCCCCCGCCCTCCCCCCAGTTATATATGCATATATAATAGTTAATTATTGACGCACTTGAACGATCTCCGCCAAATTCGGCACGTATACGTAGACTTTCATGGAGAAGGCTTTTATGTTATCCATTTTACTATACTATATATTACTTTCACATGGTTTTCTCTACTTGTCTTTTTTGTTTTACGTAACGCATTCATATATTCCTCTGCACTCGCCTTTCAAGAAACGGTTAATAACATTTTCTATGGCATTAATAACTTCATAACACAAATACTGCGTAACACATTTACACGGTTTTCTCTACTCACTCTTATTTTACGAGACACTAATATACTTTTTTCTTTGCTTGCCCTTCAACATACATACACTTCATACAATTTCTTATATATAAAAATATAAATATAAAACAATTTCTTACGCTATATATCTGTTGTGAGATTCCCTTGTGGTTAACCGGGAAAAAATACGAAGAGCCATTTTAAACAAAATCAAAATTTTCGAAAAATTTGCACATCTAAAGGGTAGTTCAAGATGGGGCTATTTCCTTCAAAATCTTCGTGTCACATCCTTGAAAGACATTAAACTTAAAGACCAGCTTTGGTTTTAACCAAATTTTTGTTTTTGAGTTATGCTGTCCAAAGACTGACAGACACACACACAGACACACACACACACACACACACACACACACACACACACACACACACACACACACACACACACACACACACACACACACACACACCTTTCTATAAAAATGCTTTTTTGGATTCAGGGGGTCTCAAAACATATATTTCCGGTGAAATCTCGACATCGAATTTTTGGATGGAATACAATGCTTCGCTTTACCAGTAGCGAAAGTAAAAATAATGTAGAAATTCGTGTAATTGAAACACACAAGATTAATTTTCGGTGATTGAAGCTAACGTACTTTCCTAGCGTATTCTGAGAAAGCTAATTAAATGCCCCATTTTACTAGTTAAGCTGTTCCGAAACTAATCTGCAGCGCGGTGACATTGCTCTGAAATGGAGGGTTAAATGTCTGGAATCACAGTGCGGTATAATATACATGTTATTGGTCTAGAATAGTAAGGACATGTTTGGTTTTCCAAACCTTAAACCAAATGAAATTGCGGTCACTGGGTTTCCACTATCTAATTAGGCCACATTCCAATTAACTCGCCGTCCAGCGGTCAGCATTCCAGTGTGTTCGATCTCAGATATTTTTGTAACATTGTGGAATTAGTTGCAAGGATTTCCGGTGGATAAGCTCCACTGTCCAGAGAAAGTATGGTATTTCACTACAAAAGTTTCTGAAACGTTTAGAAATAGTGTACAAAAAATAAACATTCAATGATTGGTCACTTATTGTGAGTAAAATTTATTTTAAAATTAGTGCGCATTATTATTGGTGCGTACTGAAAGTGCAAAATCGAACCAAAATGTTTTTGAATATCACTTTTTTCCAATATTGGTGCTTTATTGTTGTTGTAGTAGTGTTTAACGCCCGCTTTTACTACTACGGCACCGCAGGCGGTGACACTGATGATACATGGAATGAAGATGGAGCACCGGTGGAATGAGATGGCGGGGGAAACCGGAGCACCCGGAGAAAACCCGCCCTGACGCCGCTTCGTCCACCACGAATACCACATGCGGGTCCCTGGGATCGAACCTGGGCCGCCTAGGTGGTAGGCGAGCGCGTTGGTGCTTTATTACCGTTATTCGAGACATGTATGAAGAAAAACATACTACAAGTATGAAAATGATTATATAATTGCTAAGAACGGAGTGCTCAAATTTTAAATGCTGAGTATGTTCCAGTTCTGAAGTATTTTGGAGAAATGTACCCCGTTTTATTCCATACTACCTTACATACCAACGTTTTTAAATGCTGAATGCTTTAGTTAAAAATCTGACATGTTGCACTAACCTGACTTTCTCTACCATTATCTTAAGTATCCTTGCAAACTCTTATTCCCATATCTTCTTCGTGTTAGTTGGGATAAACATTTGCAGAAGTTATCTTATTGGCTATTTCTTTGTAGGTCCAAGAGGAACATGGGAATACAGTAGACTTTGACCGATGTCAAATCGTTTGAAGCTTTGAGATTCCGTTCTCTTTGCACGGTTAATGTATAAAAATGAATAACGAATAAGGATTCCATTTGACGGAAGTAAAAGTTCCCCAAAAGTCACACAAATAACAAGGAATACCTCCGAAATACTTCACTCTACAAAAACATTTATTTGGACATAAATTGTGTTTTAGCGTGATCTTCATCTTCTGTAGAGTACAGTTATGCAAAATTCATCCAGAGGAAATAGAATTACATGGAATATAGCTCGAAAATTCAAGATATACATTTAATTTGCCATATAAGTATCTCAAATATATGCCATTTTAATCAAATTTGTTAAAGACATTTTTAAGAAAATCAAAATTTTCGAAAACTTTTCCATGTAAAGGGTAGTTTAGGATGAAGGAATTTTCTTTAAAATCTTCGTACTTCAAAAGATTTGACTATCGCACAAAGCCTACTGTATTCTGATATTCCCCTTGCACCTACAAGGAAATAAGCAATAAGGTAATTTCTATAAACTAATTTCTATTAGCATGAAGAAGATATAGGCATGAGAGTTAGTACAAGAGTAGAGAAAGTCATGTGAGTGCAACACATCAGACTTTTTATGAAACTATTGCATAGAGATTCTATACTAAAACATTGTATTATAATAAAATGTTTAAAGTTCTTCGACAATTTCAACAATAGACGTGAATTCCCCGAGTATTTACGGAAATGCGCCGAGGGAGGTAGTACGTGGTAGCGCGTAGGAGTCGTATTCGGAAGGTCGTGGATTCGATCCCCGCAGCCAGCCTATCTGACCCTTGGGTAAGTCCTACATACAGGATGGGTAATCACATAAGGAATATTTTAAAGTTTTATGCGTTTGCGCATTGTCTGGTGAATGGCTAAACCTAAACAGCCAAATACTTACGTTGGTACAGCTAAATTAATTTCATTAGTGCAGGAAACAGGAAACTAGATACCATGTTATGTAGTAGTTTGGTTATAAGCTTTGAAATTTAAAACAATGGCTGAAAAAACCAGATTACGATTAAAGTGGGAACAGTTGGGGAATTATTTTTAGCCTTTAACGCCTTCCACTACCAGAAGTCGTATGTGATTGAAAAAGCAGAAATTTGCGGGAGAGGTGGAGACAGCTGTGAAGAGATTTCTATTGCAGCTGTTGCAATAATTTGAGCACAACCCGTGGGACGATAGGGGAAGAGAAGTGTGGAGCGAAATGTTGTGGCCCTCACGGTGTTCGGAAATATCACTCATCGATCCAAATTCTCTTGCAACATTCGAGCACACATCAAGAATTCAAATATGCACATCACCGCTACTCTATTAGTTGTTCCATCAGCAAGCCCTGAGTTTCACTATGTAAGTAGTGAATTTCACTCTGTAATGCAATAAAACAGCTTCTCACAATCTGCGCAGTGCTTCCCTCTCTTTTTCTCACCCTTTCTTATAGTTAAAGTCTTTCTTTGACGCCCTCTCCATCATCCAGCATTTTCCCCGCTGCCTAAGGCAGATGATTCATGGATACTCGAGAGAAGATTGACTGCCACGTGTAGAATTTTAACATATTTTGAGGCAAACATCTATCCAGTGAATATCTGAGTATCAAGTTTATGGATTTCAAAACACAGTATTCAATAAAGCACACACTTTCTGAACTTGAAAAATTTGCAAACATTCAAGAACATCCAAGAAACATAGACGTACACTTGAGCAGTTGTTGCTTCAGTAACAGTTTAAAATTAAAGAATTCTATAAGGTCCAATGGGCTGAACCTTGCCTTGCACGTGATGTTTGTAGCAGTTTTTTGTATAGCGCTTATGATATACAAAATATATCAAAGTTACAAAATCCATTAATAGCAAAGGGTTAAGAATATGTACCACAGGTGAAGGGATGCCAGTCGGGAAAGGCACTACCGAGGGTCATTAGCGAACGTCCCAAACATTAAGGTAAACGAGATACAATTAGTTTTGGCAAGGTCTTCAACATAAAGAAAAGGAGCCTGCTATTGTATTTTAGAAAGTATCGGAAACCCGAGGGGTTTCGCCAGAGGGCAAAGTCTTCACTTAATGAAGTGAGGGCCATTATAGATGTTTGGGAAGCTAAAAAGGATATAATGACTGAGGCCAGTAGGAGAGAGACATCGTTACGAAGGAGATATACATGTAAGCAACACGGTGAAAGTTCGTTCCAACGGTTACGTTAGACTGGATATTTTATTCTATTTAAAATTGTTCAGCAAAGCTTAAACGTGTAAAAATAAAACAAATAAAGTGTTCTAACAAAACTACAATATCGCTCTCTGTAATCACCACGGATCCCAGAGATTAAGACTCATGTGTGAGCAGCCGTAGGCACCCATAATAAGAAGCAGTCAATCGAGTGACATAATATGCTTCATGTTTTGGTTACGCATCATATCAAGATAGAGAAACCAATACCAGATGGGAGCTAGGATGCTGTGGGTAAAGGATACTCGACAGGCCTACCACATTTTTTTTCTTTGTTTGTTTTTCTTTACTTTGCCAGGACCAAATCAATAACCATTGGTCTGGGACGGATTTGACCTTGGGATCAGTAGGGTAGTTACCAACTGGGCTACCCAGGGTGAGAGGATGTCCCATATAATGATTAAAGTGGGAAAACTTTAGCTTTAGCTTTATTCAAGCGAAAACAAGACATGTACTTGCATATGAATATGAAGTGGTTATTAACAATATCAATTTGAACAAAAAGAAATTATTACCAGGACACCTTTACAAATGGCAATGCCCCAGTGTCCAATTCACCTGGAACACTAACCCCTCTATCCCTAATAGAGAAAACGCACACTGGAAGAATTAAAGGAAATTGCCAGCATTTCTTTACGGCGAGTGATGGATAGTTTCCAAAAGAGGTGTCAAGATGTATGTATGGCCGACGTGGCCAGTTTCAACATCATCTTTCATAAAGTTGGTGGGCAAAGCCTAACTTTAAAAATGTAGGATTTCATCCCAACCTTTCTGTGATAGCGGAAGACGACAACGGGTGCCGAGCATGCGCACAAGCAAAACTCCACGCAGCACTTTCCAATTTTACTTGCTCTCCCAGTAGTATTATAACTGCAAAGTATGAGGAATGGTTATAGGTCCAGATTGCTTATGAGAAATATCAAGGTCTCTTAAAACCATATTGTATTGGAAAAAGTGGAAGTTTATAGTCGTGGTGCTGACAATGACAGTAACAACATATCTGATAATTTCGAACACACACGAAGCAGGATAAAGCTGAAACTATGACTCCACTGAGAGGTATTTTTTGTACGTGTCTCGAGGGATGTTATTGCTCGAGTTAAGAGCGCGCTTCGTCTTTAATCCCCAGATTAAGCCCGGCCGCAATTGAGGAAACTGACAGAGAATTCCAATTATAACGCAAAATATCCCTCAAATGTTTTATTTTGTATTTAGAAGCTTTAAAACCTTCACAATTATTGCTGTGACATTAACAATGGTGCTATTAAAGCTATAAATACAAAAAGTAGACGACATCAAACATGTTTTAATGGCATATTAAATAGTTAAATACTTACTAGGAAGAGGCGTGTAGGAGACAAGTCGATAATCTTGGTTGTCCAAATTATACATCTGCAACAAAAGATTAAAACCATGCTGAACCTTGAATGTAGATTTATCAATGGAATAATAATGTTCAGTTCCTTATGTAACACACACACACGCCCGCACGCACGTTCTCTCTCTCTCTCTCTCTCTCTCTCTCTCTCTCTCTCTCTCTCTCTCTCTCTCTCTCTCTCTCAATTTTTTTATCTTTACGTTCAAACAAAATCCTTTTCCCAATCATTTGTCACCTTTAATGTTTTATTAATCTAATATTTAAATAGATTAACAAAACTGCCTAAGGCTTGATACTATTGTGACGGTAATGGTTTTGTAAATTTTTCTTAAGTATTAATGTATAGAATTTAGATATTCAAACATACATGATCTATAAAACACATCTCATTGCAGTAAGGTGTAATAATAAAGTATTAAAATGGCCAAAAATTCATACAGTGGCCTCTTACCGTTACTGTTTACATATAAACAGAGAAGAGATATTCGCGACTTAGTTTATTAAAATCACCACATGTGATTTCCTGTTCCAATATCTACAATAATTCGCTTCTGCAAGCTCACGTTACAGGAACAGATGTTTAGGCCATGCTCGAATCCAGCTTTGCTGACATCTGCTGAGAAATTATTATTGACTAAGGTATATCAGCAAGTATTGTGTATTAAAACCCCAAATTTTGATCAAGCAAGGGATTATTTCCACGTGCTATGACGAACCTGTGTCATTTTGGTACTTAGAGGTTTCTATCAAGATGGAATCTACATCGCCTTGTCGACGGACCCTTAAACCCAATACACTCACTCTACATCGCCAGGAACGTCTACTATGGTAACGTAAACAACTGCCTAACGCTGACCACTGATTCATCTGTCATAATTTGCATCAGTAGCCCTTCTTCCTTCCAGGCATTAACTCATATAGCCTGTTACGACCTCACATTTGAATTTTCAGCCCAGAATTTCTTTGAACAACCCAAAAATCTCTTTCTATTTGGACGATAGTGAAGCATGACCTATGGGACACTATTTCTGTGCATGCGATGTAGGTGATTCAACCAATTCTTTTTATAATTCCTTACGCAGTTAACTGCAGGCTCTATTTGTAATTTGTAATTCTTCATTCTGTTCTTGATCCCATTTTTGTATATCCTTTTATATCCTCACGCATTTCATTCTGCTTTCGGCTTTCTTCCTCAGAGACCATGCTTCATTTCCGTAACGAAGTACAGGTCTTATAAAGGTGTATACTAGTATGTCCTTGTACCAGCGAAGGTTTCATAACGTTATTAATTACTCCCGTTGTTTTTGTCCTCAGTAATTGTCTGGGAAATGCATATGTTATCATGAAAGGATAGTGTGTATCCGAGATATGTGAAATAATTTACTCTTTCTATATTTTTCAATCTAAACAGAGTTTGCCAGGAACAGGGTATTTTTCACAGTAAGTCATAATTTTACTCTTTTATTTATTGATTTTTATGTCACATTTTATTCCAATTTTGTTAAAATTAAATACTGAAGGTTTAAATTCATCTTCAGAAGATGCCAGCCGAGCTAAATAGCCTGAAAAAAAAAATGAATCTTAGTTGCAAATGTCTATTTAGTTGCATATACCCATGAGGTAATTCTCTCTATTCTCTAATAAAGTATCAATAATTATATTTATGTAAATTAAACCTTTTCAAAACCAGAACTACATATCGAGTTCTAGGGTTAATCCTTTACAACATATCCAGCCATCCTAAGAAAATACTAGTCTGAGCTACCCTTACTTCACGTCCCTTCTAGTCCTGGTAGATCACTCTTTAGTGGAAATGTCCAGTGTATTCTAACATTACATCTGGCAGACACAAAATAACGTTTAACCCTTGAACGTCATAACTTTGAGATAGGGGCCTTTGCTAACTCTCTCTGGTAAAACCGTGATTGCCATGGCTAAGTCCTCCGTGTCAATTTGGTGTAATTTGCCTATTTACTGTAACGTTCCCACTTTTAAACGTTACAGTATGCAAAACTATGGTTAGCGTTACTTCCCCAGTATAGGTAACTTCATCGCTTTATGTGTACGGCGGGATAAACTACTACAAAGGTTACAACGACACAAAGAGGTGCACATTTCTACGATTTTCCCTGCCCACCTTACCTCCTTGATAGTTATGTTTCCCGCGGGTCAATCTACGCTTAGGGTGACAGCTTTCCTCAAAGATGAACAGATCAAGAAAAACCTGGCTTTTATTAATCGGCGCCAGGTAGGCTTTAAAAGGTGGGATTGGAAAGTTTTTTTCCCTCATGCTCTTCCCAAATGACTTAGTGTCGACGGGCCCTTAAACCCTACTCCTCTCCTCATGCTCTTGATTGCCGATGGTGAACAGTTAAAAATTTCAGGCATGGCTTTACAATATGGCAATCTAATGCTTATTAATGTTAGGTTTAAATACTTTTCTATAAACATTATATGCTCCGAATTGCTGATTAAAATAATCATTATCACCTGGGAAATGCTCGAAAAAATTTTCAATGGGATTGTTTCAACTGTTACACTCAAAATAGTTTGAGATATATGCAGATGTTTGTAGATTGCAACGTTTTCAAGGCATTAATAACAATAATACATTAATTATTATTTATATTATTATTGTTCTTCCTACTCCTACTCTTCCTCCTGTTCCTGTTATTAACGTTATTATTAACGTTATTATTAATGTTATTATTAATGTTATTATTAACGTTATTATTAACGTTATTATTAACGTTATTATTAACGTTATTATTAACGTTAATATTATTATTATTATTATTATTATTATTATTATTATTATTATTATTATTATTATTATTATTATTATTATTATTATTATTATTATTATTATTATTATTATTATTATTATTATTATTATTATTATTATTATTATTATTATTAATCACCGTCACCGTCGCCGGCAGCAGCAGTAGCATAGTAGTTGCTTTATATCCTTTTACTTTAAACTGTTCGAACGGTATGCTTTTAACAAGGAGTACAAGAAAATGATAATATTTATTCACCAATTATTTTTTGCCGGTTTATTTATTAATCCGTAATCCCATAGAAGCAGATTTTGATCTCCTTCAGCATAAAGGCATACTCCAAAACTGGATGCAAATTGAGAAAGAGTCAAACGTTTGTAAGAATGTAAAAACCGTAAAAGATCGTTACATTTATATTAAAGCTAAAACACCTGAAATAACGAAAGCGTCATAAAATGTCAGAAAATGCCCAAAAATGGGAAAACTAGGAAGAGCTGTAAAAGCTTAAGTGTTGAAAAGGTGATTACGTTTATTTAGATACAAGAAAATTACGTTCAAGAGGTATTGAGAAATAAATCACTTTCCCTGCAAATCAATTCTAAAAATATCACTCCTAAAATGTGTAGTGTGTGTCTGTGGAGAGCACAACTCAAAAACGAAAAGTCATTTAAAACCAAGTTGGTATTTAGGCTTACTATGTTTTAAGGATAGGACACGAAGATTTTGAACAAAGTTCCTCCCCCATAAACTGTCCTTTACATGGAAAGATATCCGAAAATTCTGATTTTCTCAAAAATAGCTCTAACTATTTTGACTAAAAGATCATATGTTTAAGGTACTTTTCTGGCAAATGAAATGTATATTTTGAATTTTCTGGTCATAGCCTGCTTAATCATGTTAATTATTGAGGACTTTTGCATAACTGTAAGAGATAGACCAAATCTTACTATGCAAACATGTAGATCTTGTTAAAACACACAAGTTATATCCAAATGCATTTTTGTGGAGTGAACGATTTCTGAGATATTCTTTTCTCAAATGGAAGGCTCACTTCTTTACCTCAGCCATTCAAGTAGAACAGAACTTTAAAGCTTCAAAAACTTGACTATCGCACAAAGCTTACTCTATACCCATATTCCCCTTGGAACCAATAAGAAAATCAGGAATTATTTATCTCGACTAACATGAAGAACATAAAGGAATAAGTATTTATAAGAATACTTGGCACAAGAGTTGATAAAGCAATGTGAGTGTAACACATCAGATTTTTAAAACTGTACTAGTGAGGTGAAAGAAGAAACTTTGCCTATCACCTACAAAGGGTTCACCTTGACCCGAAATAAAATGTTGGATGTTTTACGATTGGTTTGCGAAGTCGAGGAGTGAGTAAAGGGAAGAGAACGCGGAATAATTTTTCCATTTCGCTGCTTGGCATCGGTGGGCGATAAATTCAAAGGGTGGGAGGTTTAGGGCGAGGAAAAGTTGTAATATTGCTACCATACGGCAGTATTTAGTTGCGAGGACTGGAGTGTGGGCAGGACCTTGCTTCAGGCTGACGTCAGGAAATGGAGTACGTGCGCTGGACCAAACTTAACCAAGATATGTACCATCAGCTCTTTCCTACGCCCCTGTACAGATGGGGCAGTGTAGCTTCAGCAAGCATCAGCTTTAAGTCAGTTCAAAAAAAATTATAACACACGAAATACTATGTAGTGGAAATGCTTAAAATTCCTATTACATAAGATTAACATGACAAATATAGTGGTTTACGTTTCAGGATTCTAACCGCTAACATGAATTTTTTGAAACAGTTATATATAGAACAGATACTTTCAAAAATCATACCCAATTAAAATACCTTTACATTGAACATCATTTGCAACACAGAACTGAAATATTCTGGATATTCTGAACACGTTTAACCACCCTGATAAGCAGAATTATTAAAACATGTCAGTCAGTTAAGTCTACAAAACATAATTATTACATTGTAAAAAATCTGATGTGTTGCACTCACATGACTTTCTCTAATCTTGTACTAACCATTCTAACAAACTCTTATTCCTATATCTCCATGTTAGTTAAGATAAACATTCGTACAAATTATCTTATTGCTTATTTCCTTGTAGGTACAAGGGGAATATTAGAATACAGAAGGCTTTGTGCGACAGTCAAATCTTTTTGACCTTTGAGATTCCGTTCTCTTTGCACGATTAACATAAAAAAATTAACAACGTGTTGCATTTCGCTAAAGTTCTGTTTTCCGGTACTCACACACATAAGAAGTAGCTCTGAAATGGTTCACCCTACAAGAAAATTTATTGAGACATAAATTGTGTATTTTAGCAAGATCTACATTTTTTGTATAGTATGATTTGTTCTATCTCTAACGGTTTACCAGTTATGCAAAATTCGTCCAGAAAATACGACTACAGGGGATATAGCCAGAAAATTCAAGATATACATTTCATTTGTCAGAAAAATATCTCAAACATATGACATTTTAATCAAAATCGTTAGAGCCATTTTCAAGAAAATCAAAATTTTCGAAAAATTTTCCATGTAAAGGGTAGTTTAGGGTGGGGCTATTTTCTTCAAAATCTTCGTGTCGCAACCTTGAACGACAATAAACTTAAATACCAACTTTGGTTTTTAACCAACTTTTCGTTTTTGAGTTATGCTGTCCACAGACTGACACACAGACACACAGACTGACAGACACACACACGGACCTTTTTCTAAAAATGCTTTTTTTTGGATTCAGGTATAACAGGTTTTCACTTTGCACATATGCTTAATAAGCAGTGAACTTCAAAAAACTCCTGCTTCACAGAGTGCATAACTATGATTGAGAAAGAAGTGTGCAGAATTTCACGCCTCTATAATTATATGGTTCTTGAGAGAAAGGTATTTTACACATTAAATTCACATATTGAGAAAAACATCCTTGGTGATTTGAACGCTCTGCAAGCCTACCTTAACACAGCCTTGGATAATAGTCTTCCATTTTCCTCATATAGAATGCTGCTTTACTTAACTCCTTTTTGTCTTACTTTAAACAGCAGCATGCTCCATTTAAAATCACTTTAAAATGGTAATAACCATACGAACTGCATAAATGGTATACCATTTTGTTCAGGAAATTCCAGATAATTTAAGATAAAAGGAGAAACTGTTATTTTTACCACTTCACATTTCATTGTTCCCTTAAAAATCATTCCAATACACTTTAAAAGAAGTCTTATATTACAAACACATCACTTTCTCTAACCTCTAACCAAGGTCCCTCTTGACGAAGTATATCTCTCGAAGAATATAATGTACAAATACAAACGGCAAAGTTAGCTCAAAGATTGGCAGATGAAAGAATCATTAAAACGATGTAGCAGAGTGGATCAATGCAGACGAACAATTTAAAATGCATGATGAGATGATAGAGGCAGTGAATGTAGAAAAAAAAAAGAATAGTTTGTTGTTTAACGACGCTGTCAATTGCCAGGATCACATCAGCGAGGCCGGTGTGCCGGAATTTCGTCCCGTAGGAGTTCTTTTACATGTCAGTAAATCTACTGACATGGAGCTGTCGTTTTTAAGCACACTTAAAAACCATCGACCTGGGCCGGGTTTGAACCTGGGACCTCGGGATCAGTAAGCCAGCGTCTAACCAACTGAGCCACCCAGACCTACAGTGAATGTAGAGGCTGAGGATAGTGAAAGTGAGTGATTGAGCGAGTGATTGAGTGAGTGAGTATGTTTGGTTTAAGGGCCCGTCGACAGTTAGGTCATTAGAGCCTGGAAAGTGAAGTGATATTGACACTGAAACGGAAAATGAGAAAATCTGCCACAGTGAAGGATACAAAGCGATAGAAAACACCATCGAGATCAACAGTCTGAGACAACTTCAACAGACCTACTGCTAGGGCGGGTGCGTGAAACGGCAGGAAAGAAACGAGCCAGTTCCGTTAAACGCAGAACACTTACGTACTTCAAGAAATGATCTTTTTAACTGTAAGCACGTCATTTGTTTCATTTTATAATACAGTAGATTCTTTTTTACATCTTTTACAAAGTTTTCATCCATTTCACCTGTTTATCATACGTTTGCCTCTCGATTTTGATATGTTCCGTGTTAGCCTTGTTTTCGATTATCCGAGGCACCGTCGGCCCCCCTTACCTCAGATAATCGAAGGTTTACCGTACCGTGCTTCGTAGAAATACCTAGATGAGGCAAAAGTTGTTCCGTTAAATACCTATAAGATGTTTTAAATGTTTATATAATAATGTGAATAATTGTATTATATTGTACTTTTTTCCACCCATTCTTCCACGAACCGTTCATACTAAATGCTTTTGTTCTATTCACCTTTGATCACTAATAAAAAGGTTTGCAGATAAAACCGTAAGCCTGCTGCGTTCTTATACGTATAAGAAACGTGTAATGAATGTTTATCTTCGTACGAAATATATGCATAGAAGAATCAACTTTGGTGGAATATGTCTAGTGTGTAGAAAAAGACGTGTGAAAGAAACACCTGCGATTGTTTTGCACATTTAATACAAGAGACCACTCCGTTCGTTGAGCGCAATAACCTAGAAATATGTTTTAGCAATATACGTTTTTAATTTCAGAGAGTGAACTGAACATCTGAATTTTGCTGATAACCACGTCAACGTCTCCCCGATTAAAGCCCTATTTACAGCGCAGTTGACAGAAAGGTATATCCGCGTGTTAGTGACATTTTTAATTCGCCCGAAGTACATCGTTCTCTTTCATTGCCTTTGACAGGATCGGTTAATCATAGGTTAACAAGAGGGTAGGTATAGGGCAATGACGATACATTTTGTGTGGTTCCAACAGCAAGTTGCTGTCCGTTACAGAAGCTCTGACGATCTTATGGGTTATTTGCCTTTATGTTTATTTTGATTCCTGAGGTGACGGCAACTAGAGCCTTTTAGTAGGTCACGTGGAACACACCCAATGCAGTTGCAAGATGGTTGAGGGAGCGTTTGTTGACACGGTATTAAATCCATCCAAAGAAGCTTTATATATACACGTATACTCATACTTAACTTTTACCATATTGTTTGTGCTCAATTGTCTATATTGTCTAAAAATGTTCAAGAATATATTATTTTCCTGGATTTATGAAGTTTACACCTGAAATAGTACAAATGCTTGCATTAATTGATATAAGTAAATAGCATCAAAAACTCAAACATACATATATTAAAAGTTGCTTAATTTACTTTTCAACTCTCTAAACTGTCATGTCCAATATTCATCCTAATACACAAATTAGGTTTGTGTATTCCTTAAGCTCCATATGTGCTTAGATAAAGAGGAAGTGGTATTTGTTTTGTTGGTGAATAGAACATTTTTGAGCATATATTCCTTCCGAAATTTGAGTTTCCTCCATTTCTCTTTGTATCTCTATTTCTGTCTCTCTCTATATCCCCTGCTTATCCTGTTTTACTCTGCGTTCCCAAAAATTGTTCCCATGTATTTGATGTTTCTCCTTTGCTTCTAACTGAACATTTTTATCTTAATCCAAACAATTAAAATAAAATAATTTTTAAAATATTTGTGTTTCCTCTTCTGTTGAACGTGCGAATCGATGTGGAAAATGGCGGCGCCGTGGCAGAGCGGTTAGCGCTGGCCTACCACCTAGGCGGCCCGGGTTCGATCCCAGGGACCCGCATGTGGTATTCGTGGTGGACGAAGCGGCGTCAGGGCGGGTTTTCTCCGGGTACTCCGGTTTCCCCCGCCATCTCATTCCACCGGTACTCCATCTTCATTCCATGTATCATCAGTGTCACCGCCTGCGGTGCCATAGTAGTAAAAACGGGCGTTAAACACTACAAACAAACGATGAGGAAAATAATGAAAAGAGCTCTAAAGGTGACTTCCTCAGTGGAAACAAGCAATTTAATATCATTTGTGAATGATATTAAATATTTATAAACTGAAGATATATCTTCATATATTATGTACGTTGTGCGTGGACCGAGAAACTTAAATCAGAATGATTTTAAGTTACTATCTTCCTAGGGTGCAAATAAAGATTATCAAAAATATATACCAGCCTAGAATACCTTGCTTATGAAATGTTTGATTACTTATTGTCTCAAAGTTTTGAATTTATTTTGTTAAATACTGGTTGTCTTTTTCTTCTCTTGAGACCCGTCGACGGGCCCTTAAACCCGACACACTCACTCACTCTTGAGACCCAGAGACCATCTGCTATTGGCTATTGCTGTGCTCGCAGTATCGCTGGGAGTTTAGGCCACCGGATCGCCAAGTCCCTGGCCTCTCAGGAGAAGGTAAGTCGCAGTGGTGCGGGAACTGGTTGCAGAAACCGCCACTGGGAAGTTTCAACCTGTAGCTTTTAGGCACCCTGGCCTCTTCTCTCCGGAGTGTGCAACACATACCTACTTCATTCTCGCTGTTGGTGTCTTCAATGTTGATTACAAATCAATAGATGGCCTCGTCAATTAATCCATCTTTCTCCCAATAAAAATGTTCCTCCTTTTCCACACGTTCACACGTATTGCTCTAATTTTCTCGTGTCACCTTTGACAGAGTATTTTCAAGGAGTTATGCGGCTTCAATGTTATATTATGCTTAGCATCTTTCTTTAACTGTGTCCAAAGCTACTCAATTGCACTGGAATTGGAGAAAGATGCACTACTGAATGCCTCACTAACTCCGCACTCATATTTTCTACATCGGCCTTTAATCAGCTTAATAATGTTGTATAATACTACTTTCGTTGATCTAGGATCAGGCTTGCATTTTCCCCTTTAAACTGGATGACACAGGATGACAAGGAGCCTTCAGATCTACTGAATGATATGGTGTATTATCCATAATGACCATATTCCTTTGAGGGATGTTAGGGAATATTTTTTCTACAGACCAATCCCTGAAGAAACCAGTTCCACTGCGTTCGCTGCATTGTTGGATAGGTAAATTTGCTGCGCCTTTGGTAAATTTGCCCCTTTGTGCGTAAATACCCTCTGCTAACTAAGCAGCGCATCTGATGCCTCCATTTTCATATGCCGAGCTGGAAACTGTGATGAGATGCGTGGTCAACTCTGCTCCGGAATATGATTAGATTTTTTACCTCATGTCTACTAATTTGCCAGGTTGCTTCTTTTACCGAGGTTCAATAAGCTTGTATCTCCGGCGCTTTTCCTGGCTGTCGGACTACGCAGATAATCCTACCCATTCTCACTCATGGGAAACAAACGGATTCTTATCGACCAATTGCACTGCCCTCCTATATCACTAAAACCTTCGACCGCGTGATTAAACGCATCTAGAATGGTGGCTTGAATGCGCACTTTTTCGGCACAATTTTGGTTCTGTAAATTCTATGCTACTCTTTATGACCTCAGCATGTTAATTATTGATACAGAAAACACTTGTAGGCGATTAATATGATTTGTTTCTCGACATACATGGTGCAGGAAAAACATTACTCATTTTGTCGAATAACAGAAGCTTCAAGCACTTGGTCTAACTGCCTTTTATTGCAGCTATCTATAATATACCTTAGCAGCAATAGTCGCTCGTTTCAAAAGCATGTGCTGCTAGGGTCTATTTTCCCATGAAGAGCAGGCTAGATTTGCATGGCTATCAAATGGTCAACAAGCACGGTAATTCCGACCTTGCTGCTTTCAGAGTATGAAATGTTGCCTACCTCCAAAAATAATAAGGAACATGTGGAGCACATGGTGTAAGTCATTTTTTCATTCTTATGTACTATTTCTGAGTTAAAATGCGTAACAATATAAATATAAAAATATTTTGTACAAATTATAAATATAAAATATTTTTGTATTTTCTGTACGTAAAACTTAATAATAAAAATATGTTTCTGTGTTAGGTGTTATGTTTTATGTTGTATACTAAAAATATATATTAGAAATTATTTTTGGTGCTTTTGATTAAATTACATATTCATAATTATTCATATATATTAATTAATTTTTAAATGTTGTAAATTATAAATGTTACGTATGTAAATGTTAAGTAATATGTATATATTGTGTTAAGCCTTGCTATGGAATTTGAATTTAGTGGTGTTTGGTTTAAAGTTTCTAGACTCTGTATTGTATTTTATTCACTATTTATATGTTGTATATTTTATTTCATTTAAATTGTTTATAGTGTTTAATTTTTATTACATATCTGCAAACGATAAGTGTGTGTGTTATAATTGTTGAAATAGTTAATGCATTTAAAAATCAGGAATATTGACCCTGGGTTCAGAAATTAGATACCAGGGTTATACGGTATTTTATCGCATAAGCCCCCCCCCCTCGCATATTTCCCTCCCGTATGATTTTTCATCACTAAAAATTATTTAGCTATTAAACATCGCATAATTCCCTCTCCTTGTTCGTTCTTATTTAGAGACCTTCAAATGACTTGATAATGGACAACAATCGACGAAACTGTGCCTGTCATGGACAACAATGGACGCAGTGCTTGCCACAAAAATACTCGTATTGCCATTGTCACAATGTATCGTAAAATTGAAATGTGAAATAGCAGGCGTGTTTCTAAGTCAGTTACTAGTAGTCATATTGTTAAAAAGAGTTTTTAAAAAACTGTTATTTCTTGTGCCATGAATGGTTCTGACGACATGTTGTGGAATAGTGAACATGAAGATGTGTTATCTGAGAGAGACATAAATGAAAAAAGTGATGATAGTGACGGAAGTGAGACCGCAGAATAGTCAGAGAAAAGAAACAATGAAACAATACATTGTAGGCCCAATGAAACCGTGGTATGTACAAATTACTGTATATCTATATAACTTTTACATAATACCAGATGGTTTCCCTTCCTTTCTGAATTCCTAGAAGCACCACTCGCATAATTCCCTCCCCAGTGTTTTCAAGCAAATTTTTTCGAGAAAAAAAAAAGGGGGGGATGGAATTACGCGATAAAATACGGTAATTTGATGAAAGTTTTATGTGTCAATTCTGAAAATCCAAACTTGGGTTCCAAAGTTGGTTGTCCTCCAACCTCTCGTGAATGCCCTGGGTTCAAGTCTGGGTTGAAGATTGAAGTTCTTGTAGTATTCTTGCTATGGCATTTTATTAGAGCTAATGAGATCTGTCCTCTGGGTTTGCGTAGGTTGGTCGAAAGATGACCGCAGAAGTATTATTTAATGAGCTTTAATGCTTAAAAAGTCACTTGCAGTTAACAGAGATATGCTGATCGTTATTTCACACACATGCCATTTCACTGTTAGCAAATATTTACTCATCCACTTATTAAAATATACTTTGATAAACTACTTTAGTTTATGCGTCGATAATATGTTTTATATTACTTTTCTTGATATCTCTTTTACAAACAATGTATAGGTCGCGCGTTACTTCTTGACGAATGAAAATTTTATATGAAAGGTTGAATGCGAGTCTCTACTCAGCTTTTGCGGGAACGAGAGAGAGGAGGTATAGGTTGCGCGTTCGTTCTTGACGAATGACCTTGAGCAGAAATCCAATGAGTGAGCCTACCCTTAATAAACAGGTCAGCAAATGTTTATGCTACGATAACAGACACCTCTGTTTTCCTCTGTCGCGTTTGTGTATACAGTCGACTGCAGAAGTTTTGTGCGGTACGGATGTATGTATGCATGCAACGAAAATAGCAATTCAGACGAGGGAGAGATGTCGGGAATAGAATAAATGCAAGAAAGTTAAGTGGAAACAGTTATAGAGGTATAGTGTATAATACGTGTGGCTGATATTACTGCAAGTGTCATAAATTGATTTGTAGTGTTGTACTACTTCAGCTCAGAAGCATGCTCGTCACCTCACTGCAGACTGTACCTCCTCTCTCTCGTTCCCGCAAAAGCTGAGTAGAGACTCGCATTCAACCTTTCATATAAAATTTTCATTCGTCAAGAAGTAACGCGCGACCTATACAGTCTGCAGTGAGGTGACGCGCATGCTTCTGAGCTGAAGTAGTACAACACTACAAATCAATTTATGACACTTGCAGTAATATCAGCCACACGTATTTTACACTATACCTCTATAACTGTTTCCACTTAACTTTCTTGCATTTATTCTATTCCCGACATCTCTCCCTCGTCTGAATTGCTATTTTCGTTGCATGCATACATACATCCGTACCGCACAAAACTTCTGCAGTCGACTGTATACACACACGCGACAGAGGAAAACAGAGGTGTCTGTTATCGTAGCATAAACATTTGCTGACCTGTTTATTAAGGGTAGGCTCACTCATTGGATTTCTGCTCAAGGTCATTCGTCAAGAACGAACGCGCAACCTATAAATAATGTCTCACTTTACGACAGACTACCGTCGCTGACCGGCTTCGACCAAAGCTAACCGTCAAGTGAAGTCATCAGAAGCGCCGGGAATCTACATTTGAAAAAATGCTTATTTTATTAGTTTCAAATTTTCTTTACGAATTTTAATTAGCTTTGACCACTCCTAATAATCTTATTCATTTCTTCTATTTTATAGCTTACTATATATAAATATATTTTTTTAATATACACAATCGACGGCCGACTCAGACTTTACATGATTTATCTGATATTGCGTCAGACTGATGAAGTCAAATGACTATTTTTGTCGACCACTGGTATCAAACGAATTTCCGTATCAATATGCATAGATTTTTTACTTTCTCTACTGGTAAGTAGGGGAAGTATTGTATTCCACCCAAAAATTCGATGTCGAGATTTCACCGGAAAGGTATATTTTGAGACCCCCTGAATCCAAAAAAAAACATTTTTAGAAACAGGTCTGTGTGTGTGTCTGTGGACAGTATAACTCAAAAACGAAAAGTCGGTTAAAAACTCAAAGTTTGTATTTAAGTTTGTCTTTCAAGGGTGCGACACGAAGATTTTGAAGAAAATAGCTCCACCCTAAACTACCCTTTACATGGAAAATTTTTCGAAAATTTTGATATTCTTGAAAATGGCTCTAACGATTTTTATTAAAATGTATATTTGAGATATTTTTATGCCAAATGAAATGTATATCTTGAAGTTTCTGGCTATAGCCTCTGTAGTCGTATTTACTCTGGACGACTTTTGCATAACTGGTAAACCGTTAGAGATAGACCAAATCATACTATACAAAAATGTAGATCTTGCTAAAATACACAATTTATGTCTCAATAAATGTTCTTCTAGGGTGAACTATTTCGGAGATATTCCTTGTTATGTGTGTGAGTTTCGGAAAACTTAAAACTTTCGTGAAATGGATCATCGTTGTTCATTTTTTTATATGTTAAGTGTGCAAAGACAACAGAATCTCAAAGCTTTAAAACATTTGACTACCGCACAAAGCCTACTGTATTCTAACATTCCCCTTGCTCCAACAAGGAAATAAGCAATAAGATAAGTTGTACAAATGTTTATCTTAACTTGCACGAATAAGAAATAGGAATAAGAGTTTGTAAGAATGGTTAGTACAAGAGTAGAGAGTCATGTGAGTGGAACACATCAGATTTTTGTTTCTGAGTTATTCATAGAGGATTACAAGAGTAAACGTAATTCCATAGTAAACCGGACTGATTAAGCGAGCAGGCGTCATATGCGGGAATCTAGGAACAACTTGCTCGAGCGGGTAAAGAGTCCTCGATAGAAGGTTCCGTTGGCCACTGGTATACGCTTGTTTAGTTTAACAGAGAGACGGAGAGAGAGACGTAAGTATTTGAGTTCCACGGGCACGATGAGTGGGAGTATTGTCCCACAATTATCCCATAAAGTTGAAGGCAAATGTTGCAATGAACCGCTCAAAGCACGCTCAGTGGAAAATCGCCTTTATGACTTTTTATTGTTTTCATCCCGCTGGTTCAAAACAGTCACTACACAACTTGATACTTGTTTCACAGAGAAAAATAAAAATGTATATGACAATATTACGGTAACCAATCATATGTTGCATGCAGATGGAATTGACTAAGTTCACGCATGTGGAGCTGGCTTTGTGAAAACAGGGGAAATGTAAATCCCCGGTTAAGTTTTATACGCATGCTCTACAGAAAACTCATTGAAAAAAGCAATAAAATATCACGTTGTTTTAGGTTATAAAACTGCGTACTCCTGTTTCCAGTCCATTTGTCAAACAAAAAAGGTAGGTATTAATGATTTGCATTCTACAATGTTTTTCAGAGGGTTTTCAGTAAGTCGGAGTTCAGCTGAAAAATATTTAGAGAATGCAAAGAAGCATTCCCCACCCTACAAAGGATACTGTTAAAAGCACCTTTATATTGAGTAAACCAACAGCCAGAAATGACAAATTGAAGAGTATCCTGCAGCAGTTTGTCTTCGGTAATCTTTGTATATTGCCATATATATGCCGTATATATTTTATGTGTGTTGTAACTATAGGAAAAATAGGTAATTTGTAGTGGATGCCGGTACAGTGACCACTTCCATAGCGCAGTGGTAGGCGCACTTGCCTTTCGCGCGGATCACCGGGGTTCGATTGCTGGTATCGGGTGGGCTTTTTAAGAGGCCTGGCACGGGGACCACTCAGCCTCCTTGGGTCCCGGAGGGGCCATTTGAAGAGCTGCTTGATAAAATAACAATTCCAGGCCGCGGAGACCGTAAAACCGGCCGGGAGGCCTCACGGCGCTGACCACGTCACACTATTCAGTTCTGCACCCCAGTCATGACGTCTAAGGTGGACAGAGATGGCGGAAGCAGAGGCCGGACGTAAGCCTTGCCTCGCTTTCGGGAGGTCGAGGATTCGATCGAGGTTTTTTCGGGGTGTGTGAGTGGGTAGGGTGCTTCCTTCCCCTGGACTTCACTTCACGAGTCATTCCATTCATCCGTTCTTCTGCCTGGTCTATTTCAGGGTAGAAATTGTCAGCGGGAATTCGGTGCAGCATGGTGGAGAAAATGCTCAGGCGACGCACTGCACCAACCAGGGGGAGATGGGTGTACTGGTTGGTATCCGGGAGTTTACACTTGGGTAAATGTCGGGACCCCGCCCTCTGCCTTGCCTGCGCTCCTGATTCTGGCCGCTCTGTTACCTCTCGCCTCATTCCTCCCTCCCGGGGACACCCTTCAAGGCAAAGGCACAAAATATCCCTACGATCGAAGTGCCGAAGTCCTCCGCGTCTGTCCTACTCTTACCCCTTCTCCTGGAACCCATGAGTTTTATAAGTGCTTGTTCCTCTTTCTGCTTAAAATTAATCTGGAGAAACAATTATAGAAATTAATAATAATATCTAATAATAATAATATCTAATAATAATACTCATAGTATAATAATCACATAATTACCACTATTAATTATTATTATTATTATTATTATTATTATTATTATTATTATTATTATTATTATTATTATTATTATTATTATTATTATTATTATTATTATTATTATTAAAATAAGTGATTTGTAAAATTTGAAAAATTCATAGTGTGCAAGATATATATTAGGTTTAAATTTAACCGGTTACATAATAGCAAGATACATGAAATGGGCGAAATGATGCTCAAATGACTCCAGAGTCCATAGAGGTTAGAGGTACGTGATATTCCTCTTTCAGGAGCAGGAAAACAAACCGAAAAACATACTCATCCAGGTAATTCACCTTAACTGAGATTCGAACTTGGGACCTCTTTAATGTGAGGGAGACACGCCACCCATATACCACGGAGGAAGATGAAGACATATTGTTGAATTTTATAACATATAACAATACTGTATGAATTTGCATGTTACAAAATTATATCTTGCATAGTTTTCTAAACCTTAGTTTTTGTTGCAATTAAATGCTCCATATTATGCATTTTAAACACATTTTCTTCAGCACTTAAGTTTTTACCGAAAATGGTTGAAAAAGAGACATATCATGTACTTTATTTTAACTTAGAACTGCTGTAGAAAATTACCTTGTTGTCGGCGGGCCCTTAAACTGTCACACGTTGTAGAAATATATTTACTCATTCCTCACAACATTTTTTATTTTTCAAAAGTTAATAGTTTCCGTGTTCCTAACTCTGCAATATTTTTACTAATATGCATTTTGAAACATACTATTAAAAATATTGCAGAGTTAGGAACACGGAAAAATGCAGAAAAACGATTTGTGGGAAAACAATATTTAATGTTGGGTAGGCTTATTAGTAGTTATGCATTTGTGTATTTACAACTTCACCTAATTGTGGTTTAAATTCAAGTGGAAAAAGGTTTATAAGTCGTATTTATTTTCTGATGACATATTTTAGTTTTGTAATTTTTCAAAACTTTTAGTCAAAGCTCATAGATGTATTACCTCACGTGTGCCAATTTTCATATGAATAGCTTGAAAATTAAAGAAGTTAGAAGCTTCAGTCGCAATTTCGAGGTTGAAGTACGATGCGATTGTTGTTGAAATGGGTCAGGGGAAGGAAACAACTAAGCCTTGTTGAAACTAAACAGTCGGCTTGTATTCTCAAGCAGTACGTAAGTGGGATTTATATCAGCGAATCCACGCGGTATTAAAGGCCTTCAATAAATCCCTTTCGCCAAGCGTTTGTGTGACCTCAGAGCAAGCCAACAGAAGTAGTGTTGGTATGATTACGGCGCCGAGGGGAGGGTGCGATGTAAAATCTATAGCTTCTAGATAAAACGGGGTTAGGGTCTGACTTTTTGTTTCAAGTTTCAATCGGTTCATATACTCGGTCCGCTTATTTGTGACAACAGAAGGTTTTTGTAACATCGCTAGATCTAGCGTTTAGGTGTAAGGCATTCCCTAGAGCTTTAACCCAGCAAAAAAGGAGTTTGAGAATCTTACCATGAAACTGTTGTAGGTAAAAATAACACTGAGGAAGTAGAAATTATTTACACCGTAAAGTGCACAGTATTAAAAAGAATCCAATAAATCTCTGGATTAATTTTCGACACTGCTTTCTTCCTTATGTATTCAAATTTTCTTCAGCCATGTTTTAAAACCCCTAGTGCAACAGCCCATGAAGGGCCAAGGCTTGCCGCCCAGCCGCTGCGTCCCCCACCTCTGCTGTCTTTTATGTGACATTAAAAGTCCTATACCATCAATGTTGAACTTGCTGAATCACGATTACCCGAGAAACAGTTTATGTGTAATGGCAGGGGAAATGGGATTTACTTATTATTACAATGTTCAGCTACAGATTATAGAAGAAAACGGATGATTTGTAGAAAATGGTTAAACAGAAACTAAGACTTAAGAGTGAGAAACATTTTCAAACATAAATAAGTGTTACAAAATGTTTATGGAATATCAGAAATAAATGGAATATATCAGTGAATAGAACAGTTTCAAGGGTGAGATTTTTGGAAACTTTATGTTATTCTGTGTATTGTCTGATGAATGGCTAGGGGCAATATCAGGCAAAAACGTATATAAATTAGCATAGCACTTACACTAGTAAAGCTACTGGCTTCTAATAACTAAAGAAACTTATTGTATTTATATAATTAGAATTGTTGAAATATATTACTATTAATACATGAAATAATTTGAAGAACTCAGAGTCATGTGACCTAAGTGCCTTTTCTGAACAATGTAGAAAATAAAAACATTTAAACTTAAATGAACACCATAATTTATTAAAACACGAATACTGCAAAGCAACTACTCACAGTGTGTGCTTGAATGTGTGTGGATAAAATCTTAGGATTTGCACACATTTTCTTTACTCACCCATGTACAACATATACCCACAAATTATTTCTATTTCATGTTAATCGAGACATTGGTGTAAATGGTTTTCATACATATTGTCTTATAGGTCCAATATACAGGATAACAGGAATAGGATTAGGCTTAAGTTATATTACAATACTCTAAAAATTGGTCACTCTAAATTTTGCGTGAAAATCCTTTTCTTTGCATGACCAGGAGGAAGGAAGTGTATAACTACTTTGTATTTCAGAAACCTACTAAAACTTCCAAATTCAAACCGATAACAGAACATCTGAGAAATGAGTAATTCCACAAAAAAAAGCATTTGACAAACTGTGTGCCCTACAAGATCTACATTTGTGGGTAGTAAAGCTTTGTTTATCTCTCAATGTTTACCAGTTATGCAAAAATCACTCAGAAATAATATGACTACAGGGGTTATTGCCAGAAAATTCAAGATTTACATTTCAGTTTTCATCAAAAAATCTCAAACACATGTTTCTTTAACTCCGTGTAGCATACTTAAAAAAGCTGACCCACTTTTACCATTTGTTAAACGCACGCACACGCACTAACCTTTCAAAATATGTATTTGTGATGAAATTTTTATTTCGTATCAACCTATTTTAAGTACGTACCAGATAAAGTGGAAGACAATCATAAATTACCAGTGAGTAATTATTCATGTTATTAACACCAAATTACATTCATACCAAAATTACAATTTGTTTTTACCATCATAATACTTGTGTTAGCTATTTTCAATTATTTTTTAGAAAGGGGGTCATTTCTATCAGAACACGTCGTCCACCGAGAAAGCTAGTGAGTAAAAATGGAGAAAACAGAACTCTCTTGTTTTCAAAGAAAGAAATCCACGTGCTGATGTAGTGAAGAGCAAAGATTCCTCCTAAAAGATGACAATAGTTCGACTTCGTTTCTCAATACATCTAGGGGTTAATCATTTGTGTAGAATTAACAATACAAAGTTATAATAAGGTCTCTAAGAGCAGTGTTGACATATAGATACTCCAACAGAAATGTTTGATAATTTGTTCTTCTGGTTTTAAGATATGGGTAAGTTAATAAAGGTGACGGCTTTGCGTGGCTTTGCAAAATTTTAACTCAATCTTTGAGCGCAAAACTACAATATTGTGACACCAGGCGCGGGGCACAACCTTGGACGGTCGGGGCTAAGCTACTTCACACCACAATGAAACCAAGGCGTTCAACTGAGGCTGCCTCGCGCGACTGTTACAGTGTACGTGACTAAAAACAATAAGCGTGGCGCTTAACAAAGGATTGCTGTAGCCATCGAGAGACATCCGGCGGCCGGCGTGTATGTAGAAGTTCCAGAAGGACCACGTGACATCATCCCCGCTATATAAGGAGGCGAGGCAACAGCGAGTGAGTTAAGGTTACAAACATGAGTGGGGTAGTGTGTCAGTAAGTGCGAGACAGCTGTGAAAGATATCTTGCATCGAATTGAAGGTTTTATGAGCGTTGAGTGAGAGCTGGTGTATGAGAGAGAAGGTGGGGAAAGACAATGAAATTAATAAATCAAGCTTGCGAAAAGGAAACAGTAGTGAGTTGTAATATGAAAAAAGACTGTAGTCCGTGTTAACGTAAGTAAAAGAGAACTGTTCAAGAGCTTAGAAGAAAAATAAAATGATAAAAAGTAGGTGGACCGTTGTTCTCATTTTTGCACAATATTTTTCATAAAAATTGCCCTCAGATGAAACTTTTGCAACCATTAGCCAAAACCCATATATGGTTTGTCACAACCATTAGTCCCAAAGCTGCAATTTGATGGACCACAAGATTTAACAATGCCACCTTTAGGCGAATTTTGCCATTTAGTCTCAACTTGAGACAATTGTATGAAGATATTCCAATTTTGTATAAATTCTTATACATACGAGAAAGGATAACCTGAAGTGGATGATGATGGTGATAATATGGTGATTAGGTTTAATTATACAACTTCACCAAAACTACATTTTCATAATATATTGTAGATATAGAAACATGTGTAGCTGCGCTGAATTTTCTCACATTTTAATCGTTATTTTCATGGTGCATCATTGCTGAAGCTTTCAAGAAACTTTATCAAATTTAGTGTTCAGGCTATATTCACTACAAGTATTGATACTTATACTGGTAATTTATAACAAGACAATGAACTAATGAGCAATATTACATCAATATTGTAATACTTGCCTTACTTCCAGTCTTATAATTTTAATTAAAAGTCGTATGTTTTGTCGCTGGTTAGTACTTTCAGTAACGCGTGCTACAGAAAACACGACACTGAGTGCTACAGCGCGTCAACCAATGGTGCATGGGAACTGAGTTCAAATGCTTTCTGCAAGACCAATTACCTCACATTATCTGGGCCACTGGGGCGCGCCTTAAATTGTACAGCAAAATAGATAGTCTATCCCACAGGCGTTGTTCATGTTGCGCAGCTACGACTGTGAATAACTAAACATCAGGTAGTAAACTATGCGATTAGTTTGCAGGAAAGCTATTAGACGACGAGGAAGAACAACTAACTCACCAAGATTAATACATATTAGTATACTATTTATGAAAACATCTGCAGTTTTATTAACATCCTGAATGACCAGAGCTTCGACAGCCTCTAAAGCCTCCACATTTTCTTTATTATTCATAAACAGTTCCAAAAGTCTTAACTTTTTTTTCTCATGGCGAGTAACTGGCAGCGTAACCTTTACAGCTAAGCTTTACTATTAGTATAATTAAAGCTCAAGTTTCATTACACATGGCTCATAGAAGCCATCATCTTTCCATGGAATCAAATCAACAAAAAATTAATTGTAGAATCTGACACTATCTGATGATATATTTAAGGATAATGTATACAGATTCTTACATCTGCTTTAGTCTAAGCTACACAGGAGTTAAGCGACAACCCAATATAGGACTTCCTTCAGCTAATATAAGTGAGAGAAAAAAATTAACAATCAATGACACATGAGTACAAAAACGTTATAGAATATGCAAGCTCAGTAAGCTCCTTGCAGTGTTGTTTATGATGACTTAACGTACTTCAGATAATTCTGTATTCGCAATATGGCAATATATAATTCCCAATTTTAAAATAAATTTGTTTTAAGAATTTCTGCGACATTTTTTACCAGTAGTGGTCACCTCCGTAGGTAGTGTAAGTTCTGTAATAAGAATTGGCATAATATCTAATGTGATTCATGTAAAAAAAAAAGCAATAGTTAAACAAGGTTGAATATTGCCTTTATAATAATGACCCAATTTTAAATTAAATTTGTTTTAAAAATTGATCGTACATTTTGTCACCAGTGATGGTCACTAAGTATCTCTTTGGCAATCTAAATTCTGGATTAATGCTTGGTAATGCTAAGGTTTAAAAACAAAACCTGACATTAACGACATTGTAAATGGACAAAGCCTAATACAAGCAGCAATTGCTCATTTCACCTATCACTTTTGACTAGTTTGTTTACATATTCGCATTCTCTTCCCTTGCCTTCTTTTTCCAATACAAGACTACAGGTGAAAAATAGACTTCAGTTATGCATTCTATTTTGTCGTTTCCTTGCATATTGATAAGTATTCGATCCCTTTACCTTCTGACACTTCTCTCAGCCAGAAGGTGATAAAAATTGCTTCTATATGGTGACCGATATTGTGTGGCTGCCAGTGCAAGTGATGAATCTAAACAAATAAGAATTTTGTTTTAGAAAGTAATTGTGACGTGCATTGTAACTTTTTGTCCATTTTGATTTGTGCTAATTATGTTATAATTTTCAAGTTTTTGGACACTGAATATTTCTTTCGGTGTCAAATTCTTTCATTGCTCGATTTTAGATGCAATGGCCTGTAGTCGAGATCACATAACAGATAACTGCATTCTGGCCATGCTCATTCGGGTCTCAATATACAAGTGATGCCATTATTGCTACGCTGGAGATAATCGAGAGGTTTCAGATCGGGCGAATGCACAGTCCATGGAATAGGGCTCTCTTTCCAAACCAGTGATCAGGAAATGTATCATCTAGGTGTTCACACTGAAGTGAGATGGTGTGTGAGGCTGTAGTCCCAGGAGCACAACCATCAAACGAAACCTTGTCCTCCCATGCAGGGGTCGCAGATCAGGGTATCAGGGTAAACTCAGGACATTATACAACTTATGCGAAAGCATCAATTAGAACGACCACCTCTGTAGCGTGGTGGTAGCGTGTCTACCTCACATCCAAGAGGTTGCGAGTTCCAATCTCGTTTATGGTGAGCTATCGGGATAAGGCTTTTTTCCGAGGTTTTCCCTTTAACCTGAGAAGACGAAGGTCGGGTAACTTAAAGCCCTATGAGTACATTTCACCCATTTCATTCTTTCACCGTCCGATACGACACTAAATTGGAGGACGTTAACAAAAAAAAATATCAATTAGAGTACCGAATAATATCTTAATTAGTCTTCACACTCGCTGATATCGAAGTTTATAATACTTTTAATTAAGACTTCGATACTTTTTTGATACTTTGAAAATTTAAAGTTTTGCATTATTGAAAGCTGTTGCGTTTAACTTTACGCTAGATAACGAATGAAAGGAGTCGAGGCTTCACGTTGTTGATTTGTACACGTCTCCAAAGAGTTGGAAATAAATACAAAATTTCAGAGACTAAATCAGGGGAAGACAGGTAACGCTGCTGTGACGTCAGCCCACTGAGCACACATGCTCCCAAAGCAAGCCAGTTGAACGTGTGACGTCACAGCGGGCAAGGGGAAATGGGATACGGGACATCGGAATCTTAATGCTGACTGTTTCAATTACGGAATAGTCACAGATTATAAATAATTACATTTCGGCTTTATGCCATATATATGCCATTATATATATAATTCTAGTTTATGTGAACAGTCATGTTATAACGCAAATAGAACAGAAATTATAACCATTTTGCCTGAGCAAGAGAAGAGCTATACAGAACAATTAGGTAGACATTTTCCGACATTTGTCGTTTCGCTTTTCTTTAACTAGTTTGTCAATGTTAGGGCGTAATGTACGGCACATTTGTAACTGAAGATTGTGATCTGACAATATGCTTCGGGATTTTGACTTAGAAAGGTTCATAACCGAAAAAAATTTTCGCACACATACGTGGAACCAAACACACATAATACCCGTGCATATAACCTCAGAAATCTGGTTTGAGGAACATTCTTATAAAAATCAGCCAAGTCTTCCTTGTGTTTATATTTGTCCTTCAGCAAATCGTCGCACTGTAAATTTATCAATTCAATTTGCAACCTGCTAGAAACATTGTTAACATCCAATGAATACGGGGTCGCAAAGATCTGAAACGCAGTTGGCATCTTGAAGTCTGGTCTCAAATTAGTGTGAAACACGGAGAACTGAACACATGCGCCGCTGATCTAGGCAGCCTAGCAATACACTGCTCTCGCCTGACGTCACACGAACGTACAAGCTGGCTCTTCGTTTAAATACGTCACACGGCCCGAAGTTGTCTTCCCCTGGACTAAATGGAAACATACTGTGACGCCGGTCGACGATAGCGGCAACAGCAAAAACTCGTGCTTCACAGCACTGGCAAAGGTTCTCAAGACTCCGCCTCGAATCAACGTTGTAAACATGTGACAACAATCAGAGCGGCAACATAAAAGGTTTGCCAGATTATTCAAGATTATTCCGCAGCCGGCGTATTTGTATAAGTTCGAGAAAGGTCAGTGCTAGGTCTTCCTCGCTGTATAAGGAGTTGAGGCAACGAGCAGAAGGATTAACAATAGCCATGAGTCGGCGAGACTTAGTCAGTTTTAGTTTTAGTATGTGCGTGTCAGCTGCGTGATTTCGGTCGCGTCGAAAGGAAGATAGTAAAGCAATTAATGAGTGTTGAGTGATTGTATCGTCAAAGTTCACTGTTTGAGAGACGGAGAAAGTGAGGAAAGACAGAAAGCAGTCACTCAAGGTTACGAGAAGAAAACAGTTATGATTTCTAATATTATGAAAGACTGTGTTAACGTCAGTAAAAGAGAAATGGTTTCTGTGCACTCAGTTTTGGAAGAACATAAAGCGAGAGAAAGTAACTGGACTAGATTTGTTGAATTGTTTTTGTGACAGTACAACACTATGGGAGAAGTAGACCCAAAATTTCGATGTCGAGACTTCAGAGGAAATATGTTTTCAGGCTCCCTATATCCACCAAAAAAAAAAAAAAAAAAAAAAAAAAAAAGCTGTTTTAGTAAATGTTTAGAAAAGTCGGTTAAAAACCGAACTTGGTATTTAAGTGAAATATATTTTAAGGAAGTGACATGAAGATGTTGAACATTCCTTCATCCTCATCTATGCTTTACATGGAAAATGTTTCGAAAATTTTGATTTTCTCCAAAATGGCTAATGATTTTGCTTAAAATGCCAAATGTTTAAGACATTTTTATGGCAAGTGAGACGTTTATTTTGAATTTTCTGGATATAGTCTATGTAGTCTGTTTAGTGTGAATGACTTTTTCATAACGTATAAACCGTAAGAGATAGACCAAGTCTTACTATGTAAAAATGTAGATCTCCTTAAAACACACAAGTATTGTCTAAATGCATTTTTGTGGAGTAATAATTTCCGAGATATTCCTTTTTTCGTTATGAGGTCCTTGTCCACCCCCCTCCCCCGTGGAAGGCGCCATCAACTATTGCCGTATCGCGACCAAATCCCTTACTGGGATCATTAGTAAACTAATGATGGAGGGTAAGTGGTGATAAATGAGTTCAGGAATGGAAAGTTAGATTAAGGGGAGTATAGGAGCCTAGGATGGGGATGTATGTTATGAGAGGGTTTTTATGGTTATGGTCACTCTGGTGATAATGGTGATGATTTCTTTAAGTACTGTTGTTGGCCTAGCACAAATCTGGGTCGCTTGTAGGTTTCCCCGGGGTCAATGTCATATTCCCCGAAGCCGTGGATAAGGTGGTTGAAGCTGGAGGGAAGTGGGGCTGGGGTACTATTGGAGAATTAAGGTGGGGAAGGAGAGGTCAGTATGTGTGTTGTCATTTGGAATGTGCCATTCGGCGGCGGTAGATATCCGAAGCTGTCGGTTTTGGAGGACCTGGACTGGTTAGAGATTGGTTTTAGCTGCAGTTCCCCAGACTTGGCAGGCATAGACCAAAGCAGGCCGGATCACTTGTTTCTAGATCCGTAATTTGTTTATTAATGTCATAGGAGATTTCTTGTTGTACAGGGGATGCAACAGGGTCAACTTAATGCTTGCTTTACGTTTGAATACTATCACCCTTTTTTCACTTACTCTGTCTTTGTCTTAGCGTAAACCACTGTTTTAGAACGGATTGACTTGTATATTTTTTGTTTGCTATTTTAGCTAAACATAGCTGCTCAACAGTATGATTTGCGGAAAAAAATCAGTGTTAAATGACTGTATAAAATAGTCCTGCGTTAAAACTATTACAAAACAAAATAGATATAAAACAATTAAGCATAGAAAAGTAAGGGAAACGCTCAGCCTATTAGCGTCCTCCTAGGCTAGGCCTCTCGTAAACACTTTTGTAAAACTGTAGAACACGATGGAAAAAACACGATTTTTTTTAAATACAGTTCTTTGAGTACTTCAAGCCCTGCCTAAATATGAAACCTCCCGCCAACGTTTATTCTTATGATCCTAAGTTTCAAAGCGTCTCATTCCCTATGAAACACATTTTTTCATTTTTAATTTCCTAATTTCTCAGAATGCTCTTCGCTTTTCTAATTTTCAGAACTCTACGCGAGTATTTCTTACTTTTCAACATAGTTGACTTCCAGGTGCACTGCCTTACAACCAATTACATTTCCTTAACACGGGAGCCACACAAAGACCTTTTTTTTTCTCATGACTAAATGTAACCATTCTTTCTTTCATTATACACTATTTTTAACTTGTGGGGCTTATTTATTGCAGTTACCTATTATCTCCCTATAATTTCCTTATAAAATTATTAACCTTACCCAGCAACAGCTTAGGTGCCAAGTGGATGGAACAATGTCACATTTAAAGAATTGCGCCCTTAAACCACTTTGTTCTGGTAAAGATGCTCATTTTCTCGAGCAGAGTATTTTTCTCACATTAGTATGGTATCCTCTCCCACAGCAGTAAAGCTACAATTGTAAATTTCTTCCACTAATTACTTCAGAATGTGGGTAATAAAACCTCTGATTGTAATTTTGTTGTTGTCATAGTCTATTTTAAACTGATAAACAATCATGGTGTGTTGCATTTATTACTTTCATATTTTACGCTGTAAATTTGATATATATCAAATTTCCAAAGAAAAATTTGTCAGCAAGGTATTAAGGAATGTGCAACATCTCTAGTTTTATATCTGTTGCAGGAAATGGAATTTGATTACTGCTAATAAACTGTTATAAATGAATATTTAAAGAATGCATTATTAGATATTTAAATGTACTTTTGTAGCTACACTGTACGATTTCTTTCAGTTTAACACTAAACAATCGAAAGGGGCCAATCCCATCGCAGTTTGGTACAAAGCTCAATGTTATTCTCACTAGGAATGGCGAAATGATTTAAAATTTAACTGGCTTTGTACTACAGAGTAATTCAGCTGCCGTAGGCGTCTTATGGGTGTGATAATGGGAAGAAACGGATAGTATTTTAACACTATTGATTTATATTTTATGAATATATGTCTAAAATATTCTATTTAGTCAACAGCAATATGTGTATTGATATTCTTTGGGGATTTTATAGTTTAAAGTGGGCAATGCATATTCAAGTTTTTATACTCTCATACGTGTAACGAACATATGAGATAGAAGTCCTTTAAAACCGAGGGTGAAATTCTGAGCATGGAACGCAGAAAACTTTTCTATTTAATTCACGACCACACACACCTCAAAAGGAGATATTTAATATCGTTGTCTTTACGCCTTGCATTTCTTTATCTCGAGTGACACAATGTGTATAAATATATATCTATGTATTCAAAGAAGAGAGGAAAGAAGGTTGTATGTATGTTGTGGCAATTCCGGTCACGGTTCACGCTGGGACTCCCAGCCCACGCTATTGGCAGAATACCAATCCCATCCAATCAGACACCAGGTCCTTCAGCATCCCAACCCCAAGACTCCTGAAGCTGGTATCATCAAACTCCTTCGTCAGGTCTGGTATACACGTCCCAACTCTTAACTTAATGTAAGGCTTCTGCAGACAGCGGAACAGAGATAGAAGCTACATTCCCCCCTTCTGTTCCCCTCCTTCTGCTCTCCTGGAATACACAATAATTTTATATTCCAAGATCAGCAGAAAGCTGCAGAATATCGAACGAGCCAAGCCGCTTTTCCTAAGTGGTATTCAACATGTTTCCGACGATTACAAACACATAATTTTGTTGGTAAATATTCTGGAAACATTGCAAAACGCTAGGTAAAGTTCAGAGAAGGGTCTTCCTAGCTCGCTGAAACGTTTTTAGATTGCAGCTCCCCACTTTTTTCTCTCTGCTATTTCTATTACCTCCATTGGATTACAAATTAATAAAGCATCCAGAAAGGTGACAAATAAAAGAGAAACTTACTACTAAGTGAATAACCCCATCAAACTATATTAACAATATTTACATAATTCTTAATAAACCATTCTAACAGAGTGCATACATCTTCACGACCCTTGTAACAGAAAACACTGTTTGAATGTTCTTTACGTCTTGAAAAGGTTTCACCACTACACTAGAGTTAATTTAAAGGTGAGGTAACACGACAAACCCGTAATAAACAGATGTATAAACTTGTCTCACCCCTTTGAGAAATGCCCCACAGAATTACGGTTAACAACTTGCTCTTTTCGACACCTAAAAACGGCAACAACTTCTCTCATTTGAACATTAAACACACCAAAACAACACATTAAACAGCTCCCCTGAAATTGACATTACCCTTACAAGATTAGGTTATGAAACTTCGTTCTCTATAGGAAAAATCTGATGTGTTGCACTCACATAACTTTCTCTACTCTCGTACTAACCATTCTTACAAACTCTTATTCGTATATCTTCTTCTTGCTAGTTAAGATAAACATTTGTACAAATTATCCTGTTGCTTATTTCCTTGTAGGTGCAAGGGGAATATTAGAATACAGTAGGCTTTGTGCGATAGCCAAATGTTTTAAAGCTTTGAGATTCTGTTGTCTTTGCACACTTAACATATAAAAAAATGAACAACGATGATCCATTTCACGAAAGTTATAAGTTTTCCGAAACTCACACACATAACAAGGAATATCTCCAAATGGTTCACCCTACAAGAAAATTTATTCAGACATAAATTGTGTATTTTAGCAAGATCTACATTTTTGTACAGTATGATTTGGTCTATCTCTAACGGTTTACCAGTTTTGCAAAAGTCGTCCAGAGTAAATACGACTACAGGGGCTATAGCCAGAAAATTCAAGATATACATTTCATTTATCATAAAAATATCTCAAACATATGAAATTTTAATCAAAATCGTTAGACATTTTCAAGAAAATCAAAATTTTCGAAAAGTTTTGCATGTAAAGGGCAGTTTAGAATGCGACTATTTTCTTCAAAATCTTTGTGTCGCATCCTTGAAAGACATTAAACTTAAATACCAACTTTGGTTTTTAACGGACTTTTCGTTTTTGAGTTATGCTGTCCACAGACTGACACACAGACACAGACTGACACACAGACACACACACGGACCTTTTTCTAAAAATGCTTTTATTGGATTCAGGGGGCCTCAAAACATATATTTCCGATGAAATCTCGACATCGAAGTAGAGTAGAGAAAGTAAAAAACATGTATATTGGATACAGGGAGGCGAATACCAAACAGGGAAGCCATCAGACAATAATCAAATCAGCACTTATCCGCGAACTAAATGGATGCATAATTGAGAACAGCACGTAATCAAATGTTGCAGTGTAAACACAGGTGAAGCCGCGCTACGCTGTCCTTGTCTAATCTCGCTACGTGACAGGAACGAACCCACAGTCACCAAAACAGGCTCATGACAAGCACCTTCTCATAACCCACAGCGAAATGTAACATTAAACGTTACATAAGGACAAAAACTATGTGTAAGAATTGTTTTGAACACCGCGTGTAAGATATAAGCAAGAACAATAAATAAACGCCCTGAAGCAATACCAGAACAGTTATTGGGGAAACAGCGGTTGGGTTTAGAAAAGACCAATCCTGTAATGATAATATTTTCAACTTGAAAAACATTTTAGAGAGGAGACTCGAAATCAGTTTTTTAAACACATCTGGGTTTCGTTGAGTTTGCAAAGGTTTTTGATTTTATTTATATAAGTAGGTAATGGAATACAATGGAAAAAATGTGTTGCACTCACAAGACTGTCTACTCTTGTACTAACCATTCTTACGAACTTTTATTGCTGCATCTTCTTCGTGTTAGTTGAGATAAACATTTGCAGGAATTATCTTATTGTTTATTTACTTGTAGATGCAAGGGGAATTGGGAATATAGTGGGCTCTGAGCGATACTCAAATCTTTTAAAGCTTTCAAATTCAGTTCTCTTTGTACGGCAAACATGTAAAAAATGAGTAACGATGTTCCATTTGACAAAACTTAAAGTTTTCCAAAACTCACACAAATAACAATGAATAACTCATTAATTTTTTTTTTTCTTTGAAAGCGGGAAAACAGAAGAAATGTAGATAAAGAGTGGCTTATTTTGCTAGGTAAGGGGTGAGGAGGAGTGGGAACATTTGGTTTTATTTACGTGATTTCATTGTTTTTAATTTTATTTTGTATTTCTTATTTTTGATTCTATTTATTTTTCATTCTTAAGGGCAATTTCCCCCTGAAATGAGTAGTACCATGCCTAAGTACTCCCTTGATGTGAACGGGTTCATGATCGCAAGCTAAATTCTTCCGTATAGCAGAAACTTGTACCTTAACCCTTCCTCCTTCCGCCAACCCTCGCACCGTGATGCGATATCTCCCCCAGTCGAGTTTGTTGTGAGAACACGCGACAAGCACGCATGGATTGGCCCATGACATTGCCATATTTCGCGTATAAATTAAACTTTGGATGACACTTTAACATTAAAGTGTGATTAAATTCATTCGAATTAAGATAAAAAAGCATTACAGCGTTGTTCGCACAATATTTGCGCGACAGTTAGTCAAATAATAAACCATTTATATCCATCCGTGAAGGAGCTACACGGCTCCAAATGTTTGACACAATTTTTTTTTCGGCGAAACGGTTATTTATTGACAAAAAGTGTAATGGACAAATTTGTTACACTCATCATGTAGAATCCCTGGTTAACCCATGGCCGAAGCACTACCTTCCATCATGTATATAAACCTAAATAACTGGTAAACGATATCAAAGAGTCACCACCAACAGAGTTCTAAAATTATATCTCCTCACCATCAAAGGCTAAAAACTGCACTGCTGGTGTCAGAACTATCATAAAATATCTAATAAAATACATAAAATAAGCATAATGTTGAGGTTAGGTTAGGCGAAACTATGAATAGGAGATGATGCTCTGTAACTATGATGGTAGCAGTGAGACTGTAAAAGCAGCACAGAACTAGTATAAATCGTGAGAGATTGGTTTTAAAGCTTGTTCAAGAACCACAAGAGTCACTAAAAAGGCTATGAAAATGCTCCTAAAGGCCATAAAAGCCAGTAAAATACTAAGAACAAGCTCCGAAAGACCACAAAAGCTACTGAGAAGACTAAGATCATCCTTTAAAATGCCACAAAAGTCAGTAAGACAGTGCAAATAACTTCCAATAGACTGAAAATCCTCTAAAAGGACTATAAATATCCACTAAAGCATTATCAAATCTGCTAAAAGGATTACAGATATCTTCCAGAGGACTACAAAAACATCCGCTAAAAGCTCTCATAAAAAAGCATAAATACCTCTATCAATGACAGGATATACTAGTAGCAGAGTTCAGAAACTATCTGAAAGAGGCATTATACCAACTTCAGTGACCAAAAGTATACATAGAGCAGCTCAGAAAACTCTGAACTTGTGCTCCCGAAATTGCTCCCGAAAAACCTTAAGCAGCTCAACTAACACTTCAAAACACTCTGGAAAGCACCTGTAATCGCTGGAAAACTTAATATAAAAATGTTGGAACTTAGATCTGTATGCGAAAGGTGAGGCCATGCTAGCTTAGATTAGGTTAGGCTTACACACAATCAATACAGAAAAAATTTTATGTCAAACATCAGCTACTCTGAACAACATAATCCCTACAACTAATATTTATGTACCTTATACGTCACAAACATTGTTGCTAGAGCCTACCCCAAACGCATCCAACATCTCATCCCAACCATTTCCCTAGTATTCCCTAGGTTACGCAGTTGCGCATTAGCTCCTTGCATACCCTAACCCCTCCGCTTGTATTCGCTATCAATTTCCATGTATGCGCATTCCGAGATATACGTTGTTATTGGACGGAATTTTTCATTATTTAATTATTTGAAGTAATACTAATTCCGCCAAGGGTGGAATTTCAAGGCTGATATATAGCATCCCCTGTTTAAACATTTAATTATTGATGCCTCCATTGCACCTAAATGATGTGTAAAGAACGTTTTAGCTTGTAAAAGCTATGCAAAAATGAACGATAGGTATAGAAAGCCATGTGAGTGTAATATATACAACTTCATATGTTGTGGCATAAATACTAAAGTTCAGAACGTCCATAGCATAAACAGAACTTCAGCAAGAAGGATTATTAGGCGAATTGGTTCTACAAATGTTTAAAATGCAATTTCAAAGGAATATTCTGATATTTTACTTCACATAGGTTTCTTTACCACGCTTAAAGGTAATATTACATACCAGTGTTCTGTTTCGCCCAATTAACCCACGCACTTAAATAATGTTATCATACAACCTTGTTTTATAATAATTATTTCAACTTTATAAATTGTGCCAAAAGAATATGACCACCAGGAGAAAGTATTAGAAAGGTAATGTTCCGCAAATCAACGCAGGTAGTTTATTTTTCTGTTATATGTTCTGGTAACTTTATAAAATTAGTTTGTATAGCAGAAAAATGTTTCCCTTCGGAGGTCGCGGTCTAGTTTACGCATATCCATATCACAATGTTTATTTCTGATAAAATAAATATCAGAAAAAATGTTTGACATCTGAGAGCGTGTATAAATTTTCCCGGGAAAATAACACAATCCACTAGAAATCCATCAGTTCGCTGTTACATAGACAAAGAAATGTTTAAAGTCACGAGATAAAAGATGAAAGGGTGTAAAAATGAAATAATGTGTAAATATAAACTTTTATCTTATATATGCCAACAACCTTACTGCTGGTGTGTGGGCAATGTTTAAGAGGTGGAATCAGAAACTGAAAAATTCAATGCCATAGCCGGGATTTGAACCACGGATCTTCCGCTTATCGAACGGCTGTTTAACCACTAAGCTACCATGGCCAACTTGCCAGTACGACATTAAATTCCCCAGCGATTCGTACTTTTTCCCAGTTAACCACAAGGGAATCTCACGTCAGAGATAAATATCCCAAGGGTGACTTACAATTATAAGTACTTTATGTCCCGGGTTTAAGTAACCCTTAGATGGTAATTATTTATTTGTCGCCACCGCCACCGCCACCGGCACCGCCACCATTATTATTACTATGGGTTCTCCTGTTCCAACACAAATGGATTGGATGATTTCCCACTCTGCGAATAATTTAATAAACTTATTACAGATCTGAAAACGTGGAATACAAATATATTACACTAAATTATTAATACCATTTTATATACAGATGATCAAATTATAGTAGCCCCACATAAACTCCAACGAGTAGCACAGAAGGACCATATCCAGTAGTTGAATAACTAACCTCTTTTAGGCTTGGCATAAGAACATATCTGCTAATAAATCTATAGAAAAAGACAACTTTAAATATGAATAAGAAAAACTAAGCACACTAAAGTGAATACCCATTAAGGTACAAATTATAAATTTATGTGGACTTACACCATAACAGGCTCTACATAGCAGCGTTTGCAATTTTGGCCTTAGAATTTTCGTATCAAATAACGAAGTTTAGAGTACATAAACTTATTCTTCATAAGATGGTTACTTAATATAGTTTCCTTGAAAAGGGGACAGATTATTAAGTTAAACATTATAGAAACTGAATCACATTCTGCATAATTTCTGACTGATTTAGCTCACAGACAGCAGTTTAGCACCTGGTTCTAAGATTTGTTGAAATTCTCTCATTTATAAGTCATTTATTCTCATTCACACCGTAGAAAGACGCTTGATTTAGTACTGGTGTTCTTTCAGGCACATCTTCCTTTGTATGTGGTTTTAGATCCATTTACTAACGTAAGAAATAGAAGGCGCAACTAATAGTAAAAAAGGAAAACAATTACCGAGGAGGTAAAACTGGATAAAAGGAGGAATGATAGAAGGCTCATCTACGATCTCAGAGGAAGCAAACGACTGATTACCAGGCAAAGAAACTAGGAAAATGACGTCTGGAGTAAATGATGGTAAGATTCTTTTGAAGATGTAATTTTACTTTTACAGGCCAGCAGCATGGTGTGTAAAAGGAAAGAAACAAAGTAATGAAGCTATATCAAAGCTAGAACGATTTAATTTACATGAAATGTTTCTAAAGCGGAAATTATAAGACCATGATTTTGTGAAAAGAGAACTTTAACTACCTTAAAAAAAGAAAAAAGAAAAAATGAACCTTCAATCGTCTGTATGTCTCTAGATTTTACAAATTACTCTTACATAAGCTTAGCAAGACAGATGGTTCCGCGGTGACATAAAAACTCGCACTTTGCAGGTCCTGGGTTCGATTCCTGTTGGGCGCCTACTCTTACTTGGGGTTTTTCATGATTTCCATTGGTCGATAGGAAACTGATGAGCTAATTTCTCGGATACCAATATTTCAGTTTGATTCTGTTTCCTTCTCATCTTTCAGGCGAGCTTATAAACTTCATGGCGCATTGTAGTGCAGGACAGATGCTTGGCATGGTTGCTCAAAAAAGAGCACTCCCCATGGACACTAGAGACGGGTTGTTCATTTGTTTCTTTAGGCAGCTCCAGAAAACAAACCGGTCTTCTTCCCTGGAACTTTTAGGGACATCCGCGTGTCTCTGAGGTCCTGTAGCCTTCTGTGATTCCTTCATCCCTTACTGATGTGAGGTATTAGCTGTAATAGATCTATATCAGACTGTGTGAGGTGTCCCCCTCCGTTTTATAGCCAGTGTTCACCTATAATTACATAACTATTTTATATCTACTTCATATTAATCGAGATAAATGCTCACAAAAGAAATTTTCAACGTAGGTGTGTATAGATATCATAAGCCATACTCAAATGTTTAAACCTTGGAATTGATGTTTTTTCCACAGTATTGTGAGAAACATCTGACAAGCAGAGCTTCGCTCGACCACTTTTCTCCTTTAATTGCAACAAAATGACGGTCAAACCGCACTTCTCACACTTTTTTTTAATACTTCTTACATTATTTTACCCTCACTGTCTCAATGACGTTAAGACAGTCTTCAGTCCTTCCTGATATAATTTCCAACTATTTTCTTCTCGTAACCTTCACTCACATCTTTCTGGCTTTCTACACCACCTCTGTTTCTGAAACAGCTGACTAACGATACAATCACTCGACACTCATTAACTGCTTTGCTATTTTTCGACGTGAGCGTATATATGTAGCTGATGCTGATACACAAACACACACAATAAAACTAACAGACTGACTCCAAACCCTGGTTGCCTCTTCTCTTTATATAGGTTGTCACTGCGAAACTGTTTTGTTACGGTATAAATATGAACCTTTAGGAGTGTTTAATTCTCAAGATAGTCCTTGCGTGTCAAATTACTTAAAGTTGTTATTCCCGTTCTTAGTGCTTAGGTCACCAACACCTCACATGCATATCTACTTGCATACCATGTTGGTAATTATGTTTATACCGAACATATGGACCCTGATAACGAAAGGGGTGAAATAACCCTATCTGTGTGAAGCGTGTGTGTGGTCAGTAAACTCACTCGATGAATTGCGACAGCGTAACTTTGGAGTAAAGTAAGATTTGTTAATAAAAGAGCTAAATTGTAGCGGAAAAGGGCGTTAAGAAGAAAGCGAGCATACCGAAAATGTTGCTTTGTTACTGTTCCTCCATGTATTTCAGTAAAAACCTGTCTTAATCACTTTCTATGTGGATTATAAAGCTCAGAATAGCAGAACTTTATTGTTCCACTCAAATAAGCGCTAAATATTGTATTATAGTTTTTAATTTACTTTGTATTTGTTAGAACTATGGGGTGGCATTTATAAATCTTCATGCAATTTATTGTCACATAGTTAAAATATTTAACTCAGGGATGCGGAAAAGTAGATTGTGGTTTCATTTTAGTTTCCCACACTCATCTTTCAGGAGCAACTGTATTACTTTCCATTTTGATGATATGTATGCGCCTCTAAGGAATTTTTGGTTTACATTTGCTTCCCAATAATTCCGTCTAAGCATATACCCTAGCAGCGTTCTCCCCCCGCTAATGCAAGTATAGACCACAAGGGAGTTGTCAGGCAGCGGTTGCTATGCGAAGTGACAGCATGTCTCTTAATAATTAAGGGAGCCCGGCAGCTTGAAGAAAAACACATCAGCTGTAGGTACGTGAGTTCACACCTTATAAAGCGTGCCGAGAATGTGACGCATGTTCCTCCGTAATTACACGAGGTTACGCATTGCTTTGTCACTTGTTTCACAACCCCATTTTATAATATCATTGGTCCCTGCCACAATTGAATAATATTACTTTTATTATCGGTTTAGAACATTGACATTTACCTTCGTGCACAAAATTAATAATCTCTACTTTAATATACAAATAACACATATATGGACGCGCTATACATAGTGTTACACCCTGAGCCGTTATATGGTGCTCAAATGAAAACAACCATAATCATCGTAATTCCCGCATCAAGCCTGACAAGGATTACAGTACACCGTTGCCTCCAGGTGCTTAGCAGAGCTTCACATCGCATAATCGCCGGGCGAATTAGCTGCTCCCCCTCGGCAACTGGCGGAAACTTCCAACGCATGCGCATCGACCGAAAATTCTTCTACATCGAAGCCAGACCTGTGACGAGAAGAGAGCTGTTCTTCTGGCTTGCGAACTCACCGAAGGAGGACGTTCGACCTGCTGACTTAAATGGCCTGACTGGCCGGAGAGGGATTGCGTCTAGTACACGCAGTTTAAGTTTTCTTCAAAATGTATTTACTTTTCGCTTGGCTTATACATGTTTAAACAATTTGGGTGAGGGCTTTGAGCGTCTTCTAAAATTAATGTTCAGCACGGCAGGGATTTTTGGTAATAATGAAAAGGACTTGAAAGTGGAAGAAAGTTTTGAAAGTGTATTCTTTGTACAGACTTGACGTGATGGTGAGTGGATTGTATGTTTTACAAGTCAAGGAGCTATGTTTACTTTGTAAAGTTGAAGTTGTTAAAATAAAGATAAGTTTTCTTTGCCAGTTCAAGTATAACGATTATTTAAAAATATCCACGGATCCTACTGGTTTTATCTTGGTCCTTTTTAGTAAATTATTCCGTCTGAATAGGTTAGTGAATTACGGTTCTATAATCCCCGGAAGACAGTGCAACCCATCTGTCCAAACTTATGTTTTACGAAATATGCTGATGAAAAACTTAGTCATTTAATACAGCGGTGTTATCCTTTCTGATTAATAAAGTTTACATCTGTGATGATAGCCCATTGGATTTCTTTTGATGTGTTTGACATCGTTGGATTTCGTGAAGTTTGCCAATTGAATTTCTGTATTGTTAATTTGTTACAACCACTTTCTGTACCTTTGAGCTTGCCGTGACGTTCCTCTTGCTCCAGGTATTTGTGGTTCTCTGCGAAATTCATACCTAATAACTTTAGTGCAATAGCTTTCATTCATTGCACATAATGAAAGTCGTAAGCAGCCAAATGTTAAAATTGGGCACAATGTAACAAAAACAACAACAACAGCAGCAGGGTCGTAATTTTCTGACTTTACACAGCATGTTGCCATATGTGACGTCAGTTTCATCACCTGAGCACAGGCAGTAGTTAAAAAATGGCGGACATCAATTTCTTTTGGATAACTTACAGCCATTAAATTGTTTTTTAATTCGGAAAAATTGGCTATAGCAATTCGCCTCAGACTTCAACGTACCTATGGAGAATATCTGCATGTAGTAACAGTGAGCGTTAAACACTACAATATATATACATACATGGGTGTCAGTGGTGTTAGAAGATAAGTTAAACATTATAAACATGAAAACACCAGTATTCAAGAAGAGTCTCGTAGGCGGTGGCCCTCGAACTGCCTCCACGGAACGGAACAAGGAAAGAGTTAATGAGCCCATTTGAAAAGATAGGCCTGTCAATGTAGATGAAAACGCTTTAAATTTGCAGCACGGTATACCTCATTGCACAAAAAAGGTACTGAAGGCTTAGATTATAGAAAAGTTGATGCCTGTTTGGCTCCAGGAAATTTCAAGATGGACCATCCACCAAAATCTTCATCAGGTATTTCAAAATGAAGCTGAGTTTTTTACGGGTACTTCAATAGGCGAGAAAGCTGATTCCATCATAAATATGGCAAAGTATGAAACGTCACTACCTGGAACGTGGTTCTACCCTGAAGTTATTTCAAAACATCCAGAAGGATAGAAAGTATATGTGAAAAGAAATGGGGATTATGTTGCACGGTGATAACAAAACGATATGCTTGGTTTGTGTTTAAAAAAATTAAAGGATTTAATAATTGTTGCTCAAAATACCGACGATCAAAAATATTGACGATCAAAACTGTAAACCTCGATCAGGTATATTAACTATATGATTGTATTTCAATACAAAATGAATTTCCCTACTTCAGAGATCACCGAGAGAACTATGGAGTGGATTTGTGTTAATATGAGCAAATCTGCTTTGGAGACCGTTTTACCAGGGTCGGAAGCGTCGGCAAGCGTCTTGGCAGTAACAGGGGAAAAATATGCTCGAAATCTCGTCGGTCGGATTGGAAGCCTACTGGATTCCGGGCCTCATGGTGGGATAGAAGCTCGAGGCCGATGGGGGTTAGCCGGTGTCCAGGTCCCGCGTCCCCTTGGGCATACGAAGCGAAGGGGTGAGACAAACCGACTGAACCAACCTCCACCGGGCTGCTTTTAACTCGAATGTAGGGAATCTGCCACCTGTTCTGTCGTGGCAACATTCTGGCCACCCTTGTGATCCATTCGCCTCATTCATCCTCCCGGAGGGGTGCCCCAAGAGGATCATAGGCACAAAAAATCACCTTTCAGTCGCGCTGCTTAGTCCCCCTCCGCAAGATATTACAGAGTTAGTGTCATATTATATCTAAACATTTAGATTTTAAATGGAGTGCAATATTCTTGCTACTATACAAAAGCCATAAAAGAACATTCAGAATTAAAGCGCTTATAAAACGACGAAGCTCAGAATATAACATTCCGAATTTCACAGCAAGCTTGCCAAAGAATAGAACCGTACCTATATAGAGAACGATGACACGTGTAATCCTATTCGAAGTCACGTACATAAGACCTATTTGTCAAGCTCCCTAGCTGTGTGCATTATCACGTAATGTACTGAAATTGACGTCGCCAGCCTGATATGCACGTCTCTGTCATGGAACAATTTAATCTCATTGGCGACAGTAGTCTGTGTCGCTGTCTTCTCTCCCAGGCAATGTGCTTCATGCTCAGATACTCCACATAAAATTGATTTCGTTTTCCTCGAAATGAGCAGCATGGAGTGATTTTTAAGGCAGTATCCTTCAGAGCAAATTGAAACACTTCATTATGTTAATTGTAGTTTGCAGGAAGTCACAAATATCAGAGTAAATAAGAAGGTTCTACGAATTGACATTTTCTGCGGACCATTTTGTTCTCTAGACTTTAGACTATTATAATCTTTTATATATGTATGTCCCAAAATGAATGTATTGCCTAAACTTTTGGATGATCACGAGGATCCAGAATACACGACAAGCTATGCAAGGAAAGTACAGTGCGTTTGAAAATCGGCCGGGCCGACCTGAGGCGACACCGGGGCGCACTAGGACTGCGCGCACCTTTCGCCAGAGTTACACGTAAACGGTCGGCAAGTTATAACTACAGATTACTAACTACTACACCAGCTTACATTAAAGTTATTTGCATCACAACATATGTTTGACATTTACTTACGTATTATTTACGTATTTACTCTTTATTATCCATGTATTCATGTATCCATCCATCCATGTATCCATCCATTTATGTATCCACCCGCCCGTCCCTCCCTTCCTCCCCCTCCCTCAATACTGCCATCCATCCATTCATTTACCCATTCATTCATTCATTTATTCATTCATTCATTCATCGATTTATTTATCTATCTATTTTTCCGTCCACTCCCTCCTACCCTCCCTCCATTCATTCATTTATTAATTTGTGCTACAATAGAGCGAAGCTCCAATTACAGTAGGTTACATGTAATTTATTTATACAAGCTTGACTAAATGCAAAACAAGAATACAAGAAGAAATACAAAGAAACTAAAAATAAACTATGTATTAAGCTGTTATTGAAGACAAGACATTGCAAATTGTATACTAAGTGAATAAGTGCTATAACGGAGTAAACAATAATAAAATTTGAATATAATAAGACAAAAAATAAAAGATCTATTAAACTGCCATATAGGACTAGAATTAAAAATTGTACTGATTCTGCAGGTAACACAAAGCGATACAACTGAAAATTACATGCAAATAGTATTGGTGACCTTCAACGTGGACATTCCTTGTATCTCCTAAAACAACTCTGGTTTACTCGCAAAAGTTCACGTCGACTCATTGAACATATGCGAATTTGATGTTTACACTTTATTCTTTAACGCTACCCATAAATAAAAACTGGACGGCGAGGGGTCAGGGGAACACAGTGGCACCGTGCCTCGACCAATTATTCTGTTCCTTGACACATTTCCAATTCATGCGAAGCATTTACAATAGTGTGTGCTATAGCTAAACCCTCCTGAAACCAGCCACCATGTTATATTTCTTGTTAGCAGCGGAAGGCAATTATTTATAATATGATTCACAAAAACGTGTGAATTAACTGTTGTACCCTAAAATATGGGATTGACAATTCTACATCCAGACGAAACCACAATTTTTGCAGCGTGGTGAATTGCTTCGTGAATAGTATGCCAATTTTTGGTAAACCAAAATTGTTTTCGGAGATATTGGGAATGTTTTCGCGTTGAAGGTCATCGATTTCAACATCTGTTGTGATGCAGGTAAGCCTATTGTTGGTCACAACTTGCCGGTAGTTGATGTGCAACTCTGGCGGAGGGTGATCACTCGGTCCGGCGATCTCCGAACGCACTGTGCAAAATATGACAAGATCACAAAACATTAAAAATATTAGAAAAAATTAACTAGTTCACAGAACTTCTTGAACAGATAATTAATACTGAAGGCCATGTTATTATCATACCTATGATACTCTGGAAACCTTCATTCCACCCATTAATTAAATATAAGTATTTCAACGCAAGTAACTTTTTAGAGGTGCCATAAATCTAGAAAAAGTTACCTGTATGAGAGAATATGGAAGGGAGGCAGAAAATACAATGACGAAAATAGAAGAAAATTGGACCTTAAATTACTCATAACTGTTATAGAGACATAATGGAAGTCATTTGAAGCTTTCACAACTCTATGGCAATTATGTTCCGAATTTTCAGAACCTTTCTGAAGATATAAGTTATGTATACAGATTTCCCATCACAGAAAAGGTGATCTTTGTGTCTAGGTTTTAAGAGACAAAAGGACTATTTTATACCTAGGTATACCTAGTATACCTAGAAAGGTAGTTTGGAAAGATTATAATTTATATAAACTTAATAAGAAGCCTAATTTATCTCAGAATTTAATTTTTAACTATTTTAAAACGATTAAACCAGTAATTGCGGTGCAAATGTTTAAGAATTATATAGACACCATAAAAGAAGGTAATTGAGTCAATAGTTTTTAAATTAAATGGTTGTTTCATTTGAAAATGAATAACTTCAGAAAAACTGCCTTTTTGTGCATAAAACTCCACCGAGATAGCACATGAACATTCTTGAATGTCTGTAAACAATTTCACTGTTTGCTGTACTGTATATCACCGTTAAGGTAAGAACCCTTCAAGATTACAAACTATCCCTAATCATACTCCTTAAAATACTGCATAAGTTAGAGCATGGATTAAATTTGGCAAGCAGATTGTAACCAATTGGGCTTTACTTACACATCTAACTACATTTATTATTCATATATTCAACGTTCAGTATACGTCAGTTTTGGGAATTAAGTAATTTAGAGCGTCAAATTTAATAGCTTGGTCTGTGCTTAAAACCCAAAACCTTATTTTCAGCATTATAGCACGTAAAATATTTAAGTAGTTTGAATTAAACTGTATTAAATATGTCGCAATAGTTAATCAAATCCTTGATAGATTTATATTTACACTAATTCTTACTCTGTAAATATTTAAGTATTTTCGTTCCCGTGTAATTAAAAAGGATGTTAATTAAACTATATACATTTATAAATGATTTGTTGTATAATCACCGCATTGTTTTGTGAAACGGTTTCTGTTTTGGACGTCTGAAGTACAATAAAACGTTGTTTTAAAGACAATAAATAATAGTACACAAAAATTTCACATGTAATAAAAATTTACAATCATCTCAGAACAAATCTTCTCTTTGATTACAGGTTTGCTGTAGAAATGAACGAACTGAGTGGGACAAATGGTCCATAAGTAAATAAAATGCAAGAGCTTAGGCAATTTATTTCTACTGATTACTTACCTCATGATCACTTTGTGTTGCCAAAAACAAACTTTAGTTGTCGGTTTCAATTTAAAAATTCCGAATGAAACACCTAACTTCTTTGATCAAACTATCGGTATGATATGAAGCCATTTGTGGAATACTTACATGAAAGTAGATAAAATAATAGAACATGCACATAATTTTGCGTTTTAAACTTCCCCATTAACTTTTTTCAATGAACTGCATTCTCGTTTCGGCGAATAATACAAGTTCAGAAGCTAAAAGCAAATCTACAAGCTAACTACGTACGGATTATATTACATAATCTACTGTCAAAGACTGTAAATAGCAGGATTTTATTTTGTATAGTTTTACGGGTATTTAACAGCAAAGATGTGCTATTTATAATAATCCGGTAATTTCAGAGCCTCCTGCAGAAAATTACATCTAAACAGGTTAGTTTTATATTTTTTCTATACCTTTATTATTCGCTAAAATATCAGACTAAGTCGTACGCGAGTTGTGTTATTCTTTACATAGTCACTCGGAGATCGCAATTTCTCACTATTTTTTTTTTTTTTTTTTTGGAATAAAACATCTACCAGATTGTTTATGATAATTTGTTAAAATTACGTATGCATAACTCAAAACTCTGGTGAATAGATGCTTCATACCAAAAGGTGTAACCGTTTTAAGCCGATGGCCAGTTTTGTCACCTTAGTTGAGAGCTCTCACTTGTGTTGGATCTACATGCGTAGTGCCCCTAATACACCTTTCGGCCGCCAGAGGCCTGGCATGCGATCCCAGATTTCTTGGTTGGAACCTTACCTGGTGAACATAGTCATGTGCTGGATTCCTGGAGTGAGTTTCTGGCTTGGTAAGCTCTCTCTCTTGGCGGTTATCGCATCTGTGCCTTTCTAAAGCCCCTGTGCATATGTTCTATCGTGTTGAAACATAAATTCAGTTACTTTCAGAGTTATTGAGGCCAAACGCTTGCATAATTTGGGCATACTGCATATCGTATTTTAAGCTGATTTGCCATCCAGAAATAGTTTTAAATACTTGGTCTATTGGGGCCCCTGTTTTATTTAGTTATTTTTAGTGTATGCATCATTTGTATCCTTTGGGGTTGCTATTATTATTCTAATTTGTAAAACTAATGTTATTGAGATTTTAGAATATATATTGTCAGTGTTGAATATATGTGGGTGGGTCTAATATTTAGTGCTTTCTGTTATGGTTTGGGGTTAACGTAGTTTCAAATTGGGCAACGGACTGCATCAATTTGTAATAGTGTCTTAGCAAACCACGTTTATGCTAAAGAAAATCACTTCTGGTTGTTTAAACTAAAGTTAACTGACACTACTAGTATAATTTTCAAACCAGTGTAGCTTTTCATGTTTGTTTTGCTTGAATGAGTCTACTTGAAGTTATTCCACCAGAATCACACGGCGGTAGTGCGAGGGTAAGATACACTTTCCGAATACCCTTTACCGACATGGTCCATGATGGCTTCTCCATCTTTGATGTGACTCGCAGTTATGACACCACGAAGTGGTTCATATTGTATGAATCGAAATGTATCCAAATATAATTGTTGCTCTCAATTATAAGCCCCTTTCGAATGCAATACATAGTAAGATCTTGTATTTCGACCAGAACTTAGATGAGAAACATTAGATTACAGCAGCTGCCCGACCGATTTTGAATTGTACGCATAAAGTTGTCAGGTGCACCAAAACCTTTTAATACAACAGAACATAGAGTGGACGAGTAAGAGGCCACTAATAACTCTTGAAACAGCAGACATCGACTGACTAGCAAAGCAATATCGTTTCACAATAAACACCAAAGCTTGCTACTAACAAGGGCACATTGAAGTTCATTATCTCAATCTTCAGTGCTGTTATTTAAATATTTTAGCCTTAACTGTAAACATTGTGTTTCTGTAATTGCTTACCCGATCGTCAGTTCAATGACGGTATTCACTTTAATTGGTTATTAGAAAATAATAGAGAAGCTATAATAATGATATGTAACCGTAATACACCATTCAAATAAAGTTACTCGCTGGGTTTTTGCTTGCTCTTAAATCTAGCTTCTTTAATTTTCCAGGATTATAAGTCAAATTTATGAAACGTGTCTTCCTTTGTTACACTCCACTAGTCCAGACTCTAACATGGGTACACACGAATTGGCTTTTTAAAAATATGACGTTGATTCGGTTTTCTTTCATAAAATATTTATTCCTTTTGAAGGAGCATTCCACCACGCAATACGTTTTCCCTTATTTTCTTCACAGAACTTCCCGCTCCATAATTCTTTTCACCCCAAACATCTAGCGTTCCCGAGGTTAACCGTATCTTCTCCCTTCTATGCTTCATAAAAACACAAATTTGAAACAATCTGTGTATAGAAAAATGCTGTGAACAACGAACAACTATAAATAAAGGAAATACTGGTTGCACCCGATGATTTTATTGCATCGGGTTATAGCATTTTGAGGTTTGGATACTAACACAAGAGACATACGGTTCTAAGATTAGAAGGAAGAACATTTCCTGATTTTACTTGCTCTACTGCGTGTATAAAAGTTAGACAATGCATTAGGAATATGTAATCGTACATTTCACCCAGATATTTGATATTCACTGAAATATACCTTATCGGGTATTCCAATTGCAAAAGCAGCATTTTTAGAAAAAGATGAATACAGCGTAACTCTAAAACGAAGGTAGGGTAAATGTCAAACTTTGAATTTAAGCCTCAAACGGTGTTGTGAGTCTATTAAAGCACCTGTAAAATTGTAAAGTCCTGGACTTGCAATCGAAGTGGATGTGCAGAGGTGTGATTTGTTTTTCTAGTGATAAACTGAAATATCAAGTGGTGCCATTATTGACCCCATGGCAGCATCAATTGTTTTATTTCAGCTTAATAAAAATGTCTATATATGTAATTTTCTACCACTTTGTTGTCTTCTATAATTTTATTAGAAATGTACAATTCTCTTCTCGTCTTTAACAGAGTCTACATTCTTTCGTGCTATCACAAATCACAACTTTTATTTCTCCTAACCATGCCTCAGTTCTTTCAGTGTCTTTCTATACTTTCTCTGTCCCTCATACACTAATCACAACGATGCAAAGGCTCCACGCCCGTTAGAATCGTCTCCACGACTACCGACGTATCTTTCACGGCTACGCACACACATAGCTCTCTCGCATTCACTATCCGATTCATGTCTGTAACCGTAACTTTCTCACCGTTGCTTTCTCGCCTCCTTATGTATAGAGGGCGACGTCACATAGATCTTTCTCGATTTCCGCATACGCGCCGCCGGTGACGCAGTCAGATTTTTCTCGAAGAAGCCCCTTTCTGTGTAGCCGCTTCATTGGTGTTAGTCACGCATACACACAGTTGCTCACTGGTCCGGCGTGTGGTGTGACGAAGTCTGGCCCAGTCCGTCCTTTGTTGTGTGCCGAGCCGTGTCATTCAAGACGTACACTCTTTAATTCGACTTTACAGAAACAGTGGCTACAAACTTCCTGAAAAGTAACACAATGAAGAACTCGCCAATGACAGGGTACCGAAAGAGCTCCGTATGCCAATCTGTAGGATTTTAAAAAAAAGCTTGTGCTAAAACGTAAATAATTAATTGGATTAAAGAGAAAATGATGTGCCTTCTACTGAGAGGAAGACCAAACAATATTGTGTCGACTGTGATCATTCTCTCTGCTATACCTGTCGCACTGTAATGTGGAAGGAGTGAGGAGCAGATGATATTATACAATGAATATTGGACAGTTATGAAATCCAGCTAAAATATATTCAAATTGAATTATTATTCTGCACACCATAACTGCAACTATTTAACGTTACTATTAATGCAATGATAAAAATATTATATCTTGAAAATATTCATGTAGCAATCGAGTAATATCCATATAGTCATTTTCCAATAACTTTTAATTTTACTTTACTTATGAAAATTGTGTTAAAAAGTATTACAACTAATGCTAGCATACATAATCGATTAAGGTCTATGATGTAAGGACAATAGAGCACGTTAATGTAATTGACTAAGGTGGTATCATTTTGACCCCACAACATCATTTATGTAACAGAACAGCAACCACACTTTGAGAGTTAAGTTATCCACCTTCCAAAACCTGACACCAAGATTAAAATGGAATACCAAGCAGAATTATCCTTTACACGAAGGCTCCTTTAAAAAATTTATTTTCTCAAATTACCTCTCGATTTAAATTGGAATACTAATGTTTAAGACATATTTATGACATCTTGAAACATTACCTTGAATTTTCTGGGAATAGGCCTTGACGTGTTTGCTTTACACGACTTTTGTTTAGCTAGTAAATCATAAAAAGTGTAGATATCGTTAAAGCAAACAATTTATGAGCAACACATTTTCCTCTTCAGTTAACCATTTTCCAGAGATTCCTTTTTGTTGGTGAGAATGTCCATTATTCATACGTATCTCAAATGGGAAGTGGATATTCCTTTTTCATTCCCTCCTCCCCTTCCTCACTCACGCCCTCCCTTCTTTCCTTGTTCCTATTCTTTCTCCCCACCCTTCCTCCCTTTCTGTGCTCCTCCCTTCCTTTCCTTCTTTCTCCCTTTTTTGCATGCAAGGGAATGGAATTTCAAGGCATCGGTTAACGACCAGGTCTTGATATATTTGACTATCCCTTAAGTCTAGCGTATCGCCACATTCGCACTGCACAGCCATGGAAGAAATTATTCACGGCATTCAGACTGCCGTGTTGCAGCGCGGTTTACACAAGTCGATGTTTTCAAAAAGCAGCTGAGTTTACTGATACCCTCTGTCGGACACACTGTACTGTATTCGCATACGCTCTTAAGGGTCATCTCACAATGACTTGTATTTTGAAAATGGACTCAGTGTATGGAATATTCATTAAAACCAACTTCTAATATGGTGTAGTGTAATATAATGCAAAATATGCCAATCAATAATTAGGTTCACTGTAGACTAGATACGATATGGAATATGTAGATCTATGTGTAAAAGATAAGCTAAAATGTACTAAAACTTTATTTAGCAGATTACTGTTGGGTTCAAGTCAATACACATATCAATTTTAAAAGCTCCTCACCAACAGTAAACATTTATAGATATTTCTACTAGTGTAACTTTACAGAAACGGAACATTTTATTTCGCCATGTTGCATTTAAACCCTGATTTGAAAGTAATAATAGTGAAATTGTTCACCACAGAGAACTGTTTAGCCCATCATTAATTCACAATCTATAGGTTGGGTCACTGAGAGGAAATTTTGAGCTTTGAGGGGCGCATAGTGAAGATCCATTGATCTATAAGAAAGCAAATGGCGGTTTATTGACCCGAAATAACCGCTGCCAAAGAAGGCAATTATGAATCCATTCTCTGGGTAGCAAACAATGCGTCGTATTGGACTATTGCTGAAGCACTGTTGTGTAATTAAACTCGCTTTCAGGCTTTCCATCTGCGCATGCACGCAAGTAATTGAATCATATTAAATACCAGTCCACCGACAGCTCAACTGTAACTTTTTGCTCCCACAAAACCAGAGAACTTCAGGGGTAAATCCATATGATGCGGACCCTTCATGCAGTGTGCCTGCATTGAGCGTGGTCAGACGTTTATCCCGTTTCATTTTAACAGTTATAACAACATGTGACGTGACAGATTTGGGAACTGCCAATAGCTATGTGTAGTGCAATTTGACAGCTACATAGATAAATAAGTTAATTACGAATCGAAACCTTCTGTCAGTCAAAAATGACATACGTACTCAAGAAACTAACTCATAATTAACTTACTTGATTCCATTTAAATCTGAAGAGCTTAACCAAATATTCATTAGTCGTTATCATCATTGAAAATGGGGTTTAAGCCGTATAGTCCTGTTCACACAGCAAAACTATTCTATCTTCTTCTCGGCCTACCTATATTTCTTTTGATTTTCTGTACCACGTACAGTAAGTAGGGGAAGTATTGTATTCCACCCAAAATGTCTATGTCGAGATTTCACCGGAAATATATTTTGATGTTCCCTGAACAAAAATAAGCATTTTTAGAAAAAGGTCCGTACGTGTGTGTTTGTGTGCGCATCTCTCCAATTTTTTTCCAATAAATTTTCTACTTATATTATTTAACAAATGTAATATAAGCAATGCCATCAATATTGTAAAACATAAAATTTAGTTACATTTTGAATTCAAATTAAACACCCTAAAACAAAATAAGTACCATGTGAAGCGTTATACCAATTTTTACTTTCTCTACTGGTAAGTAGGGGAAGTATTGTATTCCACCCAAAAATTCTATGTCGAGACTTCACCGGAAATATGTTTTGAGGCCCCATGAATCCAAAAAAGCATTTTTAGAAAAAGGTCCCTCTGTGTGTCTGTCAGTCTGTGGACAGCATAACTCAAAAACGAAAAGTCGGTTAAAAGTCAAACTTGGTATTTGAGTTTAATGTCTTTCAAGGATGCGACACGAAGATTTTGAAGAAAATAGCCCCACCCTACACTACCCTTTACATGGAAGATTTTTCGAAAATTTTGATTTTCTTGAACATGGCTCTAACGATTTTGATTAAAATCCTCAGATGTTTGAGATATTGTGATGGCAAATGAAATGTATATCTTGAATTTTCTGGCTATAGCCCCTGTAGTCGTATTTACTTTGGAGGACTTTTGCAAAACTGGTAAACCGTTAGAGATAGACCAAATTATACTATACAAAAAATGCAGATCTTGCTAAAATACACAATTTATGTCTCAATAATATTTCTTGTAGGGTTAACCATTTCGGAGATATTCCTTGTTATGTGTGCGAGTTTCAGAAAACTTGGAACTTTAGCGAAATTCAACAACGTTGTTCATTTTTTATATGTTAGCCGTGCAAAGAGAACGGAATCTCAAAGGTCAAAAGGATTTGACTGTCGCACAAAGCCTGCTGTATTCTAATATTCCCCTTGCACCTGCAAGGAAATAAGCAATAAGATAATTTGTACGAATATTTATCTTAACTAACATGGAGATATAGGAATAAGTGTTTGTAAGAATGGTTAGTACAAGAGTAGAGAAAGTCATGTGAGTGCAACACGTCAGATTTTTAGAAAAACGTCCGTCCGTGTGTGTTTGTGTGCGCATCCCTCTTCATTTTATTCCAATAAATGCTCTACTTATATGATTTAACAAATTTAATATAATCAATGGCATCAATACTGTTAAACGTAATATTTAGTTACATTTTGAATTCAAATTAAGAGTATGAGCATTTACATGTTTAACACTCTAAAACAAAATAATTACCATGTGAAGCGTTATACCAATTTTTAAATATTTCCTTTCTTGTAATTTCTTAGACTATTCGTCTTAAATACCAGAGTCACGTTTATTCCTGATCGAGTGCAATATTATTAAGCGATGGTTTGCACTTCCGTGTGTAATATTTTTCACACTCGCTAGAATGGCAAACCGCAACCCGGAACGTATGTGTGGGAGTCGATTTGCGAGAAAATCCCCCGAGAAGCTATGCCAAGTGGAAAGATATAAAAGAGCCAAGGGGATGGAAACTGTGCGTTAGGGTTCTTTCTACTTGTTAAACAGCCAGCACCAGGAATCGTGGCCTGGCGCAGGACACACCCTGGAGAATTTCACGCGCCAGCAACTCCTCGTTCTCTCTTTCTCTTCCGTTTCTGCTGGTCGAAAGACGTCCAAATCTAATCGCCCTCAAACAGGAAATGAAGTCCTAACACACGGATCAAGTTTTCCACTTAGACTTGTACCTGTAAGACAATGCGAAATAAACGCTCTCTGAATTTCAATAAAGAATAAATAAGCAGAACTGGACAAGACAAGCAAGCAGTTCAATGGAGTACCCTGTTACACGTAGAATTCAAGCTTAGTGGTGAAAGAGCCTAGAAACTGAATACTTATACCCAGGTTACTATTAAATTGTCAATCAAAGCACATACCTCTGATATGAATGGGAATATTAAGTTATTGAATACTAAAGCATATACATCTTGGGGTGCCGATGAATGAGGGCCCCAGTCCCTTAGGCATTGGACAGCCCTCTGAAATTAGTTACATGCACTTTTTGACGTTATTTATTCTGTAACTGCTGTTAATAACTTACTTCAAATTTGTCTTTTTCAATAGACTTATTTCCAGCAACATCCCTCATACTTTCCCTTTGCCTAAATTCATGATTGTTTTATATTATATATTTCATTCTAAAATTCATTTGCCTCCCTCCGCAGTTTTTTGCTTTTTATGTTTCATCGTCATTTACTAATAATTTTCTACATCGATTCCCTTTCTTCTTGTCCTTTTATCACTATCAATTTCTTTCCTCACTTAACTTTCCCTTTTTATACTAACTTGATTTTAAACTAAAACTTTTACTTTCATCCCTTCTAACACCCCTGACTGCGGTTAACTTAATCGCTTGTTCTTTATTGTCACACGACGCGGAGCAGCATTTCCCCTATATACCTATCAACATATTTTAAAATCTGATACCCACTTCCTCGAAATACTATCTTTCCAAGTGCGTGCTTGTCTTTTCTGTTCACCCTTCTTCCACTCCCTGTGCTCACTACTCTACACACATACGTAATGCCTGTTTCTCTATACTCCCATTCTAGCTGATGGTATAGCATATATTCTTGTTTACTAAGTTTATTTGCACATAAATTTGAAATTCCTCTTTGCTATTTGCATAATTTGCGCTATCTTCGTATTCAGTGCTAATCGCTGTTTCCTAGTCATCCGCTATCTTCTGTCTTTTTACCCTCCGCCATCTTCTTTCTTGTCGAATTACCGTGGCCAATCATAGCTCCATTCTTCTCATGCTTCTGGTATTCTACTTGGTTACCAATGCTCTTAAAACGGATTGTGGAAAGGTCAGAAGTAAATTTCAATAGAAGTACTAGTAAGCAGGAAAATAAATACACAAATATATAAAAAATGTTAAGCCAGAATTTTAAGTGATTTTTCTCTTTATCGAAGGAGTGTCACAACAAAATAGTAATGTGCTTTTGTTTATGTATAACAACTCGTAGAAGAAAAATCTCACTCTAAAGCTGCCCATCTAGAACTTATCGAATACCAAGATACAATTCCAGGTTCCTTATATAAGATGGAAGGTATCGTTTCGGCAATACGTTAACCAGGGATTCTACATTAGCGTAACAGATATTCCCAACACAATCATTGTTAATAAAGAACTGTTCCGAAGAAAAGAAAAATTGTGTCAAATATTTACAGCCATCCAGCGTGACTAATAGACATAAATGGCATTATTTAATTAACTGTCGCACAAACTGCGTAATGTCTTTTTATCTTAAGTCAAGTGCATGACATTTTAACATTGAATTATGACTAAATCCATTAGAATTAAGGTGAAAATGCATTGCAGTATTGATGTTTACGTGATGTTACACCCAGCATGTAGTATACCTGGTTAACGTATGACCGAAGCAGTGCTTTCCACCCATTATGCATTAGGAATCATACCCCAATACATTTTGCTTTACATCAATTATTTCTTCTTATAGGAAACAAATTTCCTATACAATTGGAGCCCATTCTCCTGCACTGATCTTAACCTTACTCATTTTTTACTTTCTCTACTGGTAATTAGGGGAAGTATTGAATTCCACCCAAAAATTCGATGTCTAGATTTCACCGGAAATATATGTTTTGAAACCCCCTGAATACAAAAGAAAGCATTTTCAGAAAAACATCCGTGTGTGTGTCTGTCTGTCGACAGCATAACTCAAAAACGAAAAGTCGGTTAAAAACCAAATTTGGCGTTTAAGTTTAATGTATTTCAAGGATGCGACATGGAGATTTTGAAGAAAATAGTCCCAGCCTAACTACCCCTTACATGGAAAATTTGCCGAATAATTTGATTTTCTTGAAAATGGCTGTAACGATTTTGATTAAAATGTCATATGTTTGAGGTATTTTTATGACAAATTATATATTATAATGGCATTTTCAAATTTTGCACTTTCTGGTTATAGCCCCTGTAGTCCATATCCTGGACGAATTTTCCATAACTCGTAAACCGTTACAGATATACCAACTCATACTACAGAAAAATTTGGATCTTGTTAAAATACACAATTTATGTCAAATTTTCTTGTAGGGTGAAACATTTCGGAGATATTCCTTGCTATGTGTGTGAGTTTCGGAAAACTTAAAACTTTCGGGAAATGGAACATCTTTGTTCACTTTTTTATATGTTAAGTGTGCAAAGAGAACGGAATCTCAAAGCTTTAAAAGATTTGACTGTCGCACAAAGCCTGCTGTATTCTAATATTCCCCTTACACCTACAAGGAAATAAGCAATAAGATAATTTGTACAAATGTTTATTTTAAGTAACACGAAGAACATATAGGTATAAAGGTGTGTAGGAATGGTTAGTTCAAGAGTTCAGAAAGTCATGTGAGTACAACACATCAGACTTTTTCTCTTATGCCAACTATTCTCCCATTTTTACTTTCTCTACACCTATACTAAATAGGAGAAAAATTGCATTCTACAGGAAAAATTTCATATCGGGACCGCCGAAAATACAATTTAGGAGCACCTTGAATCCAGAAACAACATTTTTAGAAAAAGGTTCCTGTCTGTGTGTTTGTATGTCCGCGTATGTGCATGAGTGTAAACAGCAAAGGTCAAAAAGGTAAATAAACAATGCATTTAAGGCATTACAAGAATGTGACAATATATTTCAGGAAATCTCCCAATCCGGACTACGCTTTACAGAGAACATTTCTGAAAACATTGACTATTTTTAAATGCCTGACTATTTTTACTGAAATACCATATAATTAAGATTGTTTTCTGACATATCAAATGTATATCTTAAGTTTTCTCGGCGTGTCCTTAGAAGTCCACTTCAGCCTGCATGTCGGTCTGGGTGGCTCAGTTGGTCAGACACTGGCCTACTGATCCCAAGGTCACGGGTTCAAATCCGGCCCACGCCGATGGTTTTTAAGTGTGCTTAAAACGACAGCTCCATGTCAGTAGATTTACTCACATGTAAAAGAACACCTGCAGGACGAAATTCCGGCACACTGGCGACACTGATGTGATCTTGGCAATTGACAGCGTCGTTGAACAAAATATTTGTTTAATTCATCCCGCAAGACTTTAGCATAGCTGGTTAGCGAAAGATAAAATCTTACTGTGTTGTATTACTAAACCTAACACAATAAGCAGGGTAAAACAGTTCTATTATTGAGACAACAACCCTATTCGTGCTAAATAACCTAGAGATTGCATCTCACTGAATATCTTGCAGCTCCGCTTCCGCTAGGGGAGTCTTTTTTTATAGGAATACACCAACGTGCCTCCCATTCAAGAATTCTCCTCCCTATCTCCCAGTAGGAATATTTTTTGCATTAACGAGGTAAAAGTATAAAGAGGGTGGTTCTTTATTTAGAAAACGTTTTGGGAATATTGGCCCATTCGTGCTGAGAATTATCAAGCTTTATTCCGTCCACACATTTTCCACCCCTTATTCCATTGTCGATGTTTTTATGCCACCCCAATAGAATTTTTATTTTTAACCTAAAGAATATAAGAGGTAAACTTGGTCGAAAGCAGTGTAAAGGTGTAACACACACACACACACACACACACACACACACACACACACACACACACACACACACACACACACACACACACACACACACACACACACACACACACACACACACACACACACACACACACACACACACACACACACACACACACACACACACACACACACACACACACACACACACACACACACACACACACACACACACACACACACACACACACACACACACACACACACACACACACACACACACACACACACACACACACACACACACACACACACACACACACACACACACACACACACACACACACACACACACACACACACACACACACACACACACACACACACACACACACACACACACACACACACACACACACACACACACACACACACACACACACACACACACACACACACACACACACACACACACACACACACACACACACACACACACACACACACACACACACACACACACACACACACACACACACACACACACACACACACACACACACACACACACACACACACACACACACACACACACACACACACACACACACACACACACACACACACACACACACACACACACACACACACACACACACACACACACACACACACACACACACACACACACACACACACACACACACACACACACACACACACACACACACACACACACACACACACACACACACACACACACACACACACACACACACACACACACACACACACACACACACACACACACACACACACACACACACACACACACACACACACGCCTATGGGTGCGTGCACCTATGCATACATAAACTTTGCAGAGAGCATATACAGCTACATAAAGATCCCTTTAGTTCCTAAATAATTTCTCATTGAGTGACAAATATTATCCAATAGTTTGTTTTAAAAGGAATTTTTAACTCACCCGTAGTTCTCACTGTTTTAATTAGAACTCATACACACACCCATATGCATATATAGACAGTAAAATAGGTAGATTCCTGTAGAACGTAAATAATTCCCCATCGAGTATGAAATGTTCTTCATATTTGGCTTTAAAACAATTCTTAACTCGTCTATACTTGTCACTGCTTTTGTGCATTAGTTCACACACGCACACCTTCGTAGAGAACCTATGGATGCATAATTTAATGGATCCATTCCTTTAATTTTTAAAGAATTTCCCATTGAGTGACGAATATTCATCATCGTCGATCTCAGAGATCCGCATGTGGCAGTGGTGGACAAGGCGTCGTCTGAGCTTGTTTTCCTCGGGTTCTCTGGCTTCCCCGCCAATCATTACTCCAATTGCTCCATTACTTCTCCAATCGTCAATTTTGTCTCCATTTTATATCATCCTCTTCCTCACTCTCATACCTGAGACTGGGCTGACTACCCGCTTCCAGGTCTTCACTTTATCCGATCCATAGGCTCCTCGCCTCCCTAACAGGCATCTGACCCTATGCATAGGCTTGTAAGTCTTAGGGGAGAGGTAAATCCTTCATTTGGGGAGAATAATGAGTTGAAAAAAGTATCACTGTTCCTTTTTACATTTGATCACACACAAAAACACACACACACACAGGCGGCGCCGTGGCCGAGCGGTTAGTGCGCTCGCCTACCACCTAGGCGGCCCGGGTTCGATCCCAGGGACCCGCATGTGGTATTCGTGGTGGACGAAGCGGCGTCAGGGCGGGTTTTCTCCGGGTACTCCGGTTTCCCCCGCCATTTCATTCCACCGGTGCTCCATCTTCATGTATTATCAGTGTCACCGCCTGCGGTGCCGTAGTAGTAAAAGCGGGCGTTAAACACTACAACAACAACAACAACAACACACACACACACAGACACAGACACAGAGGTTCTCTACTTGCATAGCTAGTGAGCTAGAGGGACAGTCCAAAACCTAGCTTTGTTTATCCTAACGGAAGATAACTTAGCATATATTTTAATACATATAATTCTAACCTTGCTTTTAGGTTAAACGTTGCCTGGTAATTCACCAGCTGGTAGTCTGCAGTAATGGTACAACACAAAGCGATATGCTATTTTTAAAATAGAACGTTGTAATGAACGTACTCCACCAAATAACAAAATTAGTATAAGAAATCCTAAACCATAACCCCATCCAAGTATCTGGTGATATCGGTCTATCGAAGACTAAGAAACGGAGAACTATATGGTGACCCGATCAGCCCGATATTCTTCCACATCATGACTGCAGACATCTCAGAGATAATTATCATGATAAGTACAGAAGATAAGAAAGAGCGGCCACAGGTGCTAATCAGACTCACACTAAAGCCCAACAGATAGTTTTCAGTAGAAGTGGTAAACTCACAGTAACTGTAACAGTGACCGTTCAAAACGAACCACTAGAACTAGTACTAACGTTCAAATATCTTGGAGTTACTCTCCAAATAACACTGACGGCAGTGATACTATTTGGAACGGCCATAGCTCCAATAGCTACATATAAGTTAAAAAAGCAAAACAAATTCAAAGATGTTTCAACTCTAGAAAAGCCAAAGTCAAAAGAAACGAATCATGAATATCGAGAAGGCAGCGCCGTCAATATTGGCTTACGCCTTACCGAAAGAAACTTTCCTCATGGAAGACATTAGAACGCAGGTACTACTAGGAACAGTGGCGGCTCGTGACTTACCGCAGTGGGTGTGCAGTGTATTACATCCTCTCTACCTTTACTTTTGTCTCTCTGACTCGCACCACACAGTTCTAATTCTAATTCGCCCACCTACACCCTCACGCACCCACCTATACCAACCCCCACATACCCACACACAAGGTGCCCCTAATCGACGCTGGTGAGCGTCTAAGTTTGAGAACGAATGGTTGTGATAATTTAGGATTTATTTTGGTATTCTAATTCGGAAGGTATGTAACCCTTTAGCCATCTGTGTACTGCAGATTAACGACGATGTTATTAATTCTTGCGGTGTGCTACATTCCTTCATAGCGTCCTTGGTGCGCATTCTACTACATTACTTGTGTAGTTCCAATGAGTAACGTTTCTACAGCAGTGTGACACAGCGGCGGAATTGGCCGACATGAGCTTCAGCACACTGATGTAAATGTGCGGAATCACCACAACGTCGCATATCCAAATCGATGGAATGGTAGAGGTGGAGACTGTTCTATGGGCAGTGTGATATGCATTTTATGTATGTAATACTAATATTAACTATAATTATATTTTTTACATTAAATGGATAGTTTCGTGAACTTATTCTATTCTGAAAACCCCTTGTAATATCACCTGCGATGGCGATTATGATTGTGCTATAGACGCCCTCTCTGTCGGTAAAAACCAATATATTTTCTAACCGCATGTTAAAGGGAGACAAAAGCTACTATAAAACGCTTTTAATATTATATAGGATGGAGCGATGAAAGGAAGGCCCCATCCCACAGGATTCAATGTGTTCCCTCGTGATGGTGGCAGATTGGTTCCTACAGTGACACTGATGGGAGGACCAGCCGGTAATCACCACCACTGGCTGTCACTTCGGGACTGATTGCATTCCCACACAAAAGGGGATTGGGGTGTGGCATTTTTGTAAGGGAAAATTGGGGAAGGGTGTTCCTAACATGTGGAAGTGACAATTACCAAGAAATCTTTTCTCGTGCCCACACAATAGAACTATCTGCGAGGACATTCCCCCAGTTTCTCAAACCTTCTAACCTACCAAATGCAGTAAACCTTGCAAATACTGTATTCCAAGACACAGCGTCTGATGTGTTATACTCACACGGCTTTCTCTACCCTATATTGTGTTTTTTGTGCAGCTACCATATGCTGTTTTTCCAAGGGCTTATTACTTCCTCTACCAGGTACAGAAACCGAATTTAGCAAAAAGCACTACTTGGGAGCATCTCTCGGTGCCTTGTCGTCTTAAGGGGGTTTCAAAGGGAGTGAGGCATAACAACTGACCAATGAAGAGTTGCTAGTTGCAATATGCGGCTATAGGCGTGGCGCTGTGGATAAGATAAGGTGGGGTGGGAAAGGGTACATACATAGCATAGCATGTTCTTTAGATTTATCTCAAAATTCTTAATGGATGTTATGGAAAATGTTGTAAAGGTTGCTTTAAATAAGCAGCAACTATTGAGTTAAAATATTTGTGTTATAGGAAAGACTTTGTCCTTAGAATAACAAAAAAGTGTAATGCTTAGAACTGAATAAAATCCAATATTACATTGGAAAAGATGAAAAACGTTTAATCCTTCTACATATTTTCCTATATTTTCCACTTGAATTAAAATTCGCCTCAAACTAGCTTTAACAAGTTTGTCTATTATGTTCCATTGTAACAGTTTCTGCTTTCAAACAATAGGTTTTGTTCTAAAATCTATGCAATTAACCGCCTTTCTTGTGGCCATTAAATCCAACAAATTAATATATATATATATATATATATATATATATATATATATATATATATATATATATATATATATCGAACTGTGTTTTTTCAACTTGACAGACCACGTGTAGTTTTTGATGAGTACGGCATGGTGTGAAACAGGCAACAGTTGTAGCTTAGTGAGCCACGATTTGGCGAGTCAACAGAAATAATCAATACTTCCTTTTCTTGCCGGTGTCATTGCTTGTAACTGAAGTCCGAACCTTTATACAGGAAATGAAAGGTTGCGGAGTTTGGACTATAGCAAGTGGGAGGGATAAGCCTGTCACATGATTACAACACAGAGGAGGCAAGGTACAGTCGACGTAGCAACGTTGTAGATAAAGTTTTTGCATAACTTTCATTTAACGTTGTCACTTTTTGCAGTAACATATTCACTCCCAAATTCTTGTACATGTTCAGCAATATGTGGATATTTCGATTTTCGTACTGCAGGCATTTTAGTGAACACATTCGAGAGACACTATGCGCTGTAGGCAGTGTGTTTTGTGCTGTCACTGTACACTCACAATGACGTCACGCTCTGCCCTTGTGGAGGTAACTTGCAACCAGCTCATTTGGGGATATCTGTATAAAGTTTCGAACCCTAGTTATAACTATGTGTATCCAGTAGCATGAATGCTGACGTCATTGGAAAGGGGAAAAAGAGGAAAAGAAAGGAAAAGTACGGAAGAAAGCCTCGTTAAATAATTATGATACATTTTACTTAATTCATTTTGTGTTCCTACAGTAAGCAGGTAATGCATTCCACCCAAAAATTCGATATAAGGATTTCAGTAGAAATACTCGTTTTGAGGTTCCCAGAATCCAAGAAAAGCACTTTTAGAAAAAGGGTCTTCTGTCCGTGCATGTGACCATCTCTCTGTGAGCAGCTAATTTGAAAACAAAAGCCGGTTTAACACTAAACTTGTTATTTATGGTCAGGATCACCCAAGGATGCAACACGAATATTTTCAAGAATATCTCCACGCTCCTTGTCGGTCTGGGTGGCAAGGTCACGGGTTCAAATCCGGCCCAGGTCGATGGTTTTTATATGCGCTTAAAAACGCCAGCTCCAGGTCAAAATAACTCCCGAGGGACGAAATTCGGGCACACCGGTGATGCTCATGTGATCCTGGAAATTGATAGCGTCGGTAAACAACCCACCCTCCCTTACATAGAACATTTTTCGAAAATTCTTATTTTATTAAAAATAGCACTAACGATTTTTATCAAAATACGACAATGGTTAGAGTATTTTCATTAGAAATACAATGTATATCTTTAATGTACTGGCAGCTTCAGAAGACCTATTTGCTCTGGGTTACTTTGGCATAACTGATGAATCTAAGAGTTAATCTTACTACATAAAATTGTACATCTGGACAAAAATAAAATTGTCTAATGCATAAGAGGTTGAATCAGAGACTGAAAAAGTCAATGCCATAGTCGGGATTTGAACTATGGCTTGTGTGTTTAAAAACACCAGCAGTAAGCTTGTTGGCATAAATTAACAATAATATCTAATGCATTTTCTATGGAGTGGATAATTTATAGATACTCTGTTATTTGTCTCAGTTTTCCAATACTTATACTTTTATCAAATGTGACGTCGTTTCTCATGTTTTATCTCTTGAATTTATAAGCCATCATATAACTATCAGCTTTAAAACATTTGACTATCACCTAAAGCCTATTGAGTTCTCATATTCCCCTTGCACCTACAAGAAAATAATAACGAAAATGTTTATCTCGATTCACATAAACAATTTTTAACAATAGTTTGAGCGGGAGTAGACAATGTAATGCGAGTACAACACATGTTTCTTTTATATCTACTTCGGGTTATGCGACTGAAATACACATTTACCATTTCGTTGCAGATACAAGGTAATTATATGTTTTAAACAAATCTATATTATTCAGTTAATCAAAATTCTGGTTACTTTTATAAATACCAGATAGTCAAGTTATAGGAGCAAAGACTGCCGCTTACTGCCAGAAAATTCAAGATGCACATTTTATTTGGCATGTAAAAATACTTAAAACATATGACATCTATCAGAAACGTTTGAACCATTTAGAAAAAATCTGATGTGTTTTACTCACATGACTTTCTCTACTCTTGTACTAACCATTCTTACAAACTCTTATTCCTATATCTTCTTCGTGTTAGTTGAGATAAACATTTGTACAAATTATCTTATAGCTTATTTCCTTGTAGTTGCAAGAGGAATATTAGAATACAGTAGACTTTTTGTGCTAGTCAAATGTTTTAAAGCTTTGAGATTCTGTTGTCTTTGCACACTTAACATATAAAAGAATGATAAACGATGATCCATTTCACGACAGTTCTAAGTTTTCCGAAGCTCACACACATAACAAGAAATATCTCCGAAATGGTTCACCCTACAAGAAAATTTATTTGGACATAAATTGTGTATTTTAGCAAGATCTACGTTTTTTGTATTGTATGATTTGGTCTATCTCTAACGGTTTAACAGTTATGCAAAAGTCGTCCAGAGTAATTACGACTACAGGGGCTATAGCCAGAAAATTCAAGATAAACGTTTCATTTGTCATAAAAATATCTGAAACATATGACATTTTAATCAAAATCATTAGAGCCATTTTCAATAAAATCAAAATTTTCGAAAAATGTTCCATGTAAAGGGTAGTTTAGGGTGGTGCTATTTTCTTCAAAATCTTCATGTTGCATCCTTAAAAGACATCAAACTTAAATACCAACTTTGGTTTTTAACTGACTTTTCGTTTTTGAGTTATGCTGTCCAGAGACTGACACATAGACACATAGACACACACACGGACCTTTTTCTAAACACGCTTTTTTTGGATTCAAGGGGTCTCAAAACATATATCTCCGGTGAAATCTTGACATCGAATTTTTGGGTGGAATGCAATACTTCTACTTACCAGTAGAGAAAGTAAAAATGAGTAGTAATGTACAAATTATTCATCGAGAATAAATGAAAATGTGTTGCATTTTAGGAATATAGTGGAATTATGGGATATAGGGCACACGGCGAAGGGGAACACCTCGAATGTCACTCCCCAGAAGGAACAGATGAAATGAAACAACCATACGAAGCTTCAGGACACAAGGAATTCTGAGACCTGTGGAAGTCCCACGCGTTCTCGAATCGAGAACTCATAGGGAGTAATTCTACCTTTGCGCAGCTGAAACGTTGTTAAATGTTCGAAATGAAGAGGAGTTGTTGTTCAATAGGTGTAATAGCCAGCAGAGTCACTAATGTTCTATTTCTGTCGTGACGTAGGTGATGCCCTCTGGACTAACTTTTGACTCTTGTGGGAGCAGTTGTTACTGTATGGCGGGGAAACCGTATTACCGCCACATGCAGATCTACCTGGTCGACTTAAGGGACCCCAATCTAAATTTTCCAATTTTCTATTTATTTGTAGTTCATTTTGGAATTTGAATGTGCATTATCCATATTATTTGCATGTTTTCTTGAATTATGTAATTGTAGTTTATTACTTGATCTTTTAACCCAATGGAAATGACATTTATAGGACCTTATTCTTGTCGCAGCAATTTGGAAACCAGTATGTGATATTTTAGTTGTAAGAGCGCAACTTGTTTTCGGTATTGCTGGAAGTTCACATTGGTTAAAAAATGGAACACTGTTGTGTACACGACGTCCTTGACAAAGTCACTTATATCTGTGAACCTCTTCGGAGACCCAATGTGTTTTCTAGAAGACACAAACACTGGATCACTTTTTCCTGACTATCCGTAAATGCGAGAAACGCTTACTTTACACACACCACACGCTTTAGCAGTGAGGCGTTGAGCATTTATTAAATCAGGTTAATTCCTGTGTTCCTCATTGATGTATCTTTTAATAAATGTATAGACTAGAAGTAGTATTTCCAGCCCGACTTCTCAATACTTGGCTCAGCAACTAACCGCTAAATACAACGTTCAACGTGTTTAACACTTGCTGTATTGCCATCTTAACAGCATCAAATACCAACCTTTTAACAGCAAGTGAATACTGACTTACACTCGTACGGTTAATAAACGCCATCCCCAAATACAAACAACACAATCGCAAATATGTCACCGCTCACATTCTGCAGATCCATGCTACCGGGATGGTGAGCGTTTGCTCCCTCTCTCCCCTTGTCTGCCTTTCTCTCTTTCTCTACTTTAACAAAGGCCTTATCTTGTTCTACACAATTCTTTTACCACCACCATGTTCATAGTAAATATTGCAAATCTTGTAATTACAAGTAGATGTACAGGTAAACATAGTATGGCCCTCAGACTTATTATATAATTTACGGATCTCCTTATATGTTTGTATTATGAAAACAACTTTTAGCTGAAAATACCTATGTTTTATTATTATGTTCCAAACATTACTCTCTATGTTCCTCCTGAATTATTTTTGAAAAATTTGAATCTTAGTGCATAAAGGGTAACAGAAAGGTTCCTTAAGCACTTGTCGCGCCTCTGTTAATGGGAATGCAATATGATAACATAGCAGGGCTCCGATTGGTTTCAACTTGCTCAAAGAGAAACATCATCCTATTTGAAAGTCAATGTAGAGAGTAATCACAATGTATATCACAGCTTGTATAAACCCACTTTTATAGTTCTGTCACATCACAGAAGCCTAAAAATGCTAACTAGTTAGTGACTCATTTCTTCTGTAACATGTGTTGGGAACATCCTAATGCCAGTGATTTGCATTCTCAGAAATGTCTTAATGTAAAGCGATCTGCATGATTCATGTTGGCGGGGGGAGGAAGACTAGGGTGAGGGGTGGCAATCCACAAAATGACTAGGGGCGATACCACTTGATCAGTAAACACGTGTAACGTCTGTGATTTTGCAGACGCAATCTGAACATCACGATAGGGAGAATGTAAGGTCAGACGTGATGCTAATGATAAATAATGGGCTAAGTCTCTACATTGGAAGCATTGTTCTGGAGATTCCAAAGAGACGTTAGACAGAAGAACATTTGGTAAACCTCAGAAAAAACTGAAGATTATATTTTCATAACAATCGGATGGAAGGAATTCTACATGATGGGAGTAATACTTTATACTTTAACGGGCCACTTTAGTTTTCTCAATATCAGCCATTTCTAAAGCTCCAGGAGGGCATTTAAACATCCTAGCGGGGTGAGCGTTCCTCGATAAACTTCGTCGCTGCAACTTTGAAATGCTTCGTTTTCACTGACTTTCATTTTAGCCTCTTGCAAGGAATTTTGTATCAGAAAGTTTGCGAATTAGCTATGTTGAGATGGATTTGGTATATCAAGCAGAAACGCCACAAATCTGACGCAGGTTTTGCTTCCAAACAAAGAAATGCCGTCAATGGTCCGTAATTTTGTAATCTTACGAGATTATTTCAGTGTTCCAGTTATGTATTAGACACTGTTTAGGTAGTTAATAGCTTATAAGTTATGTGTTAGTCTAAATTAAAGCTGTAACAAACAGATATTGTATGAATTTCGTGTATAAATTAGCGAAAGTGCATAGTGTACAGGTTAGCTAAGAACAATGGATTTCTAAATTTTGTGAGCAATGTGAAGGCGAAAGGAAAGTTTTCATACTAACAAACAACCCAGCAAGCTTAACATTCTCAGAAACTGCTACTGATGCCAGTAAGAAAACAGAGGATCCCACATATGATGCTGGGGAATTTTTGGTTGATTGGGTTTACAAAATACAAAAATATATTTTTTAACTTTAAAATCCATTTTTCTCAATATTTTTCAGCATTTTTCACCATTCTAACTGCTCCTTGGACTTTAATTAATTAGCTTGAAATTTTCAGGCCAGCTTCAAATATTCAAGTATTAAAATTTATCTTGCGCTGGACAAAATATATTAAATAATTGAGCTGAATTAACATATTTTTCATAACTCACACTGAAAAAACTGAAAATATCAATAAGATGTATACAAAACATTTTTTCTCTTAAACTTAACTAAATCTAAGCAATGGCAATATGACAATTTCTTTATGTCTATGCCTATACTAAACTCAGGAGAGATACAGTAAAGTGTAGGGTCCAAGGGTCATTTCATATTAGTATATCAAAAATGATATATTTTAATAAATACCTATACTAATAATTTAAACACGATTTGACATAGAACTTTGGAATTTGGTGCTGCACACTATATATTTTATGTTCTGAGTGTGTGGAAAAAATTCAAAGCAATCAGAAGAAAACTATTTTTTTTTAATTTTTATAGATACATTGCCTTAATGTGAACTAGAGCTAAATTACGGTTTGGTAGTTTTAGTACCTACATAAATGACGTAGTAAATTGCAGGATTAGTGGTGGTATTAGTAGCATTGGTAGGGAAAGAGACAATACAAAATACAAGGAATTAAATTTAATGAGACATCATCAAAAACTGTTATCAAAATTAAAATTGTGTTTTTCGGTTCAAAATAACATCAGTGTCTTTAATCTGAACTGTAGTATACTTAGATAATCTTGCAAATGATTTTACAAGGCATTAGTCTTTCGAGGGCTAAGTGGCTCCTTATTTAGTGTCGAGTAGGTTCCAAGTTCAACGCTTACGGTTTCTAGAGGAATCTGTAAAGCTTGAAATATAAACTATACGGTCAATATGAGGTAATGCACGATAGGTATGCATGTAATGTGGGTGGGTTGTTAATTGAGCAATTCTACTAGAAAAACTACCGTACCCTACACTTACTTATGATAGTCTACGATAGTTTTAACAACTCTAAACTGCACATTGCAACAATTTCTTGCCAAAATTTTTATTCGAGTCCTTATAAACGGCTGCAAATATTTAGGGCATAATGTGGAATTTCTGATGCTGTAACTCATTCACTAAGTGTTTAAGTTTAATTTATACCCAAATTTTTTTACCAAAAATCCAATTTAAACTCTCTTTCAAAACACTGATTTCTAAACTTACAGTGGTATATCTATAACCCACTAGGTTTCATTTTCTCTTTTTACCTTTTAAATGAAAGCCTACTAATCAAAATTTCCTTTAGAAGCTTCAACTTCACATAAATTTACATATAATATTGAAATGAACAAATGGAAAATGCATTTGAGTAACAAGTAAGACTCATTACGCATTTCCAAAGCTCTTGTGAACACTTTGATCCAAGGGAGCTAAATACAGCTAAACAGAATACGTTATTGATAAAGCAACATATTTTTTGTCAAAAGTACCCAACTCTCAATATCCACGAGTGTGTTTTAGCCAAACAACAAGATCGTTCGCTCAGACAATCAGAACAAGCGCTAGGAGGCAATTACTTAACAGGGTGCAATTTGTGAATTAATTGACCAAAGCCGAGTATCCGTTTTGGTATATGTTGAGTGCTTCAGCAAATATGATTGGCATACAAACCACTAAAGGTTATACACTTTTGTGAAGTTTGCTGAAAATGACCTGGCTGCTTTGCGAGGGCAATCCATTGTCATTTGTTTACTTTGGCATTTCAATCTGCAAACTACTGAAATACACAGCAAGAGTAAAAATCATATTACATATTTTAGCGTGTTTAAAATATGTTAATAAAGATGCAGCTTTACTTTAATGTACGTCGACAGGTGTTTATAAAATACTTCGACAACAGTCAGGTAACTCCACAAAGGACAATTTCAGACTTCACACAAACTCTGATAGTCTGTTACAACCCACCGAGCGTAGAGTCCACAAAAAAATTCAGGTGAGCATAATCTCCACTCTCGCAAATTTGCAAGACAGTTTGGGATCAGAGTTTTACAACCACTATTTCATATCTAGAGGTATTTATTTATCATATACGATTTACTATCTGGTTATTATTTTGTTTTGTACCATTTACCAATAGATCATTCTTTGCTTTAGTGAGTGTCGCCAAATGTTTTCCCAGGAATGGCTGAAAAACAATGTATTACACATTACAATGGATTAACAATCAAAACTTAAAATGAACAATTCAAAACAGTTTGGTGTTGATGAAATTTAAATTTAAACAATAATTCACAACACTATGCCAAGTAATGCAATAAAAATAACTAGTGTGTAGAGTCAATACAATGATTACTGCTATGCCATTTTAATAATTAATGCATTTTTTTCAGAAGAATGATAATTTGTTAATGACCAAAATAAATTGGAATTTATTTCAGATCAACTGCTCTTCTGTTACAACAGGATAAAATCACAATTCATGTAATTTCTTAATTTGGTTTTTTCGGTTGGCAATATAGAGTAAGTCGAACTGTACTAATCAAATTAACATTTCATAAGATTATATAGAATTTAACACTTTCTGCTGAAATTTTTGTGATATAGTGTTTAATTTAATATTTCATTTATGCAATAGTCCAGATAAATATGCAGTCAAATATTATTTGATGGCCTGGCCTTCCGAAGTAAATTCTGGAGCTCCACTCCTGAACTTTTCGAGTAGGTCTATAACGCTTCTTAAAGATAGAGAAGGTGCAATTTGTCATTAAATTTCTAATTTGAAGAAAATTCATATTAATTGTTGTTGGTTATTGGAGGAGCTTTGCTTTTTTTGTAACATTGTTTTTGTTCTAAAATGCTTTTTTTTTCGCTTAAGTTATGCGAAATGCATGCAATACAAGAAATAAGCATAACTTACACATATCTAATACGTTAAGTCAGATAAGCAACATCATATTATAATTATAAGGCTTAAAATTTTATTAAACCACATAATTTTGAAATTAGGCTATGAAACATAATAAATAAACACTCAACTGAGCCATAGTATAAATACGACGCCCTTAAGTATTTCAATTAATTTTCCTTGCAGTCCTTTTGCAACCGGTGTCAGTGGGCATCAGTGTCAACATCGCCTGCCTCACTTGTATACATGATTTTCTTCGAGCCAACACTGAACGGCTTTATTGTAGATATCGTGCCGCATACAACGTAACAATCATATAACTTTCTCTACTCTTGTTCAAACTATTCCTACACACTCTTATTCGTCTATCTTCTTCATGTAAATCGAGATCAACATTTGTTAACCTTACTGTTAATTTTCTTGTAGGTGCAAGGGGAAAACAGTAGGTTTTGAGCGATAGTCAGATCTTTTAAAACCGATCACTGTATGAAGGCTTTGAAAGTCGGTTCTCATTGCACGGCTAAAATATAAAAACGTGAATAACGTCCTTCCATTTAAGAAATTTTTTAGCTTTGAAAAACTCTGACAATAATAAGGAAGATCTCCGAAATGGTTGGCTCCACAAAACAATTCATTTAGAGAGTATCTTGAGAATGACATCTCAAAGTGCAGGTAATCCAACTTGTTTAGCAGGCTTTTCATATTGGCGACGTGGACTCATTTTTGACTAAGTGTGGTTTTGTCCTTTACTCAGAAAAATTGATGGTGGGCTACCGAAAATCATATTATTCATGAAGTTGCTCACCACGCTGAGTTATCAATCTCACATTTACGACACAAAAGTTGTGTTGATACACACATTTATATAAATTCCATTTTAATTTTTTTTTTTCGCAACCGAAGAGGAATGAAAGACTTTGTGGCTGGCTATTCAGCTGTAACACACACTGTTAGTAATTCTATGCATGAATTGTGAAGTGGGTATTGTGACAGAAGAATTATTAGTCGAGAATTCTAACCACCTCGTTCCCCTGACCACTCACCATGCGATTTTTATTTATGGGGAACGTTAAACAATAAATTGTAAGCATTAAAGTCACACACATTGAAAGAATTGAAAGACAAAATCACGAGAAAAATACAGGCAATCAGTCAATATGAACTTTTGCGAGTAAACCAGAATTCTTTTCCGAGATAAGGGATGTGTTCGCCTTGAAGATCATCAATTAGAACATCTGTTGTGATCTAGGTAAGTCAGTAGTTAGTGTACCGCACCTGTGACTTGCCTGTTGTTCACGCGTAACTCTAGCGGTGCGCGCGTCGGTCCACGCCCGGTCCCTTGTTGCCGCGGTGCGGTCCGGCAAGTCAAAGAACACACAGTACTTCGACTGAGGAAGCTGCTCTAAGGTTTCCAGGGAAACTTCAAAACAGTCGCAGTACTCCTAGATATGGAAAAGGCCTTTGCAATAACATGGCATCAGAGCCTACTGTAAGAACTTAGCGAGGCAGATCTCTCCGCCGCCCCCCCCCTACCACACCCCGGGATCGCACCCTCTGAGATCGAGTTGAGGGGAGGTTATCCTCATATCCATAGTGGCTGGAGTACCGGAAGGCAGTGTACTGTCACCATTGCTCTTCACCACATACATATCTGACTTCGCAGTCGAACCCAATACTGTTACGTGTCAGTATACCGATGATATACTGGCCCGAAACAAGAACCTTCGCTACTGCTAAGCTATACTGTACTTACCGCTATTGCAAAGGGGAGTGAGAGGTGGAGAATGTAGAAGCTCAGTTTTGCTGCTAGGCAAGGTCAGAAGCTGGAGGCCGTGTAGGAACCTGAGGTTGGGACGAAGGAGAATCCCTTGGGTGATCTCGCTAAATACCTCGGAGTACTACTCCGAGTGGGACCAACTTCACTCCACATGTCAGGGCTAAGGCAGGCCTGGACCACAACTCCCTCGGACAATTATACCTCCTTCTACGCTCCAAAATACCCACATACCTGAAACTGCAAGGTTTGGGGATCGGTGGTTCAAAGCACTATCGGCTGATTGCAGGCCGTGCAATATATGCACGGATATGCACATATCCTTCACACTCATTCATTCCATACAATATATACGCTGAGCGCGACAGACTAGCTGGTCAATACACCGGATCAATGTGGCCACTATCTTACTTGAGGACGCAAAAGCTACCACTTATCCAAGGATGCCTTGTGGTGGTGACTTCCGCTACTTCGTCCTTCAATTCTGCTCTCCCAAATGAAGTAAATATCAGGCTGTGTCACTGCTCACGGGCAACCGTGCAGTCATTCACCCCAACTACCACATCTGAAGAATCCTCATCTCCCACACTTCACTCCCTTTGGTTTCTCGCTAACTGACACTGCTCCACTTGCTGGTCACGCAGAAGGATCGCTAAGTGCACAACATTTGGGTACTGGGCACTCTTGAATGGTAGACATCCAAGTTGAGTTTCCACCGCACAGTCAGTAGCAAACAAGAGAATCCAGTCACACCTTCATCTGACAAAGACGCACAAGCTTGCGAAAAAAAGACATCTTTAACATCACAGGGCAAATTCGTAAAAACGGATGGGTACCGTGGTAAACCCGGGCGACCTGCTCTTGCTCTTGGCTCCTGACACAATCACAACGTTATGCGATCAACGATAACCGGCACATGCAGAATAAGTTATAAAAGCCCTTTATAGATGCGGCGTCTACTAATTATACTTGCGATACACGACCTGAAGGTAGCTGTGAGCTGAACCTTCTAAGCATTAAACAGCAATTGATCAGTTTAAATATTTGCGTCTACTTTAGAAGTCTAAGAGATGAGAAACATTTGGACCAGCCTGTATAATATGCACAATCCAGCCTATGGAATCTAGGTCACTGATTTTCTGAAGTGGTCCCGTTGCCGATGTGCGGTCAAGCGTTAACAGGTTGACGCAGAGGATGTTTCAGTCGAGCTGTTCTCTATGTACGCAAGAGGCACTTGGTACGCTCAGGCATTTGCTCCAAATACACTAATTTCTGTACAGACCAGAAATGCCCGCTGATACATATCTCTAGAATATCTCTTCGTCAGTGATTAACACAATTCTGATGCTTCCGCTTGACATTTCCAAAGCTAGCACCACCCCGTTAACTAAGTGCTCCGAGAATGAATATGCTCAACACCTAATATAGCTTTGATCCCGAAAATATGAAAACGCTGCCATTAACTTATACTCGTAGATGAAGTTAGATGCACCAATACAAGTTGCTATTATTGCTACTTAGGAATTATGTAAGATGGTATCGACTGTATACTTGAGAGAGGATTCTCAAATGTTCAGTAAAGTTCATTGCGGCACAGTTCCTTCACAAAATTGTTCACTAGACCCAAAAACTGTGGGTCACAATTTAATCAGGAATATGAGGTTTAGAAATAATGAATAAAATCTGACAACCCAAACTAAAAGTTCAATAAATAAAAATCTGATGTGTTACACTCACATGACTTTCTCTACTCTTGTACTAGCCATTCTTACAAACTCTTATTCCTATATCTTCTTCGTGTTAGTTAAGATAAACACCTGTAAAAATTACTTTATTGCTTATTTCCTTGTAGGTGCAAGGGGAATATTGGAATACAGTAGGCTTTGTGCGATAGTCAAATTTGTTAAAGCTTTGATATTAATCAACGAAAAAATCTTGGGAGTATTCCATTTCAATTATCTAGGATGTAATACAGGCTTTAAGTGTAACAAACACACTGAGAAGGAACCTTATATATTTCAAACTGTGTGTGGAACAATTGAAACAACTTTGGGAGGACAAAATATTAAACATATAAAAATGAAGTTCTTCAAACTTGAGGCTGTCATAATGTTATATATGGTTTTGCATCATGAACAATAGCAATAAAAAATAAATTAGTTAATCAATGCATAAAGAAAGAAGCAGAGAAGCAGAGAAGAGTTTAAAGACATACATAAAAGGATGCATTAGATAGAATGGATAGGTGACGGAGATGACAGCTAGCACCTTGACAACAATAGGCTTTTTTTAATTTACAGCCCCGGTAGGAACGGCAGAGATTAAGGAACCACCCGGCTTGGAGATGCTCGGCGGAGAATCATCTATGCCACTGGCTCATAGGCTCCCCTTCAGCGAGAACGGCGAAACCTCTTCCCAGCATTGGAGGCTCGAACGACCATTCTGTAACAGAGCCGATAAGAAGTTCCTAATTGCAAGGCTGTGCGCCATCTGTCCGGCGTTGTCCGAGACAGAGCCTCAGAGTCAACCTATAACGTAAAAGAGGCAGATGAAATGAGAGGAAACGGGAGAGAGGATACCCGTGGTGCAAGTCTCAAGTAGGACCTCCTAAATGCATGACACGCGACCGCGGTGAAGAGCATGTGCTACAAGTTGCTAAAATAACAAATGAAACAAGAGAAGATCTGAAAATGTTTTTAGTTAACGATAACGTGGAAGAAAACAGAATAAATGTTGGGAGTATGGTCATGTTAATAGAACTACATGATTATTATAAGTAATGCCACGAGTGATTATCAAATTATCGATTTATCAAGAGAATTTGACTATATAAGGGTTGCATGTATTAAGGCTACATCGCCAATTAGAAGGATGATATAACCTATTAAATTTAACCTAAATGCTATATTGTAATCCCTAACGTCTCGAAAGGAACATTAAGCAGGCATACCTTAGCGTCCATTGGCACATCCTACATTAAAATACCAATGACTAGTTTCCTGTTTGTGCATGCAGATTAAACTCATTTCGTGTTGTACTCGTATTCTGCGTTCTGGCTTTTCTCTTCCAGTTATTTCACCGATTTCAGCATTAAATGCTTCAGCAAAGTGAGAGTGAGTCATTTTTAACTTTAAACCTAGCGGCTCTCTTGCGTCAAATTACGTAAGCTTTTTCACATCTGTAGTACAGTGTAACTTAAGAAGTACAGGGGTGAACTGACGATAAAGACGTGCTAACATCTAGTACTTGATAGAAGAAGGGCAAAGGTGGTTTACGTGGTTTAGAAATTCGCATTCAACCTAAAATGTTCCTGTGAGTCCTTGTAGCGCAAATAGATACTGCAAGAATGACGTAGACTTTTCTGTCAGCTGTTGTTTTATCAAGCGGTTTACAGCTGAAGTAATTACGGGGTTAATTTTCCAGCGATACTGAGTGTTGTAACCTAAGGGTGGAAAGTTAATCACTGTAACGAAATCTGTCAAGAGTAACCTTGTCCATCATAAATTAGATGTCGCCTTGACAAGTAGTGGTAAATTGTTACACACTGGTGTAGGGGTAGCAATTTAATAATGGTTATGACGTAGGGGAGGCGTTTACCTTCGTGTCGGGCGCCAATATAGTCAACCTACGCTCAAGTTAATTCTGCAGAATTTATCACCCTTGACCTGTGTTCTGCTCTACTGCTGCAGTGTGCCAAACAGATGCTGTGGGTGTCTTGATGATTACGTGAGTAAAAATAGCTGCTTTCAATATTGCACGATAGAAATTCCAAGATCATATTATCCCATATTTACAAGCTTAAACCGAGCCAGTAGGCACAGGCTCTAGCGCGTGTGACTTGCATTTGCGAAACATCCTAACCCATATATACTTTTCTTTCTTTGGTGGGGGGGTTCCCCGGTTCGGTGACCAAAAGCTGGTAAGATTAATTACATGCGCCGAATTTTCTGTTCCTTCATTTCCCTTCAGTTCTGCTTTCGCTTCAGTTTTATTCTGCTTAGCTGTTTCAGGGTTGAAGGTGCCACTGGAAAGCCCGGTGTTTACGGCTGGGAAAAGGGATGCTCTCTGTAAGCCTTCTTTCTCGGAATTGAGGGTTATCCTCCACACCTCAGTGGCATATGTAAGCCTGCCAGAGAAGCTGAGTCGTGCTGCTACTGGAGAGTCTAAATCTTAAAACTGTAAGGACTTTCTTCTGTCCCGGCCACTGGTTCTGGTCGCCTCGCCCTCCCTCTAGGGGACACCTCTGCAGGGACATAAGTATGGGCTGTTAATAGCCAGTTACTCTTGTGACAGTTGTATTCAAAGCGAGCATGGACAGTTCCACAGTGTAACACAATTTATCTGCTATATCAATGCAGCCATGGGTTGAAAAATCCGCTGTATTACATTAAACCCTAGTGAAATCAAGGCGAACCCTCATATTGCCTTTTGGAATTGGACTCGCAACTTAAGGCTGAAACCATAATGGAAGTACAGGTAGGTGTGCAACCCACATAAACATATTGTGGTTCAGAAAAGCATGAAGTGGAGGAATCACGGGAGTCTATAGGCCGCGGAAAAGGGGCCCGCGAAATCGCGTAGAAGTTCCCATCAGTTTCGGACTCAAAAACCCAACCTAGGATCTGCTACAGAGGGTGATAGACGGCTTTCGGACAAATAGCCCTCTGATGTCTAGGGAGTATTCTGTCCTTTAACTCTTTCTAAGGCTGTGGGAAGTATGCTAGAAAAGAATCCTTCTGACCACTTGTAATGTGGTTTTTTCCAGAAACCAAAGAGGTGCTCCATTAGTGACAAGGCAAACCACACCACTGCCACTGGCAACCTGCGCAGAAGCATCTGCCGGCATGCCCGCCGACACCTCAACCATCGCAGAGCAATCCGCTGATTTCTGATGAATGGTTCGTCAACTTGATGGGAAGGCGCAAGGGGTTTCCACCTCCGACGAAAAACCGACGTGTCATTAAGGTCAGCCACGGGGATCGAATCCGCGACATCCCAAATGCGGGCCACAAACCTCGTCCCGCTCGGTTAATGGGCAAAGTCTGTATATATCTTCCTACTTGCTTTTCAATATTCACGCACCTAAACATTATTATTTGTTATATTTAATCGTATTATTACAATTATTATTATAGTATTTGTGGTAAGTAGCAAGGAATATAAACTTGTACAAACTGGAATGTGAGTTTTGAACAATAAGTATACATACGCAGTACGAAACTAGTAAATCTGTTTCCTTTTCACTCTCAGCAAAGCAGCTTTATTCTGATGAAATTGTATGGGAAAGTTATTAGGGGCTGATATGATGTAGCGTTATCCGTAAACATCTCCTTTGCCTGTACGTGAAATCAATTGCATCGGGTTTTGAGAAACCTCTGTGCCGCTTACAAGTGTAATGGTAATCAATACTGCGGTGTTAGATGGATGTTACGCTGACGGGATTCCAGCCTCAATCTCCCAGTTTAACAGATGTCTTATTGTTTGGTGCTGCGTTAATCGGAAACCACAAGCAGACAGACAGACAGCTGAGGAAAAGAGAGCACCGCGTTCTTGAGAGCAATATGTTCTGAGCTTCAGCGTTGCAGACAGGAAATGTGTTTGTTGCATCTCAAAGATACAACCTGAAATTGGGCTTATGAACAGAGAAGCAGCCAAGTGAAAACTATATAAGAAGTGCAGTTTTAACTCATATTATACACGATATTTTGCCATTTTTCAAGAACTGCCTTCAGTTTATTTACACTGCACTATTAATGGCTTCCACAACTGAGTTGTACAAGTGTCTAAATTACCAAAACTCTACAAAGCAAGTGATGGTCGCTTAAACCAACTATAATAACATAATTTTATTACTTTAGATAATAGATTCAAAATAAATTGGACACAACTTTTATAAGTTAATATTAGCTTCAAGTTTGGCATTATTAATGTTACGTAGGGAATGAATGGGTGAATGAATGGGCGAGAGTTTCTACTGGTTTAGGTGTGGCTCATGGGACCTCCAACTAGGGGTGTTCTTGTATGGAAAGTCATGTCATTGGAGAATTTCTATCCAATATGCGGTCCTGACATCCTAGTAACAATATATATTTAAAAGGTTTCGTGTACCTCATACTACCCTTTAGAATGCAGTATCACTTAGTATACTAATATCCTAAAGTATACCAGGTGGCCTAACTGATCCGGAATCGGGGTAAGTAAATAACCCTTCGTGCGTTAAACGAGTTGCACGACACCCCGGGGTACATCACGGCAATGGTAAGAGCGGCCTTCCTGCCGCCTCTTAGCGAAGAGTAGAGATGAGAGGTGGTTTCCAGGTTGGACTACTGTGTGTAGTCCATGATAATAGACTATAAACAACCAAAAAGGTTCTTATTGTTTTGTGCACTTTACTTACAGGGATTTCACTTTCCAGGGAACACCGATGGTCATATCAGCGGCTTTGCCTTTGAAAATAGCGATAGTTTGCTGAATCATTGACTGAAAGCGCTTTAAGTTTTTAAAAATATTCCGTTTATTTCTTCCAGTCTTCCTAGGACGGGATGAACCACGTGTGCGGTTATAGCCATCCACGTGGTGCCGCGCCCACTCAGTCAGCCAGGTGTGCCACTTGCGAGGCCACCAACGACTAACGATCTGATTGACTGGAAGAGAACAGGATTTAGGTCCTGGGTTCTGGGTTCAAGTTGGGTGTGGTGGGAATGGCAGCAGCGTATACCGAGGAGGCCTAAGGGCGTCCTTGGGCAGGCGGCAACTTTTCCTCCTGCGTGGAGCTCTGTGGTTGTATTGACCGAACGCCGGTACCAGCTAGTTGGTGTGGGTGGTTAGTTTTGCCTACATGGTTCGGGATATCTGTTACACCATATCCACAATGTAGGGGAGTCCGGAGAGGGTATGCACGATGTATGACGGGAATCTACGCCCGGTATCATTATTAGCACCCTATTCTGCACATTCTACAGCCTGCGAATGGTGACTTGCCCCGAAATCTTCGAGGTGTCATCAAACTTGGGAAACCTTCGGGACCTGTGCCAACATCTGCGCCGATAGTCTGGATTCGGCTAATCGGTCTCTCCTATACCCACTTGGAGGCACGGGTACAATGAGCCTGGTCAGTCTCATATTAGTTGCAGCCATCTCTTTTTAGGGCGTCTTCTTGATCTCCATCCCCTAGGTTATTCTTTCTTCTGGCATGCGTAAAGATGGTCAACCTATTTGTTTCTATATCTTTTTATTTCTTCTAATAGTGGCTGTACTTCCAATTCTTTTCTAATTACTTCATTTCTGATATGGTCGTAAATACCCCATTTCCGCCGCTTGTATCTTATTCCTGTCTTTTTTTCTAAAATTCCATGCCTCACTTCCATAGTTCACCAGCGGTACCATAACTTCATAAAATCTTATGTGTTTTTCTTCTTTACCTTATTCTTGAATGTTCATTTAATAGTTCCACAGACAGCTTGAAATATGTGTATTTTATTTATTATATACTGATCGAACTCGTAGGTTACATCACAGACAACATATTAAAAATGTTAAACTTCCTCTCATATGTCCTCTAGTACAATTTTAGTTCCAGTTGGATATCTACCCAGGAATGCCATTAATTTGTTTTTGGCTTTGAAATAGTGTATTTCTTACAAATTTGGCTCAACTAATATACTACCTAGTAATATATAGCCTCTCTTTCTTGTTAAAAATAACAATTAGATATTTCCTAAATGACATTTCACAAATATTATTTGATATGATGTATCGTTACTTTCCACCACTTGTGGTGCCGTATGTCGCATGAACAGGTGTTAAGTCTACAAAAAGAAAAGACAAATCGCTCACTTCCTTGACCCTTAAACACCTCAGTTTCAAACGCTCACTGTGCATGTGATTTATGATATTCATGGTAACTGCTTACATCTTGTTAACATTTTGCTGGATTGTTGAGTCATCTTCAATGCAATTGCTTGTTTTCTTGTGCAGCCTGGTTTTCTAAGAACATGACGTTTGCCAACTGCCTTTTCTCTGCTCTATTGAGGATTCTGTTTGCTAAACCAATTTGCTGCTTTGTTTCTCACTTTGCAGCTGCAACAACGACTGCAGAACAAGACTGCTCTTCACTTATTCCGAATACCACTTTCACGTACATTTCTTGTAAAGTCTGAGGTGAACGTGTTTTTCCTTCTTGCTTTCCAAAAGAAAATCCAAAGGTATGGCGTTACAGAAGGAACAAGTAATGTACGTATAAAAGCTTTACTTTTGACAGTATGTTGGGATGCAATTCTAAAATCTGATGTGTTGTACTCACATGACTTTCTCTACTCTTGTACTAACCGTTCTTACCAATTCTTATTCCTGTATCTTATTCGTGTTAATTAAGATAAACATTTGTACAAATTATTTTATTGCTTATTTCCTTGTAGGTGCAAGGGGAATATTAGAGTACAGTAGGCTTAGAGCGATAGTAAAATATTTTAAAGCTTCGAGATTCCCTTCTCTTTGCACTCTTAACATGCAAAACAAATGAACAACGATGTTACATTTTACGAATGTTTTAAGTTTTCCGAAACTCACACACATAAAACGGAATATCTCCGAAATAGTTCACCCCACAAGAAAATTTATTCAGACATAAATTGCGTATTTTAGCAAGATCTATATTTTTGTAAAGTATGATTTGATCTATCTCTAACGGTTTACCAACTATGCAAAAGTCGTCCAGAGTAAGTATGACTACAGGGGCTATAGCCAGAAAATTCAAGATATACATTTCATTTGGCATAAAAATATCTCAAACATGTGACATTTTAATCAAAATCGTTAGAGCCATTTTCAAGAAAATAAAAATGTTCCATGTAAAGGGTAGTTTAGGGTGGGGCTATTGTGTTCAAAATCTTCGTGTCGCATCCTTGAAAGACATTAAACTTAAATACCAACTTTGGTTTTCAACCGACTTTTCGGTTTTGAGCTATGCTACACACACACACACACACACAGACACACACAGACACACACAGACACACACAGACACACACAGACACACACAGACACACACACACACACACACACACACACACACACACATGCGTGCGGACCTTTATCTAAAAATGCTTTTTTTTGGATTCAGGGTTTCTCAAAATATATGTCTGGGAAAATGTCGACATCCAATTTTTGAGTGGAATACAGTACTTCCCCTACTTTCCAGAAGAGAAAGTAAAAATTGGTGGCATGACATATTTAAATTTTCGCTTACATAAACTAGAGATTTGGTAAACCAAACCAAAAGAACCTCCAGGATTTAGACATTGAATATTTCTGTTCAAAATGCGTGCACGAACTAAAACGCTGAGAAAACTGCCAAGCCATTAGAAAATATAGGGGTTTTGATTGTGCGCTATAATACATTAAAGTTTACGGACGGTTACTGGTTTGTCCCCCCAAATCTTGATTGAACAGTTGGGAAATGCTCCAAAAATGAATTCCTATCCATCATTTTCTCTGAAAACTCTGCGAGGAGCGAGAATAATATTTTATTATGTGACTGGAGTGCTCATAGATGAATCAGTTAATGACAAGGATTTTCAATGTATATTTGTACCATAAAAACAGCCGATAGATGTTTATTTCTTTTTCAGTACATGCATAGATGGATTATATTCGAAGCTGTGCATAAATCCATATTCTAAACCTGGAAATTGTGATTTTATAATAAAATGAGATTCCGTAATCTACAACAGTTTTCCGCTCCTGTCCATCGTCCAATGTAAGAGTGCTTGATAATTTTCTGTCATACGGTTCCCCACAAGTCTCTAATTTCAAGAATGTAATTTAAAAAGCATTTGGTATATCATAGATGGAACTTTCTTAAGATATCTGATGTTTCTTAGTTATACTCATATAAATGTCTCTACAAAGTGTCCTTCATATTATATAGCTTTGAGGAACTATTCTTGCGAAAGCTTATTCTATTCACTTCAAGTTGAGCGAGTTAATGTTTGCATCTAATATTTCGTTTAGTTAAAATGGGACTAGAGTTAGTCAAACATTAAAAACGACTTATGTAAATTGACTTTGAAATTCTATTTTCCTTTCATGGCAGTGCGAGGAACAACTGAAGTTGGCAATTCTTCTATGCTGATGTACCGTAGTACTGAAAAATGCAGACCTATAACCACCGACTAGGTCACACGTTAGTTGAGGAATAAAAATTTTAAATGAGAGATTAAGTGCGAGTGGGCTCTGGTACACAGAAGCAGAAACGACAATCAGATAATGTGTACGTTGCTGTCATGTTTCTGCATAGAAGAAGTACAGTGACTACAGGGTAGATTATCGCACTTCCAGTGACGTCAGCCATATGTATTCAATCTCTGTAACTGTTTACACTTAATTTGCTTTTATTCCCGAAATTTCTTCATCCTGGTCATCTGAAGTGCTGTTATTGCCATTATCTCTCGCTAAAACACTAGCGACAGCATGCACCTTTATCATACAAACTTTGTAACCAGTTGTACTCTACGAAACATAAAATAGATATTCAGCGCTGTTTGCTCTTGTAAAATAAACTATTTGCTGAACTTCTATTTAAGGTAGTCTGGCTCACAGTACCTTCGCAGAAGGACATTAGTCTAAAACGAAGGCGCAAAGGGCTAATGTTACAAACAGTTATTTGAAACAAATGCTGTAGTTTATAAATATCATATCTACTGAGCCGAAAGCGTTTGTCTATACCTTATGGTTCACCAATGATACAAAATTATGAATATTCCTTAAGAATAAAGTGGATCTCATAGACTGCTATAGACAGTTCAGGATATGTATTCTATTTGTCGTATAGATACACATAACACAAATATAGTGTATCATCGGACGGCAAGTCGGCGCACATCAAAGAACGCTCAAGGTGAAGCTACCTCAGACCACTTGGTGGACGCGTAGATCAAATGCGCTCGAGGTCAAGCTACTTCACATCAATGCGTGTGAATACATGACTGACAACAATGAACAAACCAGAATAAAGGAGTTTCCAGAAAGTTCCTAAAAATGTATGACTTCCGGCTTGTTTGCGGGAAGTTCGAGCAAAGGTATAGGTATCATTGGAGAGAATTTCCGACGTTTCGGGTAAACTATAAAAGCGAGAAAGCACGGGCAGTTAGCTAGTCTTTCTTAAGTTAGTGGGGTGTTTGTGAGACCAAGAATGGTAGTTTCTGTGATGGAGTTGTATTGTACAAGACAGCTGGAGTGCATGTGTGCGTGTATAGACGTCTTGAAATAACTATCTGTAGATAAAGAGGGTTGGAACAATGGTACGTCACGTAGGAGTTACTGTTCAAATGGATTACTTTTAGTGAGCGTTGAGTTATTGTAGCGTCAAAGCCAGAGAGACTAAAGAAAAACATAACATCCGCGAGTTATACTGAACTGTTTTTGTACTTCAGTTTTAGAAGGAAAATATAGTGAGGGGAGAAGTAACTGGACTAAATTGTCATTTGTTACAATATTGAATAACACATACACGCACGCCCACGGAGGGAGGAAGGGAGAGACAGAGGCAGAGAGAGAGTGAGACAGAAAAGTAAACCTTTTTCTAGAATGTTTTCCCATTTTTGGATTCAGGGACCCCAAAATGTATCTCCGGTATAATCTAAGTCTGAAATGTTGGATTGGATTGCTTCTCGTACCTCTTCTGCCTGCTCTCTACACGACGCGTGTTCTTTTCGGGCCTAGGTCTACCGCCCAGCAGCTTCCTCCTCTCTATACACCACATAGTGAGGTGTGATATGGTCAGTGTCCCGTCCTTACCGGGCGGCATATGCGTCCTTGGTGACCAGGGGCGGTACTCCTGAACCTAGTAGCTCTTCAATTGACCACTCAGGGACCTCAAGAGATTGAATGCCCTGCGAATCACGGCTCCAGCGGGGAAAAATCCCTCCTCTAGCTACTAGGTAGAGAAAATAATACATGAAGGAATATTTTAAAAAATAATAGCAGAGACAATATGTTGCAAAATGCAGGATTTTTTCTGAATATCGTGACATTTTTGTTAAAGAAGACTTACTGTAACTGTTCTTAGCTTCTAATTGTGAAGTAATCCCAGTGGTTTTGATGACATGAACTACCCTGGCATCAGGACAGCAACATTGAAAATCGCTTACAGAAACAACGCAACATATTTTTCCCCTTTACAGTACAATTACATTTTATTTTCAAAATAAACTAAGTTATATTTTCATTTGCGATTGCCATCAAGACTGAATGTAGTTACAATACAATTACAGCATTAACTGGTATTGACCGCGTGTAGAGGTATATTGTGGTAATAATTGTCCCCTACTAGGATCAGTAATCTGATTTCCTGTATGGGTCGCCTGCCGCAGGTCAGATCGGACTATTGGCGGTGACCGCGTGTCAAAGCTCACTCTGGGGACCTGTCCTCACAACATGATACATCAGGTGTTCCAATAAAACACTTCCGGCTATCGTCGACGTACTACTCAGATGTAAAACTTACACAAATTATTTACACATACACCGAAGTTGTTATTCATGACAACGCTTAGTATGGTGTTCAGGATGGCAAACTGATCGGTATTCAAATAGGAAATCCTACAGGATGTACGGCACACTTTTATGTAAGTGTGCGGAAACACCTCAATGTTGCATATCCAAATCGATGGATTGGTAGATGTTGACCAGTTCCATGGCCAGCACGATCGCTAGATTTTACCCCTCTCGACTACTTTCTGTGGAGTTGTATATATGGTCAGCGGAGGACCTTATGGCTCGAGTACACGGAACGATTAAAAATCTTATTGAGTCACGTGCAAGAGGCTCACCATCACCGATATACGCTCTGCTATGACGTAGAACGTACACAGTTTGAAGCCTGTTTGTAATGTCGACAGCTTGATGTTGGATTTATTGAGGAAATGTGAACGTACACCTATGTCGCACTGTGAGACGCTAATCTAGTCGGTTTTCAGACAGGAGCATCTGTCCGGAAATGCACGGTTTGGACGCTGTGGCGCATCGAAGTGTGAGATGGGTGTGTGTACACATTTCGTCAATAAACCCAACATTGAGCTGTCTACATTACAGACGCTCTGCGAACTGTATACCTGCTATGCCATTGAAGAGTCTATAATGGCGCTGGTGAGCCTGATGCATATGGTCCAATCGTGCGGTAGTCTTTGAATATTTTCAATCGCTCCGTGGATTCGAATGAGAAACCATAAGGTCCTCCGCTGACGTTACAGGAGTGCCATACACCACACTCTTCATACAACTCCACAGAAAACAGCCGAGGTGTCAGATCTGACGAACGGGTTGGCCATATAACTTGTCCACCTCTACCACTACATTAGTTTGAATATGCGACTTTGAGGTGATTCCGTACATTCATATCAAAGATGGCTGGAGGTCAAGTCGGCCATATCAGTAGTTGTACACTGGTAAGTTTCACACTGCTGTTAGAAACGTTACTGTAGTGGAAACTACGCAAGTAACGCAGTAGGATGCGCACCAAGGACCCTATGGAGGAATTTACCTCATGCGCGGGGATGCTACTAGGCTCATGTCGTTCATCCCAGTACCGAGATGGCTGAGGGTTGCATACTTTGCGTATTAAGATACCAAAACGAATTTTAACAAATTGTCACAACCTTTCGTTTTCAAATTCGAGGCTCTACAGCGTCCAAACTTTGCATTTCCGGACGGGGGTTCCTATTTGAAAACCGATCAGTTTGTCATCCCTCACAACATACGAAGCGTTATTGGTGTTTTTTGGGACACCCAGTATATACAGGTGTCCCAAAATTAGACCGTCAAATTTTTGGTAGCTGATAGATATTATTTTAAACTCTTTTTGTGAAGCAAAGTTTCCTGCTGTGGTGCTTGGCTTAAGCGCTAGACGAGTTAATGTTATAGATTACTGCCTCCCACCCAGTTTAAGTATTTGCGGCAAAATCAACAATGTAAAGTAGTATTGTAATTATCTTAGTAAAGTACACAATCTTAATCCAAGAAACATAGAGCAGATAAACAAAACACAAACTTCTAATTGTTTACAGTTAATCACAGTTTTACTTTTCAAAGTAAATGTTGGAACGCATGTCCATTGCGATGAACACAAGAGCATCGACGTGCCCTATTCTGCCGTACTCTCGCAAAGACACCAGCCATTTCTCTGGTTTAAAAGTTTGTCGGTCTAATTTTGAATGGTGGCAACAGTCAGAGTGGCAGAAACAAAAGGATTTTCAAGATTATTCAAGAGGCATCCGGCGTATTTGTAGAACTTCCAGGAAAGGTGAAGTTCAAGAAAGGTTCGTGTTACGTCATCCTCGCGTATAAGGAAACGAGGCAACTGGAGTGGGGTTTCAGTTTTTTGTTTGAGTGTGTTTGTGTGTGTGTGCCACTGGGTGTGAACGGTCGTCCTGAACCGACTGAGCAATTGACGATCGTTGTGTTTTGGTATCCTCAAAGTTAATATTTGAGAGACAGAGCAAGTGAAGAAAGATAGAAAAGAGTGAGTCAAGGTTACGAGAAGAAAGCAGTTGTGACATAGTATCACGAAGAACTGAAGACAACGTTAGTGAAAGAGTGAGTGAGTGATTAGGGTTTAAGGGTCCGTCGACAGCTAGGTCATTAGAGCATGAACGTTAGTGAAAGAGTGAGTGAGTGAGTGAGTGAGTGAGTGAGTGAGTGACTAGGGTTTAAGGGCCCGTCGACAGCTAGGTCATTAGAGCCCCAACGTTAGTGAAAGAGAATCATTTTAATGTATTCAGTTAGAAGGAAATAAAGTAACAGAGAAAGTAACTCGACTGGCCCTTTGTCAGTTTGTTAAAATATAATAGGATGCGTAAGGAAACATTTAAGATCTATGATTAAAAGGTTCGGCATAATATTCCAAATAACTGCATAATAAGTCTTCCTTGATTCTGATATCGCAAACTGCTCAAAGTTATTGAAATTGGACTTCTACACTCCTGTCTGTATATGCTGTATAAAGAACTGCACAGGTTCCTGTATTTCAAAAAGCTAACCCTGATTTGCGTACCGTTAGCTTTTGCCTACCTACCTCGTTACCTTTTATCTTTCACAATCTCGTTTCTTGTAGTATTATTAGTAACGAGCTACTTGATTCTCGTTTTACACAGCCTTTACCGTTTTCCTCTTCCTTAATAGATATAGAACTGAAGCAGAACTTAAATTGCCTCATTTTCTGTAGCTGCTCTCTCCAATTTGGACGCCGTTATTTTATTACCTTCAGATCTTAAAATGTAGTTACCTTTCTCTGGTGGTTTTCGGAGTAACAGTTAGGATAGACATTCAAATTCCAGTGGCAAAATGCAACTGAATTTAGTTTGCATAGTTTTCCAACCCATTGCGTGGGGTAAATGAGGGACAAACGGACAGCCTAGAATGTATTGTTCAAAATTAAGAACTTGCTAATTTTTGTAGTCATAAGTTGTTTTAACAGAAGCACTGAACAGTATTTTAAGTAAATTAAAAATTAACGATTCTGAAATAACATACAAGAGAAAAAAAATCTCTGTTGCATTCACATGGCTTTTTGCACGAAAGTTTAAGTATTCTAAAACTAACAAATATAACAAGGAATAGTAGAGAAAGTAAATAATCATCATAAAAGATTGCAGATGAGCAGTATTTTGAGCTGTAATACTCATTACATTATTAATTTAAATTATGTTCAATATTTGTACCTCGCTTCATAGATGCACAATCCTAATAAGCGTAGACAATCACCAAAAATGTTTAATTCGTAAAGGAAATTTGCAAAGCTACAACTCAAGACTGGTGCAGTGGTCACCCTATATTGTCTACTTGTCCAGCTTAGCCGTGAGCTATGAAAGGGTAGAATACCACAATCAGTGTATCGCTTGGTATACATAGAGTTCCAGTACGTGATTAACCGCAAAGGGACGTCAGTGCCTTCGGGGATTCACCTGTTAATTGATTGAGACACCTGCTTCAATGTGAGCCTTGAAGATATTATTACTACATAGATGGGATTATGAATAAAAAACGCCGGCCAAAGGAGGTTAAACACTGGCCTACTAATTCTAAGATCGCTGGTTCAAATCCGGCCCAGGCCGATGGTCTTAATGTGTGCTTAAAACGACAGCTTCATTTCAGATTTACTGTCATACATTTATATAAGACATTAATTTCATGTTGTAACTAGCACAATAAAATATTCTGTATATTTCACTGTTTTATTTATTCATGTTTACAAAATACTGTATGTCCCGGATATCTTCTTCGATCTATAAATTCAGGTTGCTTATTTACAATCACTCCAAATAGATGCTGTAAACAAAATTTCGCAATCATGTTGCATAATAACTATTTTAATGCCGATATTACAACTGCTCACGTCTGGCACACAACCACCACATGCCTTATCTGATGTGGATGGTCAGGGTAGCCCAAATCCTTTCTCCTTTCAAGCCCTGGCCAAAAAGAATACTAATTGACTGTGTGTATATATACAGGATGTCCCAAAGAAACACTGACAACGCTTAGTATGTTGTCCGGGGCGACAAACTGATCAGTTTTGAAACAGATTCCTTGTCCGGAAATACACGGTTTGGACGTTGTAGCGCATCGGAGTGAGACGTTCACATTTCATCAATAAACCCAATATCGAACTGTCTACATTACAAATGGGCTTCGAAGTGTGTACCTTCTAAGTCATTGCAGAGCCTATATCGGCGGTGCTGAGTTTCACGCGCATGAGGCATTCGGGAGGTCGTAGGCTCGACTCCTGACCCTCGGGTTTTTCATGAGTTCTGCCGGGTCACCGGGTTAATGCAGGGAAGGATACTAAAATCCCCCAAATTATCGATTCCTCCATTTCATTTTATCTTCATTTAATTTAGTCTTTCAAAGTCGGAAGGGTTGACAATGGACGAGTTAGCGCTGCCGTGTAAGGGATTTTCGCACTGTAAGCGTTGTCCTGGACGGATGGACGGCCTTATGGTTGCCAGGGCTGGTCGCTGTGGAAGGCCATGCTGCTGGTGGCTGCTTGAGGAAGTACGTGTCGAGATGAATCTCCATGCACGAGCTAGGAACCCTCACGTTGGCTCACTGCTCGCCCGGGTTCCCTCGCGCCCGTTGCTCAACCTCATTCCATCCCTTCCTTCCAGGGTTCTGACATACAACAGCCGGCATAGGCTCAGTGCGGAATCTCCTCTGTAAATACTCTGTCTTTCTTAGTTTAGGATGAGAGGAATTTCTTGAAAATCTTTGTGTCGTATATTGAAATAAGTTGCACGTAATACCAGAGTAAGTTTTCAACCCACGTTTCGTATTTAATGCTGATGTTTACAGGCGCTTAGACGAACAGTAAAGACTTTATTTTTATGTTCTTTTGAGTGCGTTCACGGCTCACAAAATATATTTACGGCGAATTCCCGAAATACAACTTTTAGGGGGAATGTAACACTTCCTCATTTGTCTATACCTAATAGAGAAAGTAAGAATGACTGTTCTCTGAAGAACGTTAGATATATGTATATATATATACATATAGATACCAGAAATTCATGAACTTCAAACAGAAATATACATACCTTAATTGCATCAAAGACAAAAGAAAAAAGAAGGCTCAGAACCTGGAAATGAAGTCTTCTTATATTCGTCAGTTTAAAAAGGGAAACGAACACACTCAGGATACGTATAACATTACACATGAGACTGAAAGCAAGAATGGGATACTCTTGAATTATGAATGATTGATCACACTTCAGAACAGTGGTGTATGCTCCTGAAGATGAAATATTGCGTGCGTATGGTGCAGTAATGAGGTTTTGTAATCGCTAAATAAAATAAATAGATTACATTCAAGATTAGCTAGAAGAATGTGTGGAACATAATTTCTATGTAAAAAATGCATCCTAGAAAATCTTACCATCTTACATGATCAACAAGAAAATCGGCATAAATCAGAAGTAAAAAGGGAATATTAGAATAATAAGACGACTTAAAAGCCCAGAGCGTTGCCCTTAAAGTCTATTTTCCCTCTCCATTAATAACAATAACAGCAATAACAATAGTACTACTACTACTAACAACAACAACAACAACAACAACAACAACAACAACAACAACAACAACAACAACAACAACAACAACAACAACAACAACAATAATAATAATAATAATAATAATAATAATAATAATAATAATAATAATAATAATAATAATAATAATAATAATAATAATAATAATAATAATAATAATAATAATAATAATAATAATAATAATAATAATAATAATAATAATAATAATAATAATAATAATAATAATAATAATAATAATAATAATAAAGAAATACATCACAAATAAATAAATCACCCAGAAAGAGTACGCTTCACACTTAGACAGTGGCAGTTTATTCTTTGGGGCCTGTCCTGTTCTAAATGGAAAGACGCGATCAAAATGACAATCATAAGAGCTTCTTGGACATCAAATGGTCCGAGAAGGTACTACCTGAAGGGAATACTTAAGCTGCACTACAAGAATCTCCTTTAATCCTAAGACACCACTAATACAACACTACCTAACTTGTTCTACACGCGGCTAATGTGAAAGAACAATAATTAATTTCCACTGGTTGACCTTATGAAACCCGGGCTTTAGATGTAGTTTGTTCACCAGTTTATGACCCTGGTATCCAGCGAGCCAGTACGTCAGTAAAAGTTTCCAGGTACACAGCGATATCTCCAGCTGGAGTCTTGCTTCTACTCATGTTTACCTTAGCAGTGCCAAACTTGAAATGTGTATTCGCGGTAGTTAAAGGAAAGAAGTCCCTCAAAATAGCGTAACTTAAATACTATTTTCGGTTCATCCAGTGTATTCGGCATATAAAATGAAAACAATATGTTCATCTATCACGTCTTTCTCCCACTGATGATTTTCTACCTTTAGAGATTTTTCAAAAACCCTGCCGATACCTGAAAAGTCACCTGTTACATTTCTTTAATTATTCAGCTTTACCTTGGCCCAAGCTAGTTATATAGGATTGAGATCACACACGTATGGGGACAAGTAAACAACAGTGTGGACCACTGAAACAAAAATGCGTCCGCCTTATGAATCTGTTTAGGTCTACTTGTTTCTTTCATGCTACAAAATTGTATTTTATATATAGAACAGTCACTCTGAACGTCCTTGTTCAGGTTGGTAGTGAATGGCACCACGCCCCCAGTTCAAACCCCTGTCAGCGATAGGAAGGCGGAGGTGCACCAGAAGCCCAGACAGTTTAAGAAACATTTAAACATATAAAACAGAATATGTCTTATCGGACTTAGACTATTTTATCAGCGGTTGTTGATGATAGGAGCAAACGCCAGATTACCAATCCTTTTCAAATAATGAACCTTCTCAGGTTTGTGTAGTTTTCTTGGGAAGGGAACGGGGGATGAGGCAGATTTGTCTGTTGTATTATACAAAATAAATTAAAGTTGTAACTTAAGCTCTATCTACACAAAATATACCGAGCACGCCAAAGCATGTTTTCGTCACGTAGACAAGCATAACAGGAAAACACAAGACGATAATGTTCTAGTAATTAATCCTCGTTCTCGGTATTTCTTCCACCAGTTTGGGGCAGTTCACTCCACATAGCTCCGCGTCCTTTGCAGGGTTATATCCTTGTTGAAAGTGCACTTTCGGCTTGTTATCCATATCGTTTGCTCACTTCAAATGACACGCATAGTATAGTGGACAATATATTCAACAAAGGTGTTTCGTGCGACTCACCCCTTGTCCTTCTCCCTGGTTCCCGAAACCGAATCCTAGAGTTATTACATCAAACTAATGAGCGACGGACACAGCCAGGAGATGATGGTGACAATCGTTCCATTCGGGTTAAATTCCTCCTTACCCCTCCCCTTACATTACGCACCTCGGGCACGCCCCTTGTTCATCGGTCATTGTTTGTGTTATTGGACTTTGATACAAATCAATAAGAGATTGGCACAACCAGTGGAACATGACTGGTGACAAGGTTATGCCAACATTAAATAAAGCAACACGCCCAAAGACATTAACAGCATCGGAAAATTTCTGTGCACCGGACTCTACATCGTATTAATAATACTAAAAAATACATTGCAGTCAAATAGCCATACATGGAACACAGTGTACCTATATGGACTGATCGCATGATTTTTCACATATTGAACATTCACAGCCTATTTTTGGTTAATGGAAGTGTGAGTTTTAGCACATTAGGTTATGAAATCTGTGGACTGTTGTAATGACGTGCCTCATTTCAAAGTATGCCTTTGTCCATGATGTGTCTACCACACCTCCTGCGCCACAGAAATCTTCTTTCTGCTTCAGTGACTCCAGCAGCTTTTCCGATGTGCAGAGGTACGCTTGGCCTGAGGATTTCAATGAGAAAGGTTTCCTTAGTGAGGAGATATACGTGCCTTGACCACGTCCCTTTTCATACTCATATTACTTTCTTTTAGTAGTTCGCTTCACCCTTTCTAGGATGCATAAATTCTTCCTTGTTGAATATGGCCAGATGATTCTGATGCCGTATGCTAATATTACAACAATTTGAACATTGCCGTCTGTAGACTGTTTTTTTTTCCGCGTGCTGCCATTATTGCTTGGGTTTCCTTCTCTGCCAGTGTTTGTTGAAGCATTTTGCGCTTATTTGCAGCGTAATTCCTAAATATTTGAAGTCTGACACTCCTTAATTTTCTGTCCCTGCAGTATTTCTGCTGTCCCTCCGTTCCTATGGATGTATATGCTCTGGTATTGGTATATTTTGTAATTTTGGCAGCTCCACATTTTAAGGAAGTTTCAATAAATAAATAGTCAAAACTATGTAATAGATTACGTAAAACTGCACATTCTAAAAGTAATAATAATGATTTTATTTTTTAGCATCCAAGTCAACGGAACTCACAGATGACGTGAATGCTGCAAACTATTGGTACAGTAAATAAACTGTGTACTACATACGTCATGAATCATGCTGTTGTCCAAGCATTTAGGATATTCCACTCTTGTTCCAAAATTGGTAGAAGGTATTCAAGCGCAATTTGCAATATTAGAATATGGATACATAGAAACTGCACAGACAGCTATAATGGTCAGCCAGCGGAGCATTCTGTGGTCGAGTGTTGTGGTCGGAACTTGGAAGTTGACAATAATCAGCGCTCCAGGCGTTGTTGTCAGCAGCATTGGCTTTCATACCAAGTCAAACGAAGCTCTTGCGAGGCTGGTCCAGGAATCGATAAGTTGCCGGGATAGAGGGATGGACCTTTGTCCGGGACTATGCGGTTAACGTGGCGTATCGGTGAGAGCTGATAAGTCATTTGTCAAAGGGGCATATCATCGTTACAAAAAAACCTTCACTTGCCCTGTCTCTATGGGAGGTCCTTTTTATCATGTCATTCTTTGGGAGTAAGGAGATAATAATTATTCTCTTCGTATCTATCAATCTGTCACAAAATCTACGTGTCTCACCATACGCTGTAAGTAATTGAATGTTGGATTTAAAAGAGAATTAGGCTTCTCTGGATAAACATCCAATATCTTTGACTCGCAGTATACAATTCGGTACCACTTCTTTATCCCTGCGAAATAAAGTAATGTTCTCGTTTTCTCATGACAGTTGATACCGAAAATGAGGTTCATCACAAGAATCCAGATCCTCTGCCTGTGCCTCCAAGAAGCTTGAAGAGGGGTTTGTAAATGATTTCATAAAATGTATTAAAGTTTTACTTCGCACTCTTATTTGTGTTGATATTGACCAAGTTGTGGTGCAAGATATACCAAGTTTGATGTTCGAAGGCCTAAGCGTAGGTGCAGTCGCTAAGCTGCAAGACTTCTTTCTATTTGACCTTCAAAGGTTCTCGGTGATGGATCAATGTGAACTTTATTAATAATTCATATTTTTAATTACATTGTAGTAAGATTTATTTTCTCATTACACTGTTCACAAGTAGATGGTAATTTAGCTAGATGGTTACATGTAATCCTGCAGATAAAATCGTCTCGTAAATGAGTTGCTATTTATATAATATTTCAAGCTTGACTTCTCAATGCCTTTGTTTCATGATTCACTATGAGGCCTTAGTAAAGAAGCTGCGTAATCTAAAATATATGTCAAACTCCAAAAATCGTGATGGCCTAACTTGGTCTATAGCTCCATTGCAAATTAGATACTCATGGCTACCTTGCTGACTTGCATGTATCTCTCCGTGAAATTGTGTTTAATGAAAATGGAATGGTGCCTATAATCTTACATCAAGTAAAAATCAAAATTCAATGATGTAGTACTTCCACAGTGCTTTTTAATATTTATCTGAACAAAACCCTTCATGAATGAAAAATTTCAAGAGTATAAAAGTAGAGGGTACAGGGAAGCAGTTACAAATACAGAAAAGTATGGACATGCTATTCAGGAAAATTAACTACTTAACGACTTTATACGTTTACAATTGGAATAAAATCCTCCGTAACTGAACACGTGGTTGTATTACTGTTCTCGCCTGAGATAACACGAATTTGGCAATGGACCTAACGGTCGGGGATCAAGTATTTCACGGCCGTCAGCAAGTCAAATACCGCACATTGTACTGGTCCATACACTTAAAAATATCGCCAACAAAGGCAGGTAGCGATTAAATTATGCACCCCCATCCATCGCAACAAGCAGATGAACATAAAATCAAACCTTACTCTGTACAAGGCTGTCATTCTTTAGGTGGTCGTGTTTGCCTGTATTGCTTAGACATTGACGCCATGCCCGGCGTCATACTGCTTATATATTTTTATAGGATAAAAAATCCAAGAAAGGTTAAGTGTGCATTAAGTGAAATGTATTGAAGGGTCAGAATCGTGATAACGCTGTCTCTTTATTCCATTGTTACTTTTCGCGTGCCTTCTTACCTTTCTAAACATTTCAATATGTGTCTATAGGAATGTTTATAATAACTAGGGCTCGGAAGTTCATGCTCTAAAAAACATTGAAATATGTATGCAAATATGCTCTTAAAAACTTGAAAATATGCCAAGAAATATGCACTATTTAATTAAAACAATGCCCCTTTGCAGTAGACAAGCCGAGTTAGTATAAATAATAAAGTTACCTTATACCTTAGAGGTTGAAGCTGAAGTGGTCCGGCTGCTAGTATTAACTGCTATATTGCAGTTCACAACCAACACTTTGCACAAATTTTCAACTGTAAAACGTCGTCGGTTGTCTCGCAAAACACTTTTGTAACGTGAAAAACTACTCTCCACGTCACAAGATGTTATCGTGGCATATTTAAATGATGTTAACTGCTTCACAAAGAGAGTCAAGTCTCTTGGTGTGACAGATGGTTTTCTTTCGAGGATGTCTCGAATATCGCACATCTGTTTATAACCAGAATTTTTTGAAATTACATAATTCACTTTCTCTTTTACTTTTTGTCCTATACCACCAGGAACCGAACTTAGATCACATATTGTTTTTTCAAAGACAGTAGGTGATTCATGCGAAGGAGATCCCACAGCTTCCAATGCCGTTATGGCTGTTGGTAAGAAAGAAAAATGGACAGATATGAAACTAAGATCCTCTTTTAACCTAGTGCCTGACAGAATATTTCGCACAGCTTCTATTGATGAAGCATCTTTCGAGTCCAATGAATTAACAACCTCTTTGACTATTTCTATGTGCTCAGCATAATAGAAAACTGCATTGACCCATGTTCCTCATCGATTTAACACTGGTGCAGGAGGAAGTCGGATATTAGTTGCTGTTGATCTAAACAACTTAACTCTTTTAGGAGATTTAACAAAAATTCTCTTTGTACTGGACACAAATCTATCTATCAACGGGAAAGAATCGCGTATTGTCTCAGAAATGCAATGAAGAGCGTGTGTCAAACAAGTTATATGAATTATGTTAGGAAAAATACCTTTCAGAGTTTCTCCTGGTTTTACCATATAGGACCTGCATCAGTAACAAATAAAAGTAACCGGTCGTATTTGATTCCACATGGCCACAGTAATTTCAAAGAGTCCATCGCAGACTGGGTTACAGGTACATTGCCAGTGGCCGACAATTCGCACACATTAAGAAGATAAGGTGTAGTCGTTTGTTCATTATTTAAAGCACCCACGATTATATTAGCAATAGAACGGCGCTCAGAATCAGGGGTTTCATCAACAGACAACCACACAAACTGATCCGCTAATTCATTTTGTATATTTGACAGTACGTTATTGTAACAATGTCCTACATAAGTCTTACGCAGTGTACTTTCTTCAGGCGCATGTTGTCGAGTGTACTCGGCAAGAAAGTTTTTAAATGTCGGATTATTAATTTTGAACAAGGGAATATCAGCAGCTAAAAATGCTTGGCACAAGTCATAGGAAAATTCAGTAACCCTACTTCCTAAATACTCTACTAGCTGTTTTTGAACAGGTTCTCTATTTGCGATTTTTCTGATTAAATTCTCCTTATGTTTTGCTGTGTTTATGTGCTGAACTATTTGAAATCTTTTCTCACTCCCTACATTTTTCTCACACGCTCCACAATACAGTACCCTATTATCTGTAGATATTAAATCACTCGAAAACTCTTTCTGTAAACTAATTAATCTAGCACTCGAGTTGTTTTTATTTTCGGCATTTGAAGAGCTCTTTAAAATTTTATACACCTAATTTAATTTGGTGGGAACCAGTTCAAAACACTGTTACGTTTGAAGACCATGCCATAACTATTGGAGGTCAGGCAAGCGTTGCGATAATCGTGCTGCTCAAATTGTTGACCTGCACTTTATCTTTGTTAATATAAACCTCTCAGATAACGCACTGATTATTCTCTCCGCACATACATATAATGAAGGGATGGAAACAGGGGGTTCACTGCATGACAACATGACTCACCTCGCCAGTTGCATCAACATGTGCAATACCACCAATATGAAAAATATTATCCAGATGGGAAAAAATAATAAAAACCATAAAAATCATTAAAATATGCCATATAGGGGCTATAATATTGAAATATTATGCATTTATCAAAATCAAGAAAATATGCAGTTATATGCACCATAAAATAACTGAAAAATCCATAATTCGTGCACATAATGTAAAAGCATACGTTTTTAACCCCCGTAAAAAAACATGCAAATGCATGAACTTCCTAGCCCTAATAATAATTATATAAGGCGATTAGTATGAAACATTTCGAGATTTCTCACTCGCATTGAAGTTCAAACCAATTCAGAGTGCTTATACTGGACTGTACAGTTAGACACTATTTACTTGCAGTTTGGCTTAGTGTAAATATACCCTTTCATTTGGCCCTGTGTACCATTATGACCCCCTTCCATTTAACAGGAAAAGTACAGTAGTGTTAAAAATTAATCTTAAAAAATCTTCTGATGCTGTTCATGACTATTCGTTTCGAATCAGCTCACAATTAAAACTAAAGAGAAATTATCATCTTTTCCATAAATTCTGTAATTATTGTATTGAAAATACAACAAAGCAAGCTAAACTATTACTTGTGGGTAAAAACTTGACCTGGAACCCTCATGTAAAGCTGTATTTGTAAACGATTAGCTATAGTTAGGTGTATATTAATGAAGATAAAAACATGTTTCACGCTCTGTGTAGTTAATGGTCTTTCTAGGCAGTTACAGAATCATACTATGTTCCTGAGCAGCAGAATATTTGTATGCGAAAATAAGACAATGCAATGTATTGAGGGCTTTCCAGTAAACTAAATAGGCGGGCGGACAGACAGGCAGACAGGCAGGCAGATAGATAAATAAGTAAGTAAATAAATAAATGTGGGGGAAACTTACAAATTGTTAGAAAATATGATCCTAATTTCACTTAATAGTAACTACAATTTTAGGGTTGTTAAACTAAACAAACATGAATCAAAACATCATGGATAAAAACTTCATTGAAAGTTAGTATCTATTACTTACTCTACTAGTAAGTAGAGGGAGTATTGTATTCCACTCAAAAAATTTACGTCGAGATTACACTGAAAATGTATGTTTTGAGGCCCCCTGAATATAAAGAAAGCATTATTTGAAAAAGGTCCATATGTGTCTATGTCTGTGTGTGGAACCGCATAACTCAAAAACAAAAAGTCGGTTAAAAACCGAAGTTTTGTCTTTCAAGGATGCGAGACGAAGACTTTGAAGGAAACTCCTCCACCCTAAACTACTTTTTACATGGCAAATTTTCCAAATTTTTTTATTTTCTTGAAAATAGCTAACGGTTTTGATTAAAACGGCATATTTTAAGATATTTTTATGACAAATGAAATACTTATTTTGAATTTTATGGCATTAGCCTATGTAGTCCTGTTCACTCTGAATAACTTTTGAATAACTCGTTAACCGTAAGAGAGACAAAAATCTTACTATACAAAGAATGTGGACCTTGCGAAAACACACAATTTATGTGTAAATAATTTTTTTGTAGAATGGAAATACATTTCTTGTGCCAGCTTTGGATAACTTTGACCTCTGTCAATTGGAACATCGTTATTTATTTTTATATGTTAATCGTGCAAAGAGAACGGAATTTGAAAGTTTTAAAAGATTTGACTATCGCTCAAAATCTACTTTATTCCTTTGTTCTCCTTGTACCTACAAGAAGATAAGATAATTTCTGCAAATGTTTATCTCAACCAACACGAAGACGATATAGGAATAAGAGTTTGTAAGAATGGCTGGTACCTGAGTAGAGAAAGCTGTGTGAGTGCATCACATCAGATTTTTATACATGTATTGTTGAGCGATTCTTTTATTTACAATGCAATTCATAGGGGTAATGGTTAAAAACTGTATTTCAAGCTTCGCTGTTTCTCAGAATGTTGGCTAAATTCCCTAGAACACTCAACATTCTGTTTATATCAATTCTGCACAATATAACCAATCAAAACATGGTTACAGCAGGCTTATCATACACAATGCAGGCATGCTAGTCCGATAAAGGTGAGGAGCATTAGTATTTCAAATCCAATTAGAACAGTTGGCTCTCTTGCCCTTTAAATGTAATCCGATCAGTGATAATGCAGTTGGTGGCGTGTCAGTTTTTATTTACTTGCAAATTCAGTTGATATTTTAACTCTGCAATTAAATTAGCCTCGAACATGTGTATTCGAACTCAATTGGCCGCGTAACTTTGAAACTAATGGACTCTGCCATTAAATATTCTATTGATTGGAGACCTTTAACATAATTGGTAACTAAATCCAAATCCTCCAGCAAGAGCTTTTGCTTTCCTGTAATGTAATCGGCTCATTTTGTGGTACTGTTAAGTTCTTTGTGAATGGAATCATATTTCGTCATATTGAAACCAAATTATACACTCTGTTTTATACAGTGTTCTGGTGCACTCAGGTACTTACAAAAAGTTTTAAACTTGTAGAAAACTGATGAAGGAATTCTCCTGATTTGGTAGGATTAAAAGCAACAGGTACCCTTAAATGAGCCTAGGCTTTTTACGGTCATTATTCATATCAAAGTAATGAATCCGTAAATTGCAACAGCTGTGAAAATAAAACATAAAATGAAGATTTGGTAATAAACTAATATGAACCCTAAGCTTTAAGAACATTGCAACAGTATGTCACTTTCTCTAACACCGGAAGGCTGTTTGTCATTAGATTAAATACTTTAACCAGAAAATCATAGAATGCAGAGTTTTAGTAGTAGAGTAAAGGAAGTCCTGCACAAAGGATGAAGTCTGATTTGGGAACTTATTGCCCTCCCTTTCTTTATTCTAAAACACCACTAACAAACGAATATCACTTTATTTATTGACACACTAAATTATTATTTGATTGACGTTATAAATGACTTTTTCTTACAAACACTTTCTCTGAATTTTCTACACATTCAAAATGCTCCACAAGGTCCTCTTACTTATAAATGTATTTCAACATGTTTCTACTTGTCCTTTGAAGTATATTAAAGAAAATGGGTATACTATTTTTTAAAAAGCTCCAAATTTAAAAAAATAGATTATTTACTTTTGAAACTTTTAGAATTTTGGACAGGAAACGATTTTTCTGCAATAACTTGATTAATAAAAACTGCAATAAGAATCAAGAGAGCATGCTTCCTGCAACACGGATCAGGTCATTCCAATTACTTGTGCTTCGCCAAACAACGTGCTGCAGGAGTGAGGCAGCGAGGTGTTTCTCTGGAATATCAAGTCAAGTAAAAGAGAACGCTATGATTTAAGAGTGTTGCGAAGACTAAAACAACTGATATGAACAATAACTTAAAATAGCTACACATGTTACATTTATTAACCTGAAAATAAACTTCGGTTTTTAAATGCTTACTATAAGCTTCTAGTAGCAGATACATGTGATATGTTTGTTTCTACAAAACAAAGAAGATATGCTGTCGATGTTCCACCTCTATGTAGAAGCAATTTTCCTCTCACTTTTGGTTTCATGAAGTTTTCTCGTTCCATAGGATGCTATCATTCACGGTTTTTTGCGTCTGTGAAACTCGATTTCGAAGCTTAGTGGTACGACAAAGACCCTAACGTATTTGTAGCCCTTGTTGGAGCAGTTGAGCAAGTCATATGGTTGAAAGACACTGACAGTTGGGAGGCAAGATTGGATCTACTCGAGCTGCCACGACGGTCAGTTTCTACTTGTCTAACAGTGTGTGTTTTTTTCATTCCTTCTATATTCCCCTCCGGTTCTTTTTCCTGGCCGGTTTTTATTCCACTTCTTTCAATCTTGCTGAGGAGACAATTTTTATCCAGCTGGGCTTTGTGCCAGTTCCGAAATGATGCCCGCAACCCGGAAAGTGCTCGGAAACGGATGTGGGGAAAAAGTGATGACCAACAAATGGAAGACGGGCTAGATTCAACTACTTTGCTTCCAATAGAATTTAAATTATTTTCACTATATCCTGTTTTTGGTCATTCTTGACCCCATTGGTACTATAACATTAATATGCACTATTCTCTTTGTAGAATCTTGATATAGATAAGCCTTTCTTAATCTTTTCATGCTCTTAACGTTTTAAAGTTATTTATAATGAACAAAAATTACTGATATGGTGTCACAAAATCCTCTTTAAGCGATTAGTTTTACTTTTTAATTCTTAAGCTTCTTTTATCCAGAAGCATAGACTTTTTAAGCCTTATCATGGTGATAACACTGCTACTTTCATATTGGACATTGGAGATTGCTGTGCAATCACCAGGCCATTGTTGATGATGTGCACGGTTGGTACTTTGAAATGCCGGAGTATGAAATAAGATAACCTCAACTCTTCAGAAAAGAACCAAAGCCACAATAGATGCAGAAAATGCAAGTAGATTTCGCCACCTGATAGGAGTGTGGCAGGAATACTGACACCGAAGGCAAAGATGTGATCCACAGGTGCCTCATGTTCACGTGAGAATCAGAAAAACAAAACTTGCAGAGAGAGACTATGCTAATTTTGTTTACTGGGAACGCATGAAAAAACAAAAATGCCACCGTGTAATAAATGTAATCGATTATTCTATGAGTTAAACTAATTCTATTTGTCTATTTAAAGAGGAGTAGTGCAATGAAGAACATTTAATGAGAACAATAATATTTTTAAACTTTCAGTTTTTGGCAATAGCTTGTATTTTTATTTCCATGGTTTCTTCTAGAGGCGCTGTCGTGGGTGAGCCTATCATCACAAATCCGCATGTGGTATTCGTGGCGTACGAAGTGGCGGCTGGGCGTATTTTTTCCGGTTTCTCTGGTTTCCCCAGTTTGCTTTGGGTTTCAATTACATACAGGCATGGAAAGAATGTCCCAACAACATATGGAGCAGAAACTATTAATAAACCCATCTATATGTTGGAAATATCGACTTGTGTATGCCTCGGTGCAACCTGACGTGAGACAGAAATATTCTGGTGTCTAATGCGCTCAAGCCATTTTTTCCATGGCTGTACATGCGTGTTATTCATCAAAAGCAACAATAGTAATAAACGCATGTCAAAACTTTTAGTACCCTGAAGTTCATTTAGGAGACGGGAGCAGCAAATATTTTGACCCATCACATGGGAAGAGGGCATGTGACGAGACAGCGCAGCGCAGCGGAGGAAACTTGTGAAACTCTAGTACCATCAGCTAACAGAATCCAAATTCTCTCGCCGATGGCTCAAGATGTGGCCAAAATAAGGATATACATATAAATACTGCAAACTCAGGAAAAGGAGGCGCAACAGAGTGCGCGGTTTCTCGTCGCAAGATGACAAAGATTGACCAAAAGGAATCTGAAAGGTTGGACTTCGTGGAAAAATATTTTCCTTCAACTTAATAGCAGTATAAATGGGCGATAAGCACTCAAGAAACTTGCTAATTCTATAATGCATTGTATATTATCATTCTTCATCTGATTACCGTCCCCGTATGGAGGACTTACACCCCTAGGACTAGTCTGTGCCTAGGGTCAGATGTCTGTCGAGGAGCAGACGAACCTATGGACAGAGAGTGAGGACCTTAATGCGGGTGGTCAGCCCAGCACCAGGTATGAGAGTGAGGAAGAGGATGATGTGAAATGCAGGCGAAATGGAAGATTAGAAAGGGGATGATGGAGCAGTTTGTGGAAAGAGTGGCGGGGGAAACCGGAGAACCCGGAGAAAAGTAACTGAAATGCCGCTTCTGCACCACCAATACCACATGCACGTTCCGCTTTAGTGATAGGCGAACGGTCTAATTATTCGAAACGCGAATCTGCTTCATCTCTATTTCTGAAATTACAATATGTTGCACTTTCCATATTTTAGCATTGTTTTCCTATCTAATCGTATATCAAGATATCACTACTGTCTCTGATTGCAGTGTGCCAACCGATTGGATACAATCCTGTGTCTTTTGGAATGTTGAAGTATGCCGAGAGTGTGATGAAGTTTGCTTCATGTGACTCAATGCGAAAGTGAAGTAGGAAACGTTGCTAAACTTGGATGCTCTTAACTTAATGCGCAGAAGAGAATGATTTTGGTTGGTTATTATTTATACTCGCCAGAGACGGCGGATATTCAGAGTAGCTCTCTGTGTTTAATCAGTGGATATGTTTTTCCAAAAATGAAAAGAAACAAAATACAAAAGTCTGGAGAAAGAAACATTTTCAAACGGCGAGTACAGTTTGGAGTTGGCCATAATCTTCTTTTGGAGGAGAACAAAAGTTACAAACTGGATGTTGATGCAATTAGTTATATAGACAATCACAATTCATTACTCAATGACATTACTTCTCGCCATGTGACATCGAAACTTGATGTAACGCGAAGGAAAAGTTTCCTATTGCCAAACTCTTAAATTACAACACCCTAAATAGCTCAATTTAATTCAATGTGCTCGACTTTTATGTCACGCTAACGGGACGGGATGAAGCAACATTTAGAAAGGATGTTTTGTTATCGAAGTTGGAAGCCCAGGAAGTGAGAGTGAGAGACTGGAAAAAAATACAAAATGGAATGGAAAGGAAATGAAGAAGAGGAGAAAGGAAGAGAGTGAAATGTGCAAGGCTCTTCGCATGTACATGTTTTAGTTTCGTAAGCCTCCAGTATAGTGCGGTTTCTTCTCAATTAGTTGAGCAGCTGAGTAAAATGGGCATCGTCACTCCCTTCATATACACTGAAATGGATGGCAGTAGGCTAACAATCGACTAGAGCCTAAAAACCCGGAACCACCTTGCATTAATACAAGTGAGTATGAGTGTCTGCAGTTTACAGTCACAAAGAGCAGCCCAACACAGTTCCTGGAAGGCAAACGGTGTTTACATTTTGCCTAATATGAAATGCAAATGGCCACCAGAACAATGCGCCACAAGAAAACGACACTAAAGAACTTCACAACAAGCTTGCAGTGAGCATATCGTGATGTGATATTCTTACTGTAACAAATGTAGACGGCGAGAAAGGCGGTCCAGGAACATCATCAAATTTTGTGACAGATATCGACGTCGAAGCAGTTATTGGAAGCACTTTCTCTCAGTCTTGACAACTTTCTGAAATAGCGAGAAAGGTCATAGAATTTCATGGGACAACAGAAACACATCGACGTGATAACTCTGAATCTTGGCCATCCAGCCGGAATAGAAATCACTTTTAAATGTAGCCGCTTTTTGTCGCCTCTCTGAAATGAATACCTCTAACAGTTGAGACTGCAACTCACGTCGACAAGCCCGAATTAATTATTTCATAATAAATACATAATCATTGTGGTAGCCAACTTATGGTTATATGCAAATGTCTTAATTTTAAGAAAGGGCGATTGAAAGTTTTCCATTTGTTTTTTACCACAAAGATGAAAAGTGCATTCGTCGGAAAACATTAATCGTTGAGAAAAATTGGCCTTCTGTGCAGGCTACACATGGGGCAGTGTGAAGGGTCCAACCAAATTTCGCGCCTGAGACCTCCAAAGAGTCTACAAGTCGGGGGCCACGCTGAAAACCATGGGACAGGACCACGGAGATAGGAAAGATCCCTGCTGGAGTAACAAATCCAAGACCTTACAAACTAATAATCTTAATAAATCTAGAAGGGGAAGAGGGTGATAATAAAAGGCAACATAAGCTGCTGTACGTGGCACTGTTAATGAATATGGAAGGGGTGAAATGATGGTGAGTGGTTCGGGACCCCGGCTGCGCCTAAACCCGTACTTACCGAAGTAGGCCTCTGGGGGGAGTCCCGAAGAAGTTCCTGCTTCACAGTTCAGGATTTCGTCTCTGATTAGAGAATAATAATTCCATTTATTGAAAATTTGATTGTATGCCTATTTCATAGTCATTAAAATATATGTAGCATTTTTAATATAAATTAAGCCCATCCTGACTTGTAAGTCAATGCTTTTTGAAAACTGTGAAATTTATTTTCTAAACTCTCTAAAATGTAAATACATATTCTTGGGATGTCGGTCTCTCACTCTTGTTGTTTCTTTCTTTCTTCCTTAATCTGATTACTCTTCCCTATGGAGGACCGACACCCCCTAGTACTTACAAACTGTACCTAGGATGGGATGCGTGTCGGGGAGCAGACGCACCTATGGACCTGGACAGAGTGAAGACCGAGAGAGGGTGCCAGTTAAGCACCGGTTAAGAGAAAGGAAGAGCATGATATGAAACGCAGACGCAATGGATGAAGGGAAAGCTGATGGCGCATTTTGTGGAACGAGTGGCGTGACACACCCGAAAACCCATTCTGTAGTCTGGGACTATGGAATTCTCTTGTCAACGTTTGTGTCGTATCCTCGGACAATATTGCCCTTAAATACAGCGTATGGTATTTAACCGACTCTTCGTTTTTGAGTTATGCTTCTCACAGAGGGACACACACACAGGGTCACATATGTACATCAACACGTATCTTCTTTTTTCCCTAAAAATCCTTTTTCCCCCGGAGGCGACGCAAAACAAAGGACGGTCAGGACTAAGTCACTTCACCCCACATACCAAGTCGGCGATCAAACAAATGCGCTCAATGTCAGGCTGTCTCGCGCCACTGTTTTGTATAAGTGACAAACAACAATGGGCACGGCGCGCATCAGAGACACTCATGGTGAAGCTTCCCCACACCATGCAAGCAAGCACGTGACCATCATCAGACCGGCAGAACCAAAAGGGATTTTCTCCAGATGATTCGAGAAATGTCTCGAGGCCGGCTTGTTTGAAGAAGTTCGCAAAAGATCCAGGCGACGTCACTCCCGCTATATAGAGAGGACAGGAAACAGCAGAGGAGAGAGCTACAATTCCGATCAGCGTGTCAGTGAGTGTGAAATACCTCGCGCGCGTGTGCGGTATTATCATCGTGAAAGGTACGTCGTGTCGAAGTGAAAAAAATTTAACGAGCGTCGAGGAATAGTATAGCCTGAGAAGTAACATCACGAAATATCTAGAATGTTACGTCATTAGATCCTCTTCCTCCTTCTGTCCCTGTCCCTGTTATTATGAGTTATAATATTATATTGGTACTAGTTTCTCTGCAAAGCGTAGAGCTCCTCCGATTAGTTTCTACTTTATTAATTGTTTCATTAAGAAAATTAAAGTATGATAGAAAATACTGCTTGCGGAGCAGTTTTCATCTTTCTGGTATACTATTTGGTAAGCTGTTTAGTGGAAGCAAAAGGCATGGGAATCTCTCATGACATTTTTATCCCTTTAAAAATAACTATATACGTTTACCATTTACTTATTAAGTAGAAAGAAAATTTCAATAAAACCCAGGTCAAATATCAAATACAGGTATCAAGGAATTTATGTTTTAATGCACATGAATCTGCCCAAAACTGTAGAACAAGGGCCCTTTTAGTGGAAGAGGTGTAATTAGGCAAGGAGAAACATATTTAAACGAGTATTTAAATGCTGTATTTAAATGGCCACTGATACATTTAAAATGAGGCAGATTAAAAAGGAGTAGCACTTTTAAATAAAGAAAGAGCAGGAGATTCGGTTAATTAAAGTTTATACTTAATTAAACGATTCTGTTTCCATTTTCTGCGCAAACAGGTATTCTTAACAATTGCAAAACTTTATCGATAACCCGTTTAACGCTGTAAGAGAATCAACATAGCCACGTTATAGCAAGCCCTGATACTTAGCAAAATGTTGTTAATCTTGGCTGCATGAGAATTCTGTCTAAGCTAATCCCAGCAAGTCATTCCAATCGTGATGATTTCCACGCTGTTACTGTTGTGGTGTACGGGAATAATGAAAGGAACCGAGTATCTGTCAAGGAAGATTCAGAGATCCTAAGGCGAGAATATGAACCCTCTCAATTTGCTGCGAAACCACGGAGTAGTAGTGAGGGGGGAAGGGGGGGGATAGAAGAAACGATGTCTGTTACGCATTCATTTCATGTTTTCATATTAACTGGTATTGTGCTCCATAACATTCTCAAAAGATACTACACTGAAGGAACTCGAATAAATATATCCTCTCCACCGCTGAAGGTGATGGAAATCCTGTATCCTTTCGAATCCCTCTTCACTCCTCATTCGTTGAAACACAAGAAAGCCCAACAGTAAGTTCCCTGTGGAGCATTGCAGGCCTGAAGGCATTACCACGTGGCGATGATGCGTTTAGACTGCTCGTCCCATCTTGTTAAGCAAAATCCTGAAGTCTCTGTTCAGATCTTAGAGGTTTTCAATATCAGATTCATCTTATAGAAACCTCCGGAAGTAAATAAGCGATAAATATTTAGCAAATGTTCCTTCACACAAACAGCATGGAAAAAGGTCAAGATACACTTCCAAAAGAACTGCTGAACAAGTAAACCTACAAGAAAGCAAGTGTTTTTGTATTCAAGAGAGTAAGAAAATCAAATGCACGTTTAACGACTAAGCATTTTTCGTACAGCGACGCTCCCATGAGCTGCAGATGGAAATAATTCTTCTGCAAAGTATTGCGGTCTTCAAATGTTTCTCAAAACAAGGTTGGGATTTATTTGCCTTTACCTGGAACCGATTTCAGTACATAAGCAGGATCAAGGTGTTTATTGCATAAGATTTGAAAGTGTTTTCACGATGTTCATATAACAAAACCCCATAGCAACACAACGCACGTCCGAGTGTTAATGAATGGCAAAATCTGCGTTGGAAATCTGTACTAGCTTGGAAAAGAAGGAAAGTTAAGTGTTCTTGCATAAATACCGTACATAAGGTAAGGTTGGAGAAGGGGAATAAAAACACGTATGTTCGACCTTCCGCATTGCTGCTCTAACCAAATGAGCTACCATGATAAGACGACAGTACAATAAAGAATTCACCAACTCATATGTTTCCGGTAGACCACAAGACGTCCTAAGTGTGTTTCCATCTTTCCAACTGTAGTCTACACACGAGTAGCCATCACTGATTAGTCTATTCGTAGTTAGCGATCAAGCGCGGGATTTAAAAGTACTAATTATTGTATTGCCTCTATGCTAATGCTAACTGTATCTCTATTACCCTTTTGTCCGCTGTATAACCACCTTTTGTCGGTCCGTCATGTGCTGCTAGAGGCTTTTTCCCTTATGCACCTTCGAGACTTTATTACTGCCTGTTAGACTTGCAGAGGTCCTGGCGGACGATAAAGAAGCAGTCGAAAGAGTTTTGAAGTTTTTAGCAATGGTAAACATGATCTTTCTACTTTATGACTGTGTTATAATTCTGGCTTTTGCCACTTTGGTATATTTATGTATGTTTTCGTTTTTACCATTATTTCTATTATATGGAAATTTATCTCTGGCTTTGGCATGGCCCGTTTTATAAAGGCGTCCTCACCAAGTAGTTGAGCACTCTTAACCCTACAACATATATTACTGGTGTACCATATTTTCTAATAGGATAACAAGGACCTTGCTCTGAAGCTCAACATTCCCTATGCGTTCATCTATAGCAAACTTGTCTATTGTGCTACTACTGAAACAGCAAACTCTGTAAACCAGTCGTAGCAGATTCACGAACACAGAGTCGTGTTTGCTCCATTCTAACAAGAGCATTGACAGAGAATATTTACCTCAGGCCTGGGGAGTAGAGTTGAAGCTAATTTCAGTCGCAGCTGCTGAAGCTGGTTTCTTTACACCACAGGTTCAAATGTTAAATAATGTGTATTTATGGTGGGGTTGTAGCCCTAAGTTACGACGAGCCTGATTGTATTATGTCTTTGGTTTAAAAACGGGGGACGTTAAATTGCCTTGCACATGTTTGATAATTACTGTTCACCTCGAAGCAAAAAATAACCACTTTCGGGGGCAGGATCGCGCCTTTTTCTCATTAACAAAGTAGGACGATTTAGATTTACAAGGTAATTTGAAGGGTGGCGGCAGGAGGTGTGAGGAAAGAAGGGTTGGCGTGAAATTCAATCCATTACCCTGTGCTAGAGATGAAGAAGGAGGGGGGGGGGGGGGGTCGGGGTCGGTGTTCACAAGTATCACTTCTCCATATACCGTGCACAGGAATAATAAATGCAATCATGTAAATGTGCTCTCATCTAAATAGCACAGCGGAACAGAATGCATTCACAGCTAACCCCTTTTCAGCTGATGCAAAGTGTCCCAGCATTTATAAATCATGGATAAGGGGCTCTAGAAAACTGCGTTGGAATTAGGAACAGAGGGAGACTCATTTCCCGAAAAAAAAGCGAAGTAAAAAAGTGTTCATTTCGTTAAGAGAAGAAGTCGGTATGGAAACGTGCAAAAAACCATATCCCCTTGACACGCTCCTTCATTTGCATTTAGCTGCCATGCTTTAAATATTTGATTGGCCGTAAAGAGAAGATGATCTAACGAGTCGTTCAAATGAGTAGTGCTCTTAGCATTCGCTTCATTATTACGAACTTGAGAGATTTTCTTTTGATTATACAGCAGCAGAAGTGTCATAGCATGAATGAAGTTGTACTTCTCTATGCGAAACTTTGCAGAGAGGCATATTGCATTTTAAAACGTTAATGTAATTTTAAGTGATAAAGAAATGCTGGCAGTTAAAAATAAACCTTTTGGAAACCAAATGAACGTTAGAAAGAGTGCTGTGAAGTATACATCATGAGCAACATTAAAATTAATGATTTTACAGGAAAAAGATAGTTCTATCATTAATTAAATGGGTTGTCGTTTAATTGTTGCATTTATATACTGCTTTTGACTTCAGCGGCAAATATGTTCACGGCCGGGCTGCCACGTGTGCCTGCTGTGTGTACGTGACTGTAACAATGAGGCGGCAAAGAAGAAAAGAAACGAGAACGTTCTAACTTCTAGCCGAGTCATTCCCGGTGCTCTCGTGCGTGCGTGCGTGTGGAATCGAGAAAGGTCGGTGTGACGTCATCACAAGTATAAAAGGACAAGAGACAGCAGCTGCGATCTAATCTTAAGATGGGAAAGGCGAAAATGCAATCTGTACTCAAAACAGAGAGAATCACCAGTTTCAGTTCACCTCTCAGCGAGTGACTGACGGCCAGAACCCTGGTAGGGATTAGCGCGTAAAATTCGCGCACAGCCCACTTGCGGACCAATCCCTGCCTACAATCCCTCCCGTTACTATAAAAACCCCTGTTCCAACAAATTTTTTCCAGTGATAAGCATCCCTGTAGTGACACCATCAAAACCATCGCGCAGGTTAAGCCGTATGACGGCTAGGTACTGCGGTAAAGACACTCGAGCGGGGGAACAATCACCTCACCTCCGTTCGACTCGAACTCCGTCTGGCGTCAGGGTCGGCCGTTAGTTTAGTATTAAACCTAGAGCTAGGGTCATAAATCGGTGCGTGTGAGCCAGCTGTGCGTGTGTGTGAGTCGTCGTAAGAACATCGATGAGCATCGAAGACGTTTCAGTTAGTACATGACAATGAAAGTGAAGAAAGACACCCTGTGCAAGATTACGAAAAGTGAAAGTTGAGTTGTGATAGCATGGAAGACTGTAAACTGTGTTAAGGACGAGAATAAACTGTATTTATGGGCAATTTTAGAAGACCAAAAAGTGATAGGAATGTAACCGGGACTGATTTTTGTCGTTTTGTCACATTATATACAACCCATGCTGTTTAACTTGTATATAATGTGTTTTGGATCTTTGTATCTTTTGTGCATCCACGCTCTCATTCTTTCCAAATAGGGTATATTGTTGAAACGAGAATATCTGGGATTGCAATTTAAATAGTAAAGAGTTCGAGAAGCTTTTTGTTGGCAATTCCAAACAGTGAGCAGAATATTAGACACTGGAAAAAAATTGATAATAGAAAAACCACGTTTACATGCAAGAATGTAAGGGAGGGACATATTAAAGTAAATGGTATAGGCAATTACTTTGTAGCAAATTTGACTTCAGTGGTAGGTCAAATTATAACACTTAGAATTGCGCCGTTTTATATTGCCATGTGTCAGTTATATCTCGATGAATTGTAACGAGAATTAGACGCTTGATTACAATGAAAGATTACATTATTTTGCTTACCTTATTACTGGAAACTGTGTTAATAATATCACAAATAGGCAACATGAAGAGCAGGCTTTGCCGCATTGCAGTTGTAAATCACTTGACAAATTATTGCCTGGTGAAGTTCGTGCTTAACACTCAACAACCAGAATGACTGGCGGAAGTGACTGGTGACGTATGAGAATGCAATTTTATACCAATATTCCTCGGAATGAAAGTAATCAATCGCAATACAATCTCATTCTTAATGCGTTTTATATGTTATTAATTACGCCGAAAAGACACAGGATTTACATTTCTTATTAAATATTTTCTATGCATAAGGGCGTTTATTTTGGACATCCAAATGACGCACAATCCTCTCCCGCTGCAGGTCGAAGACGTCCCCTATACTAAAGTTATTCTGTGGTGATACAATTTATTTTTAACAAGGGGTGACATGAGGTTCGGTACCGCCGAAGCAAACCGGATGATTGTGGGTGCATATTATGATGGATGGTGCATGGAGGCAGGTCTAATATCATGGCGGATGCCCTGACATAGACCTGCGACTTGGGGCGTTTGTGTGTGGCATTGGGGGACCAATGGGAAATCTGGGGAGTGTGATGAAGTCGAATATCTGGTTGACTCTGGTCTCTATTGCTGTGGTGTCTTTGATCTTCTGTGTGTTGCGGTAGATGGTCTCAGTGTGTTGCCGTAGTCGGGCGAGTTCTTCGCTTGTTTTGGTGAGAATCTGTATGAGCTCCGTGAGGTGTGCCTGGATTGCTGCTAGTTCGTTGGTTGCGACGTGGTCATGGCGCTGTAGGAGCTCAGTGACGTTGGTGTTGTTTGCCGGCGTGTTGTTGTGTTCTGTAATAGCTTCCAGCCGAGAGCCAATGTTCAGAACCTCTGAATGGAGGCCCTGATCCGCATCTCGAAGGATGCTATCGGCGACGACGGGTGCTGGGACTGCTACGGTCTGTGGCGATGTGACTGTGACTGCGGTGACTGGTGGTGTTCCTGTAGTGGTTGGGGCCGCTCGTGTGTACGGCCGTGGAGCTGCGGTGTAAGATGCTGTCATTTGTGCAGGCCGTGAAGCTGCGTTGGGATGTGCTGGTGTGTGTATGTGTCCGTGCCGGGGATACAGTGGGCACGTCGCCTTTAACATCTATAAGGTCTCGTCGCCAGGATATCTCCTATCCTGTGTTTGGTGACTCAGTATCTAACTAGCTCTAACAAGAAGTCCTAATCTGCAAGGTATGCGTGAGTTGTGGCAGGAATGGAACCAAACGAAGAATTAACAAACATTTGACTTTATTTGCAAATCTCCAGATTTGTAGAGAACTACCGAGGATATCTAAATAGAATATAACTTTCTAACTTCAATTCCAGCGCTATAATACTTGAACTTTGTCACCCTTTAGAGACTGCCGAATTATGTGTACGCACCAGCTTACGTACAGGAGATCACACAAAGTTGCATGTACACTGGCTGCGCGATTCTACACGAATGTGAATTGCCTTGCACATGAGGCAGACACGAAAGTGAAGGACACCAGACAGCAACAAAAGTAGAAGTGGAAATGGGCAGGTCACACATTAAGACTCAACAACAATCGCTGGACAAACATAGGAATGAGGTGAGACCTAACAGAAGGAGAGAGTGGGCCGGGAAGACCAGGAGAGGGTAGACCAAATGAGGAGGAAAGCTGCCAGCAACCTGTACAGGACATCGAGGAATCACAACGTCTGGAAGGATCACGAATGACTGCTCAGCAACTGAACAATCAGCGCGACCGAGTGCCAAGGAAGATGGACATACCTGAATATGACTGTGACGGTGGAAAAAGTGACAAATGTCAAAAAAGTGAGAACTACTGTCAAGTGCCAAAAGAGTAAGACTCAAGTGCAGAGGGCAGAGGAGTAAAAATTAAACCAGGGTTAAACAAACGTAGGTTACACCATAATCTATCTAAGACAAAGACAGGGGAATTCCACATTCACAGTTCAAATGTGGGAAGAGCTAGATATGGTAGCTCTTAGGGGAGGACATTGCCCTTTAGGGTGTCATATTATTTATTATTATTGTTTGTATTATCATCCTCATGATCTTCATCTTCATCATCATTATTTTTATTATTGTTTTCCCATTTATTATTCCCATACTTTTCTGGCATGCCTAAATTTCTTTTTAAGTGGTAAAGGAATAAATAATTGTAACCAGTTCTTTGCTTATCATTATTCATAATGCCTTACTAGTGCCTATTTTGAACTTTAAGGTCCTATTTTCTTGTTTATTTTAATTTATTCCGTGTCTATTTCACTGATCTCTAGTCATACCAACGTGACATGTCAGAATATTTTGATTCCTTTTATTTATTTGCTTTTGGTGTTTCTGCTCGGGAATGCATTTCACTTAGATCCCAGAAGTGCAGTTGTAAATGTTCATGTATAGTTAATTGATTCCCTCTACGGTGTTCCTCGGCCCCAAAAGTGCTACGAATATGTATCACAGTTTTGGACAGAAACTTCCACATGCTTATTTAACGCAGTTTTGGAGCATAAGAATAAAAATGTGAATGTAGTATATCAGATGGCATTTTCAACTCATTCTTCTATAAAGTAGTCTTATAAATGTTTGTTCCCTACCTCCATTTTTATGCAGTAACTTTTTGCTTATCACGGTTTGCCACCTATATGAAAGTATGCCCAATTCATTCAGAATGAAGAAGACTTGGAAGTCTATTTGAGAAAAGTCAAACATTCGATTGTTTTCATACAAGTATCTTACACAAGTTGAATTTACTTAAAATCGCTAAAATTCATTTTGATGAAGAAATTAAAAATATGTAAAAGTAGGAACATTTTCTACAAATATTATTTTCGTAAATGATTGGCTGAAAATAGTAACTTTTGAGTTTATTTGCATACGCACCCATCCTTGTGGGATCTTAAACACCTTTATTATTCAGAGGACCTCAAAAATGAATATTTGGGATTGCATTTGGATGGAGAATTTATGGATACAATACAATACTAGGAATATTTACTCTGGTTACGAAGGGTGGAAGAGGTGAAGTGAGAGCACCGTAAAATCATGGTAATCAGGGGATTAATTATCATGCAAAATCATTTGTTCTCATAATTAGGGTATTTATATAGAAAATGTATGGAATTGGCATGTAATATTTTAACAATAGTAGTTTTTTCAGCTTAAGTTTCAAATGAAAGTTTACTTTGAATATTTAATATGAAAATATTTGTATTATTTATATAATATGCATGTTGCCTTGAAGTTGATAATTATTAATTTCATTACATGTGTTAAGTTTATCTTATATAGTTGTTTTTTAAAGCATTAAATGCAAAGTTATACTTTGTTTTCTAGGCAGCCCACAAATGAGTAATGTATGTTCAATAAAAATAGTAAAAATAAAGTCTTAAAACACTACTGATGTTCTGTGTATACTTTTGTGTTGCAGACAGAGAGATTATTAGACCACCCGAATGTCAGCCTTACATATTACCATGGAATCATCACTTAGCTAAGCAATCCACCCTTTTGTAACATGAATATTTTTTCATCCTCGACACCGTTTGTGTTGTGATCATGTGACAGACTGACCTCCCTCGCACTTGATGTAATCCAAACTCCGCAACTTTTCGTTCCCTGTATGACGGTTCGTTCCCTACTCATTTCCTTCCTACGGCCCACAAGATTAAATGCTACTTACCTTTCTTTTAAGACGTTGGTAATTTTAATATATGGAGTATCTACTGTTAATTTATAATTTTTTTTCGATGCAAAATTTTTCAATTTAATTCCAAACGTATTTCTGTGTTCTGAGGTTTCCTTCTTCGAATTGTTTCACCTATTTTATCAGCATCACATGCTGAAGCCAGTGTCAATCACTTTTTACATTTAAACCTAGCGGCTCTGTTGCGTCAAATTAGTAAGCTGTTGCGCATCTGTAGGACAGTGCAGCTAGATTCTCCGGCCTCATCACAACATAAGAAAACAAGAAGAGGTGATAATTAAAATTCAGAGGAGGTAATGAGCGAATGAACACTGCCATTGTTTGACATTTTAAATTATTATGCAGATGATTAGTTGACTTCAACCATGTCACATGAGTGGAATGGTCGAAGTAACAACACAGATATAAAAGCCAATGAGCCATAAACATGAAGAAACAGAGAACAAATTAAATAGCTAAACTTGAGTATTTTCTGAGAAGTTCTCAGAATAAAGTTAGTAACTCTCAGTAACATAATGGTGAGTATTACATAAAATGAAACGCAGTGCATTGCTACAGCACACTAACAATAAGTGTAATTGAAGCAATTACACCGATATGCAAAGTCGTCGGTTTAGGAAAATCTCTTATCTAGATAATAGTCAAATCCCAAATGGGAGTTTTAACAAATAAATGACTGGAATGTGCTCATAATTATTTCACAAGTGGGACATATGTATCTAGTGATGTGCCCCGAACAAGAGATAGACAGAATAAATGTAGTTCTGGTAGGTTGGAGTGAATAGGGACAGAGAGATGGAGAATAAGAACAACAAAGGATTTGCCAGGTTTTGAGCTATTTCAGCTTTAAAGCACCAGCTCTGAAATATTTTATACTGGAAATGTTTTATACGACCGAACATTTTAACATTGTTGCTTACACCACATAGTATAGAATATTTTTAACTCTCAAAAGTTTACTTATTTATATAGTTAGTTGCTTATCTACCAATTTATGATCTTATTTCTTTATTTACCTATTATTTATTTATTTATTTCCAAAATGTACCCTGTTTTACCACATGGTATGTTAGCGTTATAGCTAAGTACTTTCATTTTACAAAAGTAAACATTAATCTTAATAAAATTAAAACTAACAGAATGTGACGCCGGCCACAGTGCACAACAAAGAACCGTCTGACTCGGACCCAAGCCACTGGTGATGTGTGTATTAAAGACGCTCAAGCTCAGGCTATCTCGCGCGACTATTTGTGAAAACGTAACAATGAGTGCGGTACTTCAAAGCGATTTTCGAGATCATTCGAGCAGTCTCCGGCGACCGATATATTTGTGAAAGTTCCAGAAACAAGTTTGAGAAAGGTCTGTGTTATCTGTGTTATAAGGTCATATAAGGTGACGCAACGAGAATTTAGAGTCAGTTTTTAATTTCAGAGAGAGAGAGAGAGTGTGTGTGTGTGTGTGTGTGTGTGTGTGTGTGTGTGTGTGTGTGTGTGTGTCAGCTGCGTGTGTAAGTCACGTCGAAAGCAAGATAGCGAGGCAGTTAATGAGTGTTGGAGTGTTGAGTGATTGTATCATCCTGAGAGACAGAGAAAGTGAAGAAATACAGAAAGGAGCGAGTCAAGGTTACGAGAAGAAAACAGTCGCTAGTTGTAATATCACCAAAGCCTGTAGACTGTGTTAACGTCAGTAAAAGAGAACTGTTGTGCAAACGTTTTAGAGGAAAATGAACTGAGAAAAAAATAAATAGACTGGACTTTGTCATTGTTGTTACTAGAAATTACAAAACCTACAAATTTCAACGACAATAGCAAATGTTTAAATACACGTTCAATCAACTTAAACGAGTTGTTTTATTAATGAAGCAATAATGGTAAACAAATGATAGGTTTAGCAGTTCTATTTAAGCTATTTTCGAAAAAATAACACGTAACCAAAGCCTTCCAGGAAGAGGTAGTTTGGAATAATGGCACTTTTGCGAAAATCTGTGTGCCATTTTCGGAAGGTACTGCAGTTTTATAGTTTTAATGTTTATCCAACACTTCTTTTGAGTTATATTCACACACCCACGCACCCACGCATCCCGCCCCCACAAACACACACACACACACACACACACACACACACACACACACACACACACACACACACACGAACACAAACCGAATTTAAGAATGCTTCTGTTGGCCTGAAAACATGTTTTGTGAAATTTCGATATCAAATTCTTGCGTAGGCAATACTTTCTTTAAGGGCTATAGAGAAGTAGTAGAGAAAGTGAAACGGCAGTTATTTCTTAAATAGATAGTCAGCGTTAAAGATGCCAACATTTCAATATGTTATTGCCCATCAATATTTACTGAATTTTCAGTGTGACTTTTTTAATTTAGAAGGCAATTTTGGATTACCTCTTAAAGATTAAAAAGGGAATATGTAATTCATACCAATCATTTCAGGTTGATGAAATCATGTGTATTATAGGTTTCGGCCATTGAGCTCACAAATTCATTGTCTTCCAACATAATTCTTCTGTCTAGACTTCTTTGCGAGTTCTACGTGCACATTCATGGGAGGAATGTTGGCATTTTGAGAAATTCGTGACCTGACAGTAGCAAGAAATACTTTACATAGCACCTTTATTTTTCATTGCCATCTGCGGGAAACTTTGTTCAGAAGTGCTGCATTGCGGCTGTAATATTCCTAAAATGGACGTCATTCCTTAACCGAGAAATTCCTTAAAAGCGGAGTTGAATATAAAAACAAACATTGTGAAAAAGGAATTACGTATTATAAAGCGACACTCAACATCGCTGTAAATGCATTCAGTAATGGTTGATAACGTAGTCTATAGTAAATATACATATTGTGTATTTTGATAAGTTTTAATAGTCTAACACTTATAGTAGTGATGGGGAAAATGGTATTGTATCCCAGAAAATTTAAAGATTACACCGGAAATTCATGCTTTGGCCTCAGTAAAACAGCACTCATTTAGAAAAAGATCCCCGTGTGCGTGTGTATATCTATACATAAATTACACCAACTTTGCAACGAAAAGTTGAATACACATTGGATGCCGGCCGCGGTGCACAACGAAGGACGGTTGGAGGTTAACTGCCTCACACACATGCCAGACGCGGTGCATATCAAATGCGCTCAATGTCAAGCTCACACCACTCACGGCGTGTGAACATGTGACAATGAGCGCGGCACGGCAAAGTGCTTTCGAGATTATTCGCGGTGCGTTCTGAGGCCGGCGTATTAGTTCCAGAAAAATGAAGTTTGAGAAAGTTGCGTTACGTCATGCTCACCATATAAGGAGGCGAGGCGACAAGAGTTACAAACATGAGTCGTCGCAGCAGGCAGTGGTTTTGAGTGTGTCAGTCTGTTCGCAGTCTCGCAATCTGCTGCCTGGCTTCCCCGCTGTGTGTGTGCGCGTGTGTGTGCGCGCGTGTGTGTGAGTGCGTGTGCGTGTGTGTGTGGTACAGTCGCGGTGAGAGGTACTGGCACGTCGAAGTAAAGCCAGTGGAGCAATTTGAATGATTGTATCGTAAAAATCAGCTGTTTCACAGCCAGAAAATGTGAAGTAAGACAGAAAGAAGTGAGCCAAGGTTACAAGAAGAAAAATGTTGGGAGTTGTAATATCACGAAAGACTGAAGACTTAACGACAATAAGAGAACTGTGTATTTGTGCAAAAGTTTTGGAGGAGAATAAAGTGACAGAAAAAATAACCAGACTGGATTTTGTCATTTTGTCACTCTGAGGTCAGGAGTGTGATTTGTAAAATTGTCAGTTGTTACGATATAAAACCGTGATCAACATCGAAGGATTCAACAAAGGTTTCAGGAAAGTTCTCCCGCTCCAAGCTACCGTTTATACTTAAAATTTCGTTTAAATTCAGTTTAATAAACAATTAGTTCTTGCATAAAAAGAGAAGACGCACATTTTCATAAACGTTACAGAAAAGGTGTACCAAATTATTACACTCCATGTTAGTTGAGGTAAACATTTTCAGAAATGAGCTGATTTTCTTGTGAGTAAACGGGCAATATGGGAACACAGTTGGCTTTGAGTGATAGTCAAATCTTTAAGGTCTCTTTGTACGGCCAAGAAATAAAAAGGTGAACAACCTTCCATTTCTGAAAAGCTTAAGTATTGCTAAACTCAGACAAATAACAAGGAATATCTACGAAATGGTTCACCCCACAACAAGAAATGCATTAGGACATAACCTTACGTGTTTTACTGATGTCTAAATCTTTTATATAGTAAGATTTGGCCTATCTCTTACGGCTTACTAGTTATGCAAATGTCATCAAGAACATACATAAATAGGCTATAGCCAGAAAATTCAAAATATATTTCATTTGCCCTAAAATATCTTAAATTTTTTGTGAAAATCAAAGCTTTCCAAAAATTGTCCATGTAAATGGCGAAGGAATTTTCTTCAAAATCTTCTTGTCGCATCCTTAAAATATATTCAACTTAAATACTACTATACGTAGTAAAGTAAAGTAGCGAGTGAAGGTTAAAAGCCCCCGATATGACCTCGATGTTAAAGGCAGTATATAAATGAAACATTAACAATAAATGAACTAAACTATGGTTTATCACGAGGTAATTGATGTCTCAGTAGCTGTAATGTGGGGCTTGTTACTGCATGCAAGTTCTTGTCTGTTTCAGTCAAGGGTAGATCACGGATGTAATCCATTAAAAACGAAGTTGTTCCAGAAGGCGTATTTATTTGCATATGCGGTTAAGTACACGAAGATGGAAAGTAATGGTTTTACTCTGGATATGTTTTTCTATCTATGCAGATTCTCCATCTGTGTCGTGATATTTCTGACATTATCTTAATAACATCCTCCGGCATAGAGGAGCTATAGAAAAGCCTGAACTTTACCTTTTTTATTAAAGATCCGATTTCAGATTTATTCTTGAATGCTTGCAGCTCCAGATTACGTTTGTGGTTCCATTTCCATAGACGGCTCTGTCCCTCTCCTATTCTTGGATTCAAATGCAAATATGAATTGACATTTTGAATTCATGAAGTAAAAATATTCTTAAGGTAGCATTGTAGCTTTAAATTTACAGATTTACATTCTACTGAATAGAAACAGTTTAGAAATATTGGTAGCATGATGATTGTGAGAGTAGAAACTCTTTGACCTTCCATTGTAATACGTTTGTGTGAAGATTTGGAGCTATTTTACATTCTACTTACTATCACAGTCACTATTAAAACTATGAAAAACAGGGGGGGCATGTGGACCTGATGGAATAAACAGAGAATTGCTCCAAATATTCAGGTTTAATATGCCAACTAAGACACATATACAAAGGGTGCTGGAAAAGCTATAAAACACCTGAATGCTGGACAGCTGCTGACGAAATTCCAATCTTCCAAAAAGGCCAAAGAAATGATCCGAATAATTACAAGGTCATAAGTGATTAGAATTCCGCTTATAAGCTTCATACTAACATTACTAATAATCGTCTAAAACCTATAACAGAAGTGTTTACAGAAGAACAAGGAACTGAGATGTCAATTTACACACTCTTATGGCCTTTATTGACTTCGAAAAGGCATTCGATAGTGTAAACCTTCCGCTTTATCTTGACATCTTCTTTATAGGTCATCCATTTAAGTCAATACAGCTTCATTATGCTTGCTATCACTTCAACCCGTAGTTTCCTTGTGTGTTTGTTTTTAGCACAATTTGCTTTTTACAGTGTTCCACAAGATGCAGTTTTCAGTACATCTGCATGAAATTCTTATAAATAATATTAGAAATAAATTTGGAGATAACTTTTATTCATAACATGTGTAACTTCTGAGTAATGAAATATTAAATCTTAAATTTCTAAATTTAAGCGAAAAAATAAATTTAAACCCTAAAACTTATTTTTATCCTAACTTTCCATCAAAGAACATCACTCTAAATTATTAAGCTTTTCGAATCAAAATTACATTGTGGGGAACCATTTACAAAAATATTAAAAGTTATACTAAAATATTATCTTAGCAACTAATTTGACTAAATGTTGTGTTTAAATTCCATATCAATCCAATGTAGATTTTCAGAATTTCACAGACGGGTATTTGTAACATATATCTATATAATTTTATAAAAATATAGAAAAGATATGCATCCAGGAAAATAATTAAACAGGAATGCATATTTAAGCATAATGATATATGCATACGATATATTAATTGCTTGGTCAATTGGTCGTTCATCGCTTTCCATGCAGATCATAGTAATGGAACGGGTTTTCGATCCCGGAACCCTAGGGACTTCTGCGCGTGTTTGTATTCCGTCTGAAAGCGGTCTGTAGTCTCCTGTGGTTTCAATTCATATCTTGCCTGTAGAGGCTAGCAGCAGTAAATCGATACAGGTGCAGTACGTCAGGTATTCCGAACAGTTGCATCACCTATACTTGAAGGGTTATATTTTGTGCATATAATACTGTGGCGTCAGCCGCGGCGCAGAACTAAGGACGGTCGGGGCCTCGCTACCCAACAGCACTGGCGCTGCATGTATCGAAGACGCTCAGGGTGCCTCATGCGAGCAAACACGCGACTACAATCAGAGCCAAAAGAGGTTTTCCAGACCATTCGAGAAGTATTCGACAGCCGACGTATTTGCAGTATTGGCAGTGTTACAGACAGGGATCAGTTAAGATTGTGGTTTTACTGTGTGTGTGCGTGTGTGTCAGAGAGAGAGAGAGAGAGAGAGACAGAACCGGCGTACCTGTTAATGAGTGATGAGTAATTATATCGCCAAAATTAGCTGTTTGAGAGACAGAGAAAGTGAAGAAAGGCAGAAAAAAGCCTAGTCAGTGCAACCACAGATTAGGGGGCCCCTTTTTTTCCAAGACCCAGTATTTTGAAATTTTACACTGGATCTTACACTTTATCATTAGTGAAATAAATACAATCCAATGTGCAATAATCATTTTAACAAACATAAATATAAAATAACAAATGATTAATAATAATTCATCAACTACTAGCAATAACTCCTTATACCTTATACATTTTATACAACAATTAACAGGAGGATAACAAACAAGACTAACAGACTACTGTAATAAATAAACAATAACAGTAATAAAACAAGTAATAAGTACAACAAAATATATTGCAATAGGGATTTTTTTGAATTCCCTACATTTTTTACGGAAAGGAGTGACACGAGGTTACGAGAAGAAAACAGTTGTGAGTTCTAATATCGCGAAAGACTGTATTAAGGTCAGTAAAAGGGAACTGTATCGCTGTTTAGAAGTTTTAGAAGAAAATAAAGTGAAAGAAAATACAGTGAAATGGACTTCTGCTGTTTTGTCACAATATTGTCTTATCTTAAACAGCATTCGGACCACTCCTAACCTTGAAAACATGTGTGAAACAATGTTATGAGCAAAATTATATTTTGAACATTATTTTCTTTACATGGAAGTGTAGTGCTCGTATTAAAAAGTAGAGGCGACATACAGTTTTCATTGTTTTTAGAGATAAACTTACTATATGGCATAAAGAAACACTTAAGTTAAGGCTAGGAATTTTGATAAAACGGCTTGCCAATGGAAACTTACAACTGTGTCAACAAGCACATCTACAAGCTTGGCTTTTCTATTACTGTTTAGCCACTCAGAGAAGCGACATGTTGTGGTGTGCTCTGTTCTAACATTTACGGCTACAGCCTGGGGTTTGCGACAATTACACTACCTGTTAATTATTGAACGAGCTTCAGACTGTTACATCTGTTGATGACGGTAAGTCGCTTCAGAGATACAATCAAATGAAATGTAAAGCCGTCCTTGCTAACAAGATCACACACGTTGCTTTGACGCCCCGAGGAGGGCATCCAAAGAACGTTAGTTCACACACGAGCGCATGCTTTGCTAGGACAGCTGCAGTTTAATTAGAATCAATATGGAAATAGAGGCTTTGAAGTCAATGTGATAGAAAATTAGCTTCTGAAAACATCATAAATATTTATTATAAAAATCAGATGTGCTGCACTCACATGACTTTCTCTACTCTTGTACTAACCATTCTTACAAACTCTTATTCCTATATCTTCTTCGTGTTAGTTGAGATAAACATTTTCAGAAATTATCTTATTGCTTATTTACTTGTAGATACAAGGAGAATATGGGAATACAGTAGGCTTTGAGTGATAGTCAAACCTTTTAAAGCTTTAAGATTCCGTTCTCTTTGCACGGCTAACATATAAAAAATGAACAACGATGTTACATTTGCCGAACGTTTAAGTTTTCCGAGTCTGACACAAATAACAAGGAATATCTCCGAAATGGTTCATTATACAAAAAATATATTTGGACATGGATTTTGTATTTTAACAAGATCTACCTTTTACGTATACTAAAACTTTGTTTCTGTCTTACGGTTTACGAGTTATTCAAAAGTCACCCAAAGTAAACAAGACTACATAGGCTATAGCCAGAAAATTTAAAATATACATTTTATTTGTCATAGCTTAAAGATATGTCTCGTTAGAGTCACTTTCAAAAAAAATCAAAATCTTCGAAAACTTTTCCATGTAAAGCGTAGTTTAGGGTTAAAGGCAAGAACATTGCAAAATGAGTTACAGAATAAATAACTATTCATTAGTGTAATATTATCTTATGGTGTAACAGATTAAAATGACATTTTACTATGCAGTGAATAATTTAGCCCTAGAAGCTTGCCTAGGATGATATTTGCGAATGTTTAAATTTATTTAGTTTAATGTGACATACAAACTTTCGTAATGGAAACCAAATCAAAATTAGATCAAATGTAATTAAATATGTGGATTTATCTTTGTTGTATTGGCATTTGGATCAACAATATTAATCGTTTCTGTGGTGCATGGTAGGTATGCTAGCTTCCAAATCCAAAGGGCCCAGGTTCATGGGCACTTTTCTTTAGCCAGGATTACTTATTCTCGTTAGGCTCTGGAAGTATGCGTGACATACGTAGTAAATGTGTGTGCGTGTGTGTATGTGTGTGATACAGATAATATAATAGAAATATAACATTCTGATTGCCCAGTGGTCCTTGATGACCAAACATGACCTCAAAACACTGCATATAATTGGATAAAAATACTCTAAAATGATCGCAGTTGCGCAAGGTGAAATATATAGGGAAAGGACAGAATAATTATTTATTCCTGGAGATGCTCTGATGCAAGGATGTCAATTTACGGCACCAGTCTTCCCCCTTCCCACAACCTGTGTTGCGGGTGGTCAGACTTTACGGTGACACAGTGATAAGGGAAAAGAAGGTCCTTGAACAGTAGGCAAACGGAGAACAAAACAGGGGGGGTTAAACCTCACGTTCCCTCCGTTGGCACCATTGCACTAATGGATACCTAGGTGCAGTGAATTCCTTGGTCTCTTGAAGGTCTGGTTTCCATATGACAAGGAGTACAGGTTATTATTTATGTGAATTACCATATTCCAGCAAAACGTTCAAACATTTTAATTTACTACTGGGATTAAAACACCATTTAGGTTGTTCCTATCAACGAAACAAACGATAATTTATATAGGAATAATAGATATAAAGTACATGAATAAATAACAGTGATTAAATTCAATGATTAAATTATATTGTAATATTCTATTTCTTCCTGCATACGCGATACCCTACATATTCGCATTAAGCTTTCTTTTCATTCTTCCCTTTTTAATACATTCACACGTGACTCAACGAGCACGTCTTGGCATAGCTGACCAGCCTTGTTCAAGAACAATCTTTCCTTTAGTTTTTGTATTGTCTCACTGTTATATCCCCTTTAACATCTGTGGCCATGTCTCATACTTTAACCACGGAAACAAGCGATTATATTTTACTCCTCTTTGTTAACGTAAGATGCTTATAACAGTTCAACTTTAGACAGACTTGCATTTACTCCCACATACAAATTTACTGACTCTATGAAGGGTAGGAAATTAAGTCTTCTTGTAATAATCCCCTCATGCGGTTATAGAAGCAGAGAAGTCTGCACTGAGAGACCAGAGGGTTGCCATTTGGATACACAGGCAGATGTTTGCATTTTAATAGTATACATTGATTTATGTACCATGTACCAGTACCAGGCGAGACCTTTTCTAATAAACAAATCTGAGGCTGAAAGGAAAGGAGAGAGAGAGAAGAAGCGAGTAGTTACGGACATGAGTCGCCACTGCAGGCTGTGTCTTTGAGACCGTTGTGTGTGTGTGTGTGTGTGTGTGTGTGTGTGTGCGCGCGTGCGTGCGTGCGTGTGTGCGCGCGCGCGCAGTCCTCGTAAGTGAGTAAAGCCAGTGAAGCATTTTAGTAGCGTTGAGTAACTGTCGTCAAAGCCAGCTATTTGTGAGACAGAAAAAGAGAAGAAAGGAGGCTACCGGAAAACAACAAATGTGAATTGTAAGATCACCAAGAACTGTAGACTGTGTTAATGACGAACTGTTTGTGATTCAGTTTAGAGAAAAATAAAGTGACAGAAAAGTACTTGGGCTAAACTTCGTCATTTTGTAACAATGGTGTCAGAAGTGGGATTTGTCTGTCATCTTGTCATAATATATAAAAATAAAGTGTGCTGAATAGGGAGTCATACGAATGTAGTGTATCAGATTAAATAAAACTACCGTATTCTACAGTATTTTATAGGTAAGCTAAAGGTAGTTATTTAAGTCCGTGTTAAATCAACAACTGCTGGGCCTTCAGAAATTGAGAAACGTAGCTTTTAATCTAGCTTAAATAGCCAGAGTGGATTTACTACAAAAACAAAGCAAACGCTTTGAAGTAAATCCTTCATGTTTCATTTCCCATTAGCCTTGAAAGCATTTCTATGTAGTGGAAAATGCCAGTACAGTACTCGTTACATTATACATTTATTCAGTAATCTCTTATAGCAATCTTTGTGCAGGCATGTTTCCTATTATCTACTCGAGATAAATTAGGTTCAATAACCCCCTAACTACCACATCCCTAATCCGTATTTCTCTGCGTTTTAAATCACTTAAATCTTCCATAAGGTGGTACTGTGATACATTACAGAAAATTGTTTCCAATTAAATGCAAGCAGCGGTGTTTAAAGATAAAAATCAATGTGGCTTGCGTACATTTTCAAAGCAGATCACGTAGAAACTAGAACTCGGGTATTAGCGTAGAACTTCTCATTGTTACAAGATAGATGGCTTCAAGTGCTAAAGTACTCTTTAGGTTCATTTGCTTGCACACTAATTTAATTTGTTCCCATGCAACCGTATTAAATGACATTTAAAAGGGTTCTCTGAAGCGGTTCAGAGGTGCCCTTAGTGAGATAGATAACTTCTATGCTCTGCAGCCACCGGAAATGTGCTAAAACACAAAGGGAAGCATTATTTTCTACGATTTGTGTTCTCCATCGAGTATTTTATCAGTTACTTTGCTATGTTAACAAATTGATTATATGGCCAATCTTGCATATTTTAAACGGTAGCATTGTATAAAACTATTGCACAATTTTTACGTATTCTGAGGTACTTATTTAACTGCTGTATTAACATTGTGTTGCCATAAAGTCCAACCATCCCCAACATACAGTTGAAGGAAGAGAGGAGCAGAATGATACCTGATGAATGTCTATGACTATGAACGTCACAAAATGGTATTTCTGCTCTACACGGCACCTATACTTATAAATAGGTACTAACACCAAATGTTGTAAAAATATTTTGTATAAGAGATGTAAAAGTTAATGAAAATCGGTAGAGAAGGTCGTGTAAATGTTTAATTGTTTCTTACATGCATTGTTAAAAAAGCATGAAAGTGTGATAAAATTGAATGAATAACCCAAAACAATCCCGTTATGTATTTTAGGGAGCCGTTTTGGTTGACCATTGATCGCCGAATGAGGACCCGTATTTGCAGAAGCATTAAAACAAAATTAAAATCCAGGGCACACAAATCAAAGCTATTTAGGTCAAACTACCTGAAAGAACCGTTTTCTCGTTTCCCCCGGGCCCTAATGACCAAGTTGTCGACGGGCCCTTAAACCCAACACACTCACTCACTCACTCGTTTCCCCCAGTAATTAAGAGGATTGCCACAAACCCTTAAGCTTCTTATTATATCCTGTATCTGTTAAAACCAATGTTTCAACCTATATTTATTTTACAATGTTGTGTTTGAAGAATTGTTTCAGCATATTCTGAAATTGGCAGTGTGCTCAAGCAGTTTTCGTAGACCTGGACACATATGTCTTCGGTGCGTTTGGGATAGTACAATTTGGGATGGATAGTACAAATTCAAATTCAGTTTTAATTTTTAGACGTCCTTTAACTGCTATGTTTCTCAGCGTCCCATTTCATATTGAACGTGAAAATCGGCTTAGCTTTGCTCAGAGGCCTCTGTATAAGGCTTGAAGTTCTTTTACGTACCGCAAGTTTACGTCACCTGGCCACCGCCTTTATTTCCCTTCCGAAGGATTTTTACGACAGAAAAATTCATCGGCCTCCATGGGATTTAATCTCAGAACCTCGGCAACCGGAGATTAGTATGTTACCCCTTGACCACGGAGAATGACACCAAGTGTAGATTAAGGGGAGTATGTTCAGAGAATTTGGTTAAAAAATGACAAAATGAGTGATTTATCATTTATCATTTGAGGCCATTTAAATTGCCCCATTTGGCAAGGCCTGCATAAGATATTCACTCATAATTCTAAATCTCATATCAAAATGCTACTAAAGGAAAGCACCCACATTCCAAAGAGAATTTTATGATGATCCTATTGGTAGACCTGCCAACTGCTCCAAATGTTTCTTTCTCTTTGTAGAGTGGATACAAACAAGTGGTATGTAACTTTGTGTTGTAACTTTTTAGACCAGTTTTCACGCAGATTCACGTTTTAATGGTTCTGGTTCAATTTTCTCAAAAACTATCGAAGATAATGACTTGATATTTATGTGGATCGTAAAACTAACCATTTTCTTTTATGTATGTGCAACATTTTAGCGTTAAAATGAATCAAGACAAAAATGAAAAGTTTATTCATACGTTTTAAGACATTATTGTAAATGAAAAAAACAATTTCCTGCAATGGAGGGCTAAAATCAACGTATACTTAGTCTACCATTAAGGACTAATTGAATCCTACTGAATTTCCAGCTCACTGGACTGCGTAGTTTCTGAGAAAACAGAACCTAAATTTGGTTAAATAAACATTATCAAGATAAACTGTACTTACTCCCCTTAAAGATAATAACGTTGCATATAATTTTCGAAAGAATAATTTTATTCCTCCGCCTTTGCCTTTGGCATCAAACAGTTTCAAGAAATGTTTAAATACAGCACAGCACTAAGAAACTGTTGCTCCTTGGAAGCTTCTCAGACCAACATCCAACTTCGGCACAAAAGTGCCTCATTAAAAAAGTAATAAAGTAGATATTCTATTGCTGAATGCTGCAGAAAAGCTGAATGGAATAAAGAAATAGATAAGAGGAAATCTGCAGCAGTAGCAGGGGCGGAACGCGGTTGTATACGGCGTAGAATAATATGATGAAGAAAATGCTTGAAGCGGATGGAACTCTTTGAAAGACTGCCACCAGTAAAAGGCTATTCGGAAGATGAGCGTCAATACGAAATTATGCGCATTCACGGAAACCTGCGTCAGATAAAAAAAAAAAAAATGTTTTCACTCCATCACTGAATAGGACGGCTCTTAATTACTAACTGCAGCAGAGGCAGGTCAACTACCCTTTTAACTCAGCTTTATGTTAGGTATAAAAGCTCTGTATTGAGGACTTTCGTTTTAACTGGAAAATAAGGGCGATAACAGATCTCTTGATGAGAAGAACCAGGTTATATTTATATTTACTTCTAAAATTAGATGATTTTCTTCATTATTCTGTGTCAATTCGCGTGTTGAATAAGAAAAGACAGAAGTCAATTTACCATTATTTCTCTTGTTCTTACATTATGAAAAGGCACGAGGTTGATAGGCAGAAATTATGGGAAAACTAAACGACTACAATGTTCCAAATAATTTTATGAATGCACCAAACCTTCCCCTTTAAGGAGAAGCAAGGTCTCCGACAAGGGTGTGGACTATCGTCAATATTATTTGATATATACATAAATATATGGAGTGAGTAAAATTCAAGCCTAAAAAGTATTAAACTGGAATAAACAAATCAAAGTCGTTCCTGATCACCAGGTATTCTTAGTGGAATCTGAAAGTGATCTGCAGGAAAGTGTAACAAAATTAAATCGGTGCTTAAAATGGAAACACACAGACAGTGGATCGGCAATGTTTGAGAGGTAGAAGTTTTCAGTTCCAATTCTATCTCTGAAACAACGGCTTGTGTGTTTAAAAACACTAACAATAAGTTTGTTACCATAAATAATTACCATCTGAAGGTTATTTAATCCCGGAACATAAAGTACTTAATAGTAAATCACCATTGGGGTAATTGTCTCTGATGTGAGAGTGCCTTTGTGGTTTACTGAGAGAAATACGAATTGGTTGGACAATTCAATGTCACGGTAGCTTAAGGGTTAGAGCACCCGCCTGGTACGCGGGGGTTCTGTGCTCAAATCCCAGCTGTGGAACTGAATTTTTCATTCAGGGTTCCAGAAACCTTAAATATTAAAGTAGTAAGACGAATAATGACTATGCAAGGAACGTACAACAGGAGAGCCAAAATAATCATAAATATCAAATAATAGAGCAAGTGACTAGTTTTAAGTTCCTACGGTGTGACCTGTCAATCTATAATTTGAATTAAGGTCTAAATAAAAACGTAATATAGTACAACGCAATAAATGGGTGCATTAACAGATATTTAGGTTACTCAATGAGAAAGGTGAAACACAGACTACACAATATGGTTTCGAAAACAGCGTTACTATATGGCTGTGGAACCTGGATAGTGAGGGCAAAAGGCAAAAATAAAATTGAAAGCTGAGAAATGAGATTTATGACAAAATTAAAAGGACTATCTCTTGGATATACAGGAAGAATTGAAGATATCAGAAAGGAACTCTGGTTGGAAGGAAGCGGTTAAATACCAAGGGAACTGACATGAGCATACCAGTGTGATGTACTCTAACAGATTACCAAAGTAAGCTATTTTATTCCCCAAACGGGAAGACTGAAGACCAGATGGATTAATCAATTTCATTAAATAATTTATTTTGGTGCAGAACGAGATGAACTTCAATTCTTCAGAAGGAATAAGAAGAAACAGATCAACAACGTCTGGAATATAAAATGTTGTTTTACACTCGGATAACTTAACTCTAATTTTGTACAAACTATTTTCACAAACGCTCATTCCTTTATCTATTACATATTAAACTGTAAATATCTACAAAGGCTGCCTTATTGCTAATTTTCTTGTTCAAGGGGACTGCGGTAGATTTTAAATCCTTTAGAGCTAGTCACTTAGTAGAGGTTTTGGAACTCCGTTTCTTTACATGGGGAAGAGATAAAAAAGTAATGACGTATTCCTATTTGACAGAAATATAAGCATCGGAAATAGAAGCATATAACAAGGAATATATGGGAAATCATTTGCTCTGAAAGTGTACTTGGCGGAAATTGTAGGTTTTAATCAGATGTGCAAATAAGATCTTTCCTACCTCTAAAGCCTTAGTAATTATTGAAAAGTCATCCAGAATGAAAAGAATTTCTGAGAAAGTTGGTAGAAAAATAACATGCACTTCATTTGTAACGAGAATATCTGAAAAATGTGTTATTTTAATGAAAATCGTTAGAGCCATTTAAGATAAAATAAACATTTTCGAAGAATATTTCAAGTAAAAGGTAGTATTTGATGGAGAGGTCCACTTTTAGTGTTGCATTCTTGGAAGGTGAACTTGAAGGACTTCGTTCTTGAGGTATGCTGCGTTACGCAGGCACAGGCACACGCACGCACGCACGCACGCACGCGCACACACACGAACGCGTGTTTCTGACAATGCTCCTTTTGAATTTGGGGAGTGTCAAAACGTAGCTATTGTGACAAAAATGATAAACGTCCTGTCCAGTTATTTTTTTATTACTATATTATTTTTCTAAAAGTTTTCCACAACAACGACCTGTTTTTTTGACCTTAATACAATCTACACGTTTTGTGACATTACAAACCACATCCGTTTTCTTCTCGTACTCTTGACTCAGTCCCGTCACTATTTCCTTACTTCCTCTATCTCTATCTGATGATACAATCACTTGACCTTTGTTACAAATTGTTCTCGGCGCGACGACACATGCACAGCTGTCTTGCACTCGCTTATACACTGACCGACTCATATCTGTAACTGCAACTCTGTCTCTGCTGGTACCTCGTCTCATCATATAGGGGGATGACGTCACACGGACGTTTCTCGACTTCCACAAACACGGCAGGACAATGTGACCCTGGCAATTGATAGCGTCGTTAAACAACAAAATATTCTTTTTGATTTGCAACGACCAAACAGTAGGCAGTTCAAACTACAACTGAAGGTGTGCAGAGAGGTGCTGTTTTAAATAAAATATGGGGATGTAGGGGCAGGTATAGGACCTCAAGGCCGGAAAGCTATGCCACCCCCAAAATGCATTCCAACTACATTCCAAGAAAACAAATAACTACAGAGTAACGACATTTTTAGCAGAAACACATGGACGAAGTTATCATATCAGCTGTCCACGTTTAGATTCGTTTTCGACTGACATTTGTGAAGAAAAACTTCGAATTTACGATTTCGAGTTATGAACTCTCGAGTTACCCGAGTTCCATTGCAATATTATTAATAATCATAATACCACTAATAATACCACTAATACTAATGATGATGATAATAATAATACCAACAGCAGCAGCAACAACAACAACAATAGTGATGATGATAATAATATAACACCACCACCAATAATAATAATAATAATAATAATAATAATAATAATAATAATAATAATAATAATAATAATAATAATAATAATAATAATAATAATAATAATAATAATAATAATAATAATAATAATAATAATAATAATAATAAACGTGTAGACAGAGCTGAGAGAAAATTGAAGGGGCCACTCTAAACAATACTGAATTGACTGAAAACTTTTGCACAGTGCTTGCATGCTCTCATTTGAAATTTAGCCAGTCACCTCCTCCATCTCTGCAATAGAACGTTGAAATAACGGATGTCTCTACCATCATTTGAACAAGCTGATACAGTTACACACAATTATACCTTATTCATCACTGGTATATAATAGATCACTGTTCTGTCACACTGACTGAATGTTTTCAATTTCTCTTGCGCTCTAACGTCCAATTTTGCTGTCAACCTGTGATTAAATTAAATTGTATGGCCAGCCAGTTCCGACTGCAGATCGATTTCCATCGTGAGAAACACCAGCAATAACTGTATTTCCCCCTCTGGCTGTTAGCTGGAATTGAGAACATCGATAACTGCTGTCGTTTCTGATCTGCACATGGTCAACACCCACTTGAATGTCAAGGGGCATGACTGTTTGAGCAGAACAAATTGTACCTTATCTTTGAGTGTCTTGAAAAGTGTCTTGAAATGTTATATTTTACTAGATTTTAGTTCATTCTTCAGCCCTTTGTGTACATCTGCTTACTCCTAAAGCTCAGATTCTCCTCTACTCCAACCAGCAACTACCAATATTGTGCTTACCTTCCGATTGTGAATTCAGGATCTTTTGGGGGTATTTTGTTGTATTCAATTCTGATCACGTGTCCTACCATTCCAACCCACGCGCTTTAATTTTGACTACAATTTCTGGAAATGTATATTGAACTTTTAATTATGTGACCTTTCTTATATTTAAGACCACAGATTTTTCTTAAGATTTTCCTTTCCTATGTTCCATTTTCTACCGTAAAGAAAAATTAGTCTGATGACCGTTTTGTACAAGTTGAGTTTTGCTTTTTTAGTTTACTACTATATTACGCATAGTAAGTAAAGTAAGCGCTGCATTCCACCCAAAAATTCCAGTTGCAATTTCACCGGAAATATATTTTGAGGCCCCCTGATGAAAAACAGACTTTTTAAGAAAGGATTTGTGTGTGAGTGAAAGGGTGGATGGATGAGTGGCTGGAGCTGAGAGTGACAGTGAGAGTGTGAGTGGGTGAGTGTGTGTGAGTGAGTGAGTGAGTGTGTGAGTGTGTGATTGGGTTAGTGAATGGGTGAGTGGGTGAGGCTGAGAATGATAGTGAGAGTGAGAGTGTGAGTGTGAGTGTGTGTGAGTGTGTGTGTGTGTGTGTGTGTGTGTGTGTGTCTGTGTGTTTGTGTCTGTGTCTGTTCGTGTGTCAGTATATCTATTGGTATTTAAGTTTAATGTCTTTCAAGGATGCGACAGCAGGATTTTGAAGTTAATTCCTCCATCCTAAACTACCCTTTACATGGAAAATGTTTAGAAAATTTTATTTTCTCGAAAAGAGCTCTAACGATTTTAATTAAAATGCTATATGTTTAAGATACGTTTATAAATAATGAAATGTAGTTAGTAAAATGATGTTCCCGGGTTTATTGGCCATGGTCCAGTCGATGCATTAACACCTTACGTTTTGCCCGCCATTACGATTAGTATCATCATCGACTGGACCACGGTCAAATAAACCCGGAAACATTTTACTGGTTAGACGTCGGCCGTGAAAGCCTTAGCTCGCAATATGTGTATTTTGAATTTTCTGGCTATAGCCTATGTAGCTCTGTTTACTCTGGATGACTTTTACACACCTGGTAAGCCGTAAGAGATTGACCAGATCTTACCATACAAAAGATGTAGATCTCGTTAAAGTACATAATTTATGTCCAAATAAAATGTTTGTAGAATGAACCATTTCGGAGATATTCTTTGTCATTTATTTGTGTGAGTTTCGGAAAACTTCTTTCAACAAATGGAACATCCGTGTTAATTTTTTATGTTAGCCGTGCAAATAGCAGGAAATTTGAAAGCTTTTAAACATTCTACTATCGCTCAAAGCCTACTGTACTCCCATATTCACCTTGTACCTACAAAGAAATAAGCTATCTCCCAAAAAATTTACAGGAAATAACCTAAAAATGAAGAATATCGTCAAAATTAGTTTCATTTGTTGATTTCCTTACATACTTGTATACAACCTATCACTGAATACTTAATTGCAATTTTTTACAAAACCAAAGGAGTGTATATTGTCACCTAAACTAACAGTGGCTGTTTAAAACAATAAATATCGCGGATTTCCGGCATTTCTGTGTTAAGGGAATACTTTTTACTTGATAGTACAACAGCATCTTGCGTTTTTACCACATGCAGTTCCAGTTCAACACATTTTACCTTTTAGCAAAGACAAGTTTACCCAATTCATCTTCAACACGAACATAGATTACTTGCAAATGATTTCACCAACTGTTTGATTTTAAGTTTCACGAAAGTACTTGATTTTACTTTCGGTATAACAAAATACAAATACCACCCCTAAAAGCTAGATTCAGCTATGTAAAGACAGCATTGTAAAACTGGTGCGACCCTCAAAAGTAGCAGATAGATTCACTCCGCATTCCTGTAGAGTATAAATCTGCCATACAACGGACTTAAGCCATTTACTTGGACATATTAATCTGTGGTTGACGAGTCCAGCTGTTTAAAAAATATGCACAGAAGAACAACAGTCCAATAGATTCAATTGTGAGTCCATTGATGACCAAGATGATGTGCATGGACGTTTTAAAATTATCAGATCCAGTGTTTAATTTAAAAATTTCCATTTTTACTTTCTCTACCGGTAAGTAGGGGAAGTATTGTATTCCACCCAAAAATTCGATGTCGAAATTTTACCGGAAATATATGTTTTGAGGCCCCTGAATCCAAAAAAAGCATTTTTAGAAAAAGGTCCCAATGTGTGTCTGTGTGTCAGTCTGTGTGTCAGTCTGTCAGTCTGTGGACAGCATAACTCAAAAACGAAAAATCGGTTAAAAACCAAAGTTGGTATTTAAGTTTAATGTCTTTCAAGGATGCGACACGAAGATTTTGAAGAAAATAGCCTTACCCTAAACTACCCTTTACATGGAACATTTTTCGAAAATTTTGATTTTCTTGAAAATGGCTCTAACGATTTTGATTAAAATGTAATATGTTTGAGATATTTTTATGACAAATGAAATGTATATCTTGAATTTTCTGGCTATAGCCCCTGTTGTCGTATTTACTCTAGATGACCTTTGCATAACTGGTAAACCGTTAGAGATAGACCAAATCATACTATACAAAAAAATGTAGATCTTGCCAAAATACACAATTTATGTTGAAATAAATTTTCTTGTAGGGTGAACCATTTCGGAGATATTCCTTGTTACGTGTGTGAGTTTCGGAAAACTTCAAACTTTCGTGAAAAGGATCATCGTTGTTAATTTTTTTATATGTTAAGTGGGCAAAGACAACAGAATCCCAAAGCTTTAAAACATTTGACTATCGCACAAAGCCTACTGTATTCTAATATTTCCCTTGTACCTACAAGGAAATAAGCAATAAGATAAGTTATACAAATGTTTATCTTAACACGAAGAAGATATAGCAATAAGAGTTTGTAAGAATGGTTAGTAGAAGAGTAGAGAAAGTCATGTGAGTGCAACACATCAGAGTTTTCTTATACATATTGTATTGCTCTCTTAAAGAGTATAGTGTTAAATTATGTATGTAATACTAACACTACTGTTTCTACATGCCTTTAAAGTCTTTAAAATAGTTTTCTAACGACCCTATCTCTGAGATCGCCGCGACAAAACTAGCATATTCTAAAGGCGCGACTATTGCCGGGTTAATTACTTCATTTAAGGTCACGCAGCATGGGGAAAGATGACTAATATCGTAATGATGGAGGGAATCAGCTCTCGCGCATTTTCGAGAGTTGCTCACATGAATTAGTTGGTAGAAGAAGGACAGGAGTTCCATCCAGTTAACGAGTGAACGAACGGTGGACAGGTTGAGCGTGCCAGACTGCCAGCCAGAATGTGTCTCATTAGCGAGACGGGTTTTTACAGAGACTATTCATTAAATTTAAATGTTGGATCAGCGGAATTTACTGTTTTCTAATAGAGCACACTCCTTTTAAAGGTTGTGTGTTTTACAGAACGCTCATCCTGGACTAAAACAGCTTTCGTGATGTTTTATATTACTGCCTTCTTTCCATCACAGATTTCTCGTCTTCCGAAGCAGCAAATAATTGAACATGTAGAACAATTTTAAATCCATGTAACTGCTATCAGTTGGTAAAATATACATACATACTTGTAATACATTTTGAACTAAGTAAAAATACTTTCAGTTTTCTTTCAGTAAATTATGGTTTACAAAATAAGATTTAAATAAAATAATAGAACATACTGCACATTTTAATGATTTGGCATGTAATGTAATAGCTTATCTCGAAGATGAAGAAAATAAAAATACAATTAATCCTAGCAAGGCCAAGCTCACAAGGGGAACCCTATGATCAGCACTGATAACAAAATGTATGAGCAGTTTTTAAAACAAATTTATGTTAAAATTGGCTATGATACCCTGTAATGTGTATAAAGGTAATATTTAATTCCGTTTAACTATTCCCATTTTTGATGTTTTACATGAATCACATTAGAGATTATGCCCATCCTTATTACAGAGTTTAGACTACCAAAGGTGACCACCACTAGTAAAAAAATATATTTTCCCATGTTTCTAACAATGTTTAATTATCCCTTTTTTAATTTTTTACATGAATCACTTTATACCGACACGGCAGTACTTTATAACCACCTTCAATTTTCTTGGTTTCTTAAAAAGATGAACAATGAAAACTTTGAAACAATTAGGCAATTCAGTAGTTGAAACAGGATTGGTGCTATTAACTGCATGCCCCTGATAAAAACTTAAAAGACAGAAGTTTAAAAAATTACAGAAGTTGGGCATAAAGTAACCCCCCACCCCCCTCTTGGTAATGCTAGGATTAATGGACAGAGATAACTGGACTTGGAACTGGGTCTTTCTGTTGCAATACCCACTTTCTTTCCTTTTAGATTAAACCATGATATTGGAATTATTCACAGGTAGGATTAATAGTTTTATAAACAAGTGATAAGGAGATAGAGAAAATGCCAATTTCATTGTACAATACTCGAATAAGATACATGTGTTCCAATTTTGTCAGGAAATTTGAAGTGATTACACAGAAAAGTTGTGTTCAAGAAAAGGCAATTATGGCAAGTTAGTATACCAGAATGAGTGAGTGAATGAGTGAGTGAGTGAGTGAGTGAATGAGTGAGTGAATGAGTGACTGAGTGGGTATAAGCGAATTAGGCGTTCATGAATTGTCAGCGAGAAACCAATTTGCTCAACATTCCCATATTTGGAACACAGGCTATTCAGAAGTATCCGGCCTGCGGATACATACGACAGTTCTGAGATATACGTAGAAGCGGAAAATTTATCTCAGAATTCATTACAGAATAACAGCTGTGTTTCAGATGCGAAAATGAAGTTAAGATTTGGCAGCGTATGTTGCACAAACGTTGGCGTGGGACTTATGTTAATAAAAGAGCGCGCATTTCCAATGTTCATGCCTTATAAAGATGTGATTGTTATCGACAATCCATAACACATACAGACCGCTTTCGAATTATACAGACTTCGCGTGTCCACTTAACATTTGAGTGACTTACCTTCCGCATTGTTTTGACGGAAACAGTTATTTTATACCGTAATGCAATGTTTCAATGGTTACAGTTGTTCATGCTAAGATGCAGAAGCGGTGTAATTTCATATGTTGAAGTCGTCAACTCGTTACTAAATGTATTAGCCAACTTAACTGGTGATGTCCCTGCACACACTCAATTACACATATCCTGTAAAAAGGATTCTATAGCTTACTGCAATAGCTGTCAGCCAAAGAGTGCTTAAAGAACATATTGGAGAAGGCATCAAAAGTGTAATGAGTCGGGTTATGGACACATGGGTGTACCAGAGCAATATGGTACAATACATTTACTACTATTAGCAAACGATCAGGGGATGATGGCTGAGAGTGGCTTGTTTACTGAGTACAAGGTGCTGATTCGGCCATACAGTAACGAGGGATTCTATATGAGTGTAACATATATGTCCAACACAATTACTCTAAAGGAGCCGTTTCGCCCAAAAAATAGCACACTTTGCATAAAAGTTCGGAGCCATCTAGTTTCTTAATGAGTAAAATAATTATGTTAATCCAAATGAATCTTGCTGCAATTTGAAGTTAAAATGTGATGTAAACTTGCAGTGAGTGAGTGGTTAGGGTTTAAGGGCCCGTCGACAGCTAGGTCATTAGAGCCCCTGTAAACTTGCATTTCCAAGCGAAAATTGGCAACGCTATTGTGTGTATTCTCATCTTGGTTGAAAGACCAGTGCATTCGGATGGAGGGGAGGTTAGAGGAGGTATTGCCTGGCATTACTAAAATTGAGGGGGAAGGAAAGGGCTGGTCAGAAATTCATGCGCAAGGTATAAGCATTGGTGGGTGAGGTGGCCGCTTTAGCTGTCATTTATGATAATGTCCTTATCAGTTGGAGTAGCAGACAGAAACTCCTGTTTGAGTCCCTTGGCCAGGCTACGGATGAAGATGCTTAGCGGTCGACATTGGCAGATCTGCTATATAGCAAAAATATGACAACACAAGCGGATGGGCAACCCTCGCTTACAGGGCTAAAATGAATAGAGGTTGATTTAGAAACCTTAAGGTGGCAGCCCCATTTATTAATGTGCCTAGCTACGCACCGGTCCTGCGCACTAGAAAAATTGCTAAGACTCAGGTGTTTCAAGTATTTATAAAACCACCAATAAATAACTGAAGGCGGAACAAGCCAAAGGCCTAATCCAGTTGCATGATATTATTAGAATTATGTCAGCTCCGTAATTTAAAAAACATCGGAATCGCTTTAGGAAAATGACAAGGAATAGTTTTTTTTTTTAATTTATTTGTATATTACAAACAACTTCTTTGGTTTAGATCACAAGTAATAATGATACTTTTAATCGTAATCACAATAATCATAATAATGATCATAATAGTAACAACAACGTGCATTATTGGAAAAATCTGTATAGCTTTATGTAAGCATTGTTTAACCCTAAAATATGTCGTTTCGATTGTTTCATTCTTGTGCTTCCGTAACTATGGCAAACTGATTCATCATCATTATTTGAAAAAATATATAATTACAGTAACATTCACACTTGTCCGGCGTAACTTTGCGATTCGTGTGGGTTTGCCTGACATAGTGGCCTCTTCAAGGGTACGGTAAACGCACTGAGCGAGTGTTTTGTTGATATCTGAGAGCAATGCCGCTCTCGAAGGACACGCCGATAGGGTACAACACCCTCGTTGGCGTGAACGAGGTAGCATTTACATGGCAAAGAATGAATATTTTTACAAAATGATTAAACATACCGAAACGAAACTTTGTATTTTATATTTGTTACACCTGCATCTATTAAGCAGGTGATTCTCGCCGTTGCAGTAACTTCCACCCTTTGTAAAACGGTACATTTCTAGGATTCCCAAGGAGCGATGATGGTTAGAGATGATGGTGGTGATTGGACTGGTGGCAATCATAATGGTGATGGTCATGGTGATGTAATGGGAGTAAGTTTATCATTCCTCAAACTTTTGCCAGTCATAAGGACTGAGGAAAACCTAAAACCTAAAATCTCAGAGAGGATAATAGTCATGGCAAGATTTCAGTTCTGGACGTTAATGCTGATATCTAACAATTTATGATATTTAAACAGTATTTAAACATGTGTTCCATACAGGAATGTTTAATATAGAGACAACAGGAACAATGGGTTACACACTACTGCAACAAGTGTGTAGAAACTTGTGGTCCACGCAAGACCAGAGATTCACGAGCATATGATTTTATAAAAACCTGTACATTTTCTGTTTTGAAAGCGTATATTTTATGATATTAAATTGTGATAGGAACAATACAATCCATACGCAATGAGCAATAAAATGATACCCTTCGGGATATCTCAGTTTCAGATTTTCATATCCAATAATATGCAATAATATTAGTAAGTAGACTATTATTAGACGTCATACACACAGATTATCTCTTCATGTTCAAATGTTTAAAATGATTGTAAAATATATTCTACTGGGAGTAAGGTAAATAGGGAGAGGCTCTATTGATTATCCCATGATGCATTATGCAGCAGATATCTGTTACGTAGTTAAAGTTGTTTGCAGCAGCACGCCATTAATTCTGCTTATATTAATGTTTTAATTATTTCACATATTTATAACTGTCATTTTATTAGAAATAACAAGCTAACACACAGTTTACCAGTAAACATATGCATAAATTTGCATTATGGAAGCTATATTATTGTGCCTAATTTAAATAAATTGCTGTTTTTGTAATTAGAAATAATAAGTAATGTTATGCGTGTAAATTGTATGCTTTGTTACTAAAAGTGATATTTAATGGATTACAATAATTGTGCCCAATCCACTTCTAACATAAAAGTAAAACAGGAGCCAAACGCGAGCCTTCTGAACAGTTGAGATTAGCGTGCGTTCTCCTAAAAATGGAGAGGTAATGAGTTGTACTTTCAGAATACCCTTTATCAAAAATCTGATGTGTTGCACTCACATGACTTTCTCTACTCCTGTACTAACCATTCTTACAAACTCTTATTCCTGTATCTTCATGTTAGTCGAGATAAACATTTGTACAAATTATCTTATTGCTTATTTTCTTGTAGGTGCAAGGGGAATATGGGAATACAGTAAGTATTGAGCGATCAAATTCCGTTCTTTTTGCATGGCTAAGATACAAAAATGAATAACGATGTTAAATTTGACAAAATTTTTCTAGTTTCCCAAAACTCACACAAATAACAAGGAATATCTCCGAAATTGTTCACTCTAGAAAAAACTTATTTGGACATAAATTGTGCATTTTAGCAAGATCTACATATTTTGTACCGTAAGATTTTGTCCATCTCCTACGGTTTACCAGTTATGAAAAAGTCATCAAGACTAAACAGAACTTCATATGCTGTGGCCTGAAAATACACATTGCTCCTTTACTGACGTTAGCACAGTATTTAGTCTTTCGTGGTATTATAACTCACAACTGGTTTCTTCTCCTAAACTTGACACTAAGTCCTTTTACTCTCTACCTTCGTTTTCCCTGTCTCTCAAACACTAACTGTGGTGATATAATCACTCAACGCTGGTTAAAATTTCTTCACCTTGACGCGATGTATCTCTCTCTCTCTCTCTCTCTCACACACACACACACACACATAGACCTCTGTCTTGCACTCACTGACACACTGATTTACTCATGTCTGTAACAGTAACTCTTCTGCCGTTTTCTCGCCTCCTTATGTAGCGAGGATGACGTAACATAGATATTTCTCGATTTCCACAAACACGCCGGCCTCCGGATGCCCCTCGAGGATGCCAGCAACCGACGCGAGGATGCCTGAGTGAGTTTGTTTACTGGCTGCCTTAGTTCCAAATATCCCTTGTTATACGACGTACCCGGCGTCACAGTATCACTGTTAATTAAAATTAAAAATGGAATCAATCCGCCCACCATAAACACAGCCAGTTATCCAACTAGTTCCTCCACAAAGGGACTGGGAAAAATAGAACCTTGATTTCCCTCACAAGGTGCAAGATATTTAGTAAATTAAGCTATGCAGCCGTTTATGTTGCAAGTTTACCCGGATTCAGAAATATTGTTCACCATTGGTTAATTTCAAATCCTTTTTTTTTTTTTTTTTTTTTCATTTAAGAATATTCTGATCTATTAGATTTTTTAAATTCTTATTGACTCATTTTTCTATGTTGATGTTTATATACTCTTACCCGAGGTTTTAACTCAATAAAATTGATTGAATGGGGCTCGGTAGTAAAATCGGCTAATCTTGTGTAAATATGGCAGGTCTTAATTCTACTTCTAATGGCTCTAGTCTGTTCATATTTAGGTCAGCGTTGAATATTGATACAGTTTATTACATCATCAGATTTGCAAAATTATATAACTTCGCATGGTTCTGTAGTGTTTATTAATTACCTACTAAAATTGTATCAAATTACACTGATCACAAAGCGTAAGGGTTCATTAAATTATGTACTTCTGCAGCTTTGTAATCAATTAAAACAATAATTGACAAATAATACAAATTAACAACATATGAACTTTAACTGAAAATAATTGCTCCAGCGCTCAGATATTATAAATATGAAATAAGATAAAATATTATCGTATCGAACAAATCAAAGAATGAAACTTTTTAAAAACAGGTCCAGTATTCAAAAGCGCACACAAATACGTCTTCTAATTACTCATAAATTGAATTTAAAAATTCAGAGGATATTGTGATGCCGGGCTCAGTGCACAACAAAGGACGGACGAGGCCAAGCTACATTACACAACATCCTGGGCGGCGAGCGGGCACAGGCCAGACTCCCTCGCGCAATTGTGTGAACGCGGCTAATTAGAATGGAAGTAGCTACATAAAAGGAGCTTTCTTCAGAACTATTGAGAAAGATCTGGTCATGTAATCGCCGGCTTGTGTGTAGAAGTAGAGAAAATTGTGTGACGTCATCCCCTCTATATAAGGAGGCGAGAAAACAGCAGAGCTAGATTTGAGATGTAGAATCAGGACTGAAAAATTCAATGCCATAGAAGAGTTAGAATTACGGACATGAGTCGCTCGGTGTATGAGTGAGTATGTTTGAATGTCGTTGTGGAAGATATGTCGGTCGTCGTGTAGAAGATCCAACGTCTGTTAAGTGATTGTAATGTCGTAATTAGTGTATGACAGACAGAGAAGTTAAGAAACACTGAATCGACTTCGGCAAGGTTACGAGAAGTAAAAATTGTAAGTTGTGATAGCACGAAAACAATGAGAAGAAATGTGTAAAATTGTAGAAGACAATAAAGGTATAAAAAGGTAGCCGGAATGATTTTTGTCGTCTTTGTCACAACATCCAAAGTTTAAATAATGAAAATTTGGAAAGGCATATACCTATCTGAGGTCTCATATAATTAATGTGTCACAAATCGAATCGTTCGAACTCTGCCAAGGAGTACTAAGATTTTAAATATAAAACAGTCTTCATAGCAGGTCTCCTACCTCTGCACCTGATATAAATAATTTGCCAAGTGAAAATTGCTCAAACAGTGTAATTATGTTTATAACCCTAAAAATCATGAAAGCGGTGTAAGAAAAGCATCGGACAATGGGGCAATGGAAGCTAAATATAAACCTGTCACTACAGCCCTTGTGAGACTTGGCCTACTAACCATGCTGCCAATCTCACTCCCACAGGTAGAGGTCGGCGATAATCCAATCAATATTATTATATTATGTAGCTCCTCAAATGTACTATATCGCTGCGTGGGTATAGGTGGTACACATGGTTAGAAAATTCTATACCCATATGTCTGGAATGCAGAATTTGCCTCTACATTGTAGCGTTCCAGTGCTGGAAACACACCCCGTTTATCAATAACCTATGCCTCGAATGTTTGGCATCAATGCATCCACTACACGTCACAAATGAATATATGAACTAAAATGCAAAGACAAATCTTCATTTATAACAAAGTCTTACCGCTCAGTCTCCACTGAGGCACTTACAGCCATAGCAAATGTCCTCCAATGTTTGGATGCTAACACATAATCAAAAAATGTCATCAGTACTTCCCGAAATTCCGAGATAGGAAGAGGAACCACAGTCCCTGGATGTTTAAGTAGAATTGACTGGCTCTGGTGGAGCCACTGATGGATCAAAAACAGTCTTGGTAGTCTCAAAGAAGAAATAGAGGTTTTCTCAAAATCGGCCAAACTCCGTCACCAGTGCACCGTATTTCAAGATGAGCTATTCAATTCATTTGGCACTAAGATGGATAAAACACTGCAAACTACCTACTCTAAATACGTAATAAAAACGCAAGCAGCGCTGAACGCAATTAGTAAAAATAAATAAATAAATAAATTCTCTTGTCCGTCAGATCAGGGCAGATTTTCAAGATAAGTAACAAAGTCAAATTCTACTGGATCCAAAGACGACTGGTCAGTAGGGCGAAGAAAGGGCAAAAATGACAGAATACCTCTCTCTTTATGCAAACAAAGACTGCAGCAATACTATATAGTTATCTGGAACGCTATGTCTACAACCTCACATAAAGGCCACCAAACTGCAGACAGTGCAGAATAGGGCGTTGAGAACAATATATGATACCGGGCGTAGATTCCCGTCTTACATCCTCCAAAGCCACTCCGGACTACCCTATGTCATGGACTTGGTGAGAGAACGATCCCGAACCATGCACACCAAACTGAGTTCCCACACCAACTAACTGGTACGGGCACTTTGGTCAATATGACCACAGAGCACCCCGCAGAAGGACCACCTTCCTAAGAACGCCCTTGGGTAACGGCAATGCCTCTCCCATCTTCTAACACTTACTCACCCCAATACCTACTCCTGTCCCCCTTCCTGCATCCAAACTCTGCCCACAGACAAAAAAGATTGAATAAATTAGAACACCTTATATACTGCACAGATAAAGTCGCACTAAGCGGCTAGGTGCTGTGCAGATAAACATACCGTACAGGAGAACCTGTACGACCTGTTCTCGAATGCTGGAGCCAGGAACAGACCAGCGCATGTGACGAACTCCAACATAGTGCTAGAAAAGCTCTTTCATCACCACGCACAATCCAGTTTATAAAGAAAATCTTCAAGACATTAGATTAAAACTACGATCGTATATAAATAAACACGCCGTATTTCTAAGATTAAATATCCTGCGACATACCCACAGGACAAAACGAAGGTTCCAGAAAACCTAAACAAAACAAAAAGATAAATAAATCGAAAGCATGATGAGAGAGAGGTGAAAGTCGGGAAAGAGGTGAACGGAGCCTAATTTCGACTTTTTTAATCAAATTGACTAATCCGTCTACTTCATAAAATTAATCTTTTCACGACGGCCGCAAGAGCCCACCGGAAGGGATCAACGCTACCGACCCGACCCTCCTAATGCGCCAGTGTCAGGTCTTGTCAGTTGAGGACGACAATGGACATTCTGTGCGGAGTCACGACTCCAGAGAATTCCTTTAGGTAGGACCCAGAAGTTCCATTTTTGAGAAGGTTCCACCTTAAACCTAGCATTACAAAGCTTTATTTCATAACTTAGATTACCAAAGAGGGCACTTCATGACCACCACTAGTAACAATGTTTGAGCAACTTTTTAAACAAATTTATTTTAAATTGGGCATTATATATTGTCATGATTTGATTATAATGGTAATATTGAACACTGTTTAGCCATAACTTTTTTACATGAATTACATTAGATATTATGCCAATCCTTATTAAAGAGCTTTTACTGGCAACGGAGGTGACCACCGTTGGTAACAAGATATCTCAGCAATTTTAAAACAAATTTACTTTAAAATTGGATACTATGTATTGTCATTTTTATAAAGGTAATATTTCACATTGTTCATCCTTTTTTACTTGTTATATGAATCACGGGGCAGTACTTTATGACCACCTAGACATTTCATTGTTTCTCAAAAACATCAACAATGAGAAATTTGAAACAAATACGCAATTCAGTAGTATAAACAGTGATTGAAGTAACTATTAAGCGCATGCCTTTAATAAACAAATTAAGATAAAAAAATTGTAATATTACACAATATTGTCATAAAGAACTCCCCTCCTTGGTAATGCGAGGGTTATGGCGGCGCTATGTAAGTAGTTCTCGAGCCGACGGCAGTCCTCTTAAGTTAAACATTTACGAAGTCATTCAACAGTTCAGTGTGAACAGTGATCTAGTAGTAACAACTCAATTGTGATTCGATTCTGCTGATCCTTTGTGTTTGCTTTCTTTGTGTGTAACATGGCTTATAACTTTAGCATTAGGTTAATCACTTGGAAGACAAATGACGTATCATTAGCAGAGACTGATATTGTCAGTTTGTTACAACAGTTCCTTGCTACATTCGTAGGAATTTGAATGTGACTAAAGAAATGGCCTAATCATCGTTTAATTACAAATAAACTGGCTTTGCGCTGGCTGCACATATATTTTAGAAATAAATAATTAAAAATTCGATTACTGTATTGTGTGTTTTTGTTTAATTGTTGAGGAAAAAATCTCAGGACGAGTATACATGCAAAGTAAGAAAAAATACAGACGTTTGTGTTATGTTTTTAGGTTTCAACCAGAACAACACCATTGGAAGAAGACTATAAGCAACATGAGGCTAGAGTAATGGCATCAATGCCTAGGAAACCGCTGGTACGAGGTATTCCGGTAAACCAACCCCTAACAGGAGGACCTTTCCCGGATAATGCGTTATAAATTACCTATATATCCCTTGATTCACAACTAATCCGTTTTTATTCAAATATTCACCTGAAGCAAGCTAGTAAAAACTGTATAAAAGGTCGATGTTGTGTGGAGTTATATATAATTACCCCATCTCGTTTCAATATCAGGTATTATTAATTTATTTACCTTCCCCAAGCATAATTGATTCTGAAATATGAAGAATTCATCGTTATGTCAGCTGATGCTGACCCTGCAGCATATTTAAGGTACTTAATTTGATCAGAATTCCGTTATAAATTAATTAATTATTACAGCCTGTGGTTACTTAATTAAATTGACATTAATTAAAACAAACTGTTTAACCTTCTCTACTAGATACAGTAAGCGGAGGAAGTATTGTATTGCAAGCAAATATTTGATATTCATATTTCACTAAAAATGTATGTTTCGAAGTCATCTGACCACCAATGAGACATGTTTAGAGTAAGGTCAATGAGTGTTTGTTACTGCTTGTGTGCATGCGCGCGCGTGCTTAGGTTTGTACATTATTAAATTCCCCATCCCATCTTTATTTCCATATTATTGTTAAGTGAACTGCCGTTATTTATAGAAACTGAAGTCCTTGCAATAACAGCATAAAAAAGTCAGCACCACTTTCAGGCTAAGGTTTTCGTTAACGTTTTAACATATACGAGATGGGACGTAGCTTTATTAAAAGTTGCAAGTGATTAAAATAATTTACAGATGTGTGGGATAAATATCAAGCTTAGTATTTGAACATAGTATGTTTCATAAGTTCCAAAATTGTGACACAAAGATTTTAATAAGGGGCAGAAAACAAGAATGCCCCAAATAACCTTCACTTGGAAGAGTTTACAAACATTTAAATTTCCTATAATTGGCTCTAACATTACACTGCAGTTATTATATTTAATAATTTCGTACCCTTATCACACGGCCAAGAGCAGCCAAGGCCACGAAGGAGTATTTAAGATACATAGCTGAAAAATAATATGTATTTATTGATTTAGATGAGGCAGATCCTGTGAAGATATCACCAATTAGCTCATTGAAAAACAGCAAATTTATTAAAGAAATGCATATGGGGTTTATTGATTTTCAGAAGGCCTTTAACAGAGTAAACTGATGTAAAATAGGGCAAATATTGGGAGGAAGGTGATGCCCACAACAAATTATAACAACACAATGCGTCTACTTTCAAACAAAAATAAATGTGAGGAACAATGGTAAAATTTCCGCAAAAATGTTTACTGATCAAGGGGTGAGCAAGGGTGCGCTTTATCACCTACACCTTTTAGAATTCATATTGACGATCTAGAGAGGAAATAGAAGCACTTAGTGAATATAGCTTTTCAAATTTTAAAGGAAAACCTTATACATATATTATTGTTTGGCGACGGTTTGCTCGTTATTCAAAACAGCGAATATACCCTGCAAAAATATATTTTTGAACTAATGAAATTTATGAACGATATAATATGAAATTTTATTTTATATGAGCAAAGGTAATGACTTCTATAGAAATTAAAACAAAAATAGTTTCTAACTAAACGTCGTGCAGTACAGGTGGGCCATTTTAATTACTTGGAAGATGATGCTGGTTATTATAAGGAATACTACGTGGACAGTAAAATAAGCAAATTTGAGTGTGTGAAACAAATAGTAGGACACATAGGAGCAAAATCCGCAAAGTTACAGAATTAAAGTTTTACAAAGTTATGGTTTTACCTATACTAGCATACCGAAGGGGACATAATGGGCCTTGGGCATTAACTAAAAAGCAACACAGTAAAATACAGGCTTCAGAAATGAAATAGTTAAGAAGTGTGCAGGAATGTAAGGACAGAGACCTAAAGAGTTGGCGACTTGGTTATAAATGAAAGGTTAAAAATTGTACACAAAAGTGGAAAGAATATATTGTAAGAATGCCAGATATCAGACTTACTAAACAAATAATGCACTATTACCCTAAAGAAAGGAGATCGGTATGCAGACCTAGGAAGCGATGGCTAGAGGACTTTGAAGGCACTTGATTGCCCATGCCATGAAGTAAAGAAGAAGAAGAAATAATGTATATTTCTTGAAGTATCTGGGAATAGTTTCTGGTAGTCTTTGATAGGAAAGTTATATTTGGTATAATTGAATAAATATATGCCATAAATACACACTTAGTACATAAAAAAGAATATAATCTTCTTAAAACACTCGATTCATTTGAAATTCATTCCACGTGCTATCAACTGCATCGGAGTTATCGTGTACTATTTTCCAGTTCTAGGGTAAGGTTGCGTAATTCCATTATACTTTTGAATAAGTAATGTATAATGGTGATAAATAGAAGAAAACTCATTTAAATAACGATTCAAGAACACAATTACAATGTTCTAGAACATATTTTACCAGATTGAGAATTTAAAGGTTGTATAAATATACTAAAAAACTGTAGAAATAAATGTTGTAACGACCTACTTCTCTGATATAAAAAACAATGACGTACGTGCATTGATTCTCTTGACCTTCAAATACATTGGAAAATAAAAATCGTTATTAGCATTAGTGCCTTTATATTTACCTCCAATTAATTGTTTGAAATTTTTTTCGGCAGGGAGTCCAAAGCTAGAAATACGCGATCGTTCCATCAGATTCATTAAATGCCATATTCCATAGCCAAACAACTGCTGAAAAAGGAAAGTAGAACGGTTCAGGTATCTGATGGATACTTCAGAACTAGTATTGCAGAATAAAACCATGGCAGGAAACTGAACTTTGTATCACGGAATTAGGCATCTAAACCCTACTTTGTCATTCTTTTAAATCTTTATCGCTATTGAGCTATCTTTGAGGGATGTCATGGGGAGAGTATGGAATTTCAAGCTTCTCATTAGAGACTTATAACACTCGTGCACCAATATCACAAAGTATGTAGAGACTAATAAATTCACTTCAATGAAACTACGTTGTACTCCTTACACAACAAACTCGTCTCAGCACCTTGTACTTTACCTTGAAAATGGCACAGACAAGGTGCTGAGACGAGTTGGTTCTGTAATGATTACAACTCAATTTTACTTTCTGTACTACATATAGTAAAGTAGAGCCAGTATTCTATTCCATCCAAAAATTTGATGTCGAGATTTCACCGCAAATATACGTTTTGAGGCCCCTTGAATCCAAAAAAGGCACTTTTAGAAAAGGTCCGTGTATGTCTCTCTCTCACTCTCTGTGTGTGTGCGTGTGTGTGTGTGTGTGTGTGTGTGTGTGTGTGTGTGTGTGTGCGTGTGTGTGTGTGTGTGTGTATGTGTCTGTGGACAGCATAACTCAAAAACGAAAAGTTGGTTAAAAACCAAAGTTGGCACTTAAGTTTAATGTCTTTTAATGATGCGACACGAAGATTTAAGAAAATTCCACCACCCTAAACTACCCTTTAAATGGAAAATTTTTCGAAAATTTTTATTTTCTTAAAAATGGCTCTAACTATTTTGATTAAAAGCACATATGTTTGATACATTTTATGACAAATGAAATGTATATCTTGCATTTCCTGGCTATAGTCCAGTTTACTTTGGAAGACACTTGCATAACTGGTAAACGGTAAGAGATAGGCCAAATCTTACTGTAGATTTTGCTAAAGCACGTAATTTATGTCTGAATACATTTTTGTATAGGGAACCATTTCGAAGATATTCCTCGTTATTTTTATGAGTTTAAAGGCACTTATTCTTCTGTCAAATGGAAGATCGTTATTCATTTTTTATTTATTAACAGTGCAAAGAGAACGGAACTTGAAAGCTTTAAAAGATTCTACTATCACTCAAAGCCTATTGTATTCCCACATTCACCTTGCATCTTCAAGAAAATAAGCAATAAGATATTTTCTGAAAATGTTTATCTCAACTAACAAGAAGAAGATAGAGCAATTAGAGTTTGTAAGAACGGTTAGTACAAGAGTAGATAAAGTTATGTCATTGCAACACATCACATTTTTATTGAAGCGAAGTTATTAGTCTCTACATACTTTGTGATATTGGTGGATTATATTGCTTCACTGTTAATAGCTTCAGATATGTACTATAATAAAAACACCAATTTTACCTGCTGCATCCGAATAGTCCTGCAACGAAACCTGTAGTGAAACCATTTCTTCAAAGCTATATTTCGATTAAAATGTAGCAGTAGAGAAGAGAGCTTTGGCAGCAAAGTTTGCAGTAACTATTTAAAAATAAACGATAGTGGGAAGAGAAACTAGTCTTTTTTTAAGTGTTACCAAGCCTAATTGGGACAGTTGTCTCAAGAAAACCTTTACATGCGTCATCAGGTGTTTAGAATGTAAAACTATGTGATGAGATCTCGTTCTGCTGTTTTGTGGATAAAGGATATAACCCTAAAAGAAATTGGTATTCACATCATCTACTTTTATCTTGCTGGAGAAGAAATGGCGATTACTACGTTACTACTAGACTATAAAAATCTAACTTGTAGCAACTGGTGTTGAGGTGCGACTCCAGGGACGTAAAAGGGAACGCGAGGGCAACAATGAAGCCGAGGGTAAATTCTAGCTCTCCCTCGAGGCTGCTATCTGTTACTTTTAGAAGTTAGTCTCCAAGGTTTGAGGTGAATGTCTTCAAGCTGCAAACTACCTACTTGTGGAAGGAAATAAGAACCAAGCTCGAGTATAAATATACCCGAAGACTATCTTGTTTCAATGGCCATTATGTCATTCCTTCAATGGGGTCAAGTAAATATGAGGTATTGATGAAACATATGGTGGAATCGTAAATTAATTTTCTTTCTCCCTGAACCTCATTAAGCTACATTTTTCTGGCTCCCAAATCTGGAAGAAGGATAAGCTTCAAGACTAGTATATCTGTCCTAAATGTGCAGAAATTTGCAGAGTTGTTCAGTAATTATGGGGCTGATTTTATTTCGGGGCAATGCAAAAAGACTTAAAAATAATTTGCTTATCAATTGTCAATCATATCAGTGAACCGGTGTGCCGGAATGACGTCCCAAAGGAGTGCTTTTTTCAGGACAGTAAATGCACTAACAAGGGTCGGTCTGAGCCGGAACTGAACCCACGACCTTGGATCAGTAGTCCGGTCCCTAACCAAGTCACCCAGACCCACAAAGCGGTGGCAGTAGGTTTCTTTGGACTGGATCAATGATGGGAGCTAAGTTTAATTAATTAAAATACTTGTTTGACAGTTAACGTCAGTTGTGCACCTCGAGTGTCTGAGTTTATTGTTCCTATCTTGTACAACCATGGAGTGGAGAGAAATGATTTTGTTATTTAACGACGCTGTCAATTGCCAGGATCACATCAGCGTCGCCGGTGTGCAGGAATTTTGTCCCGCAGGGGTTCTTTTACATGCCAGTAAATCTACTGACATGGAGCTGTCATTTTTAAGCACACTTAAAAACCATCGACCTGGGCCGGGTTTGAACCCGCGACCTTGGGATCAGTAAGCCAGCGTCTAACCAACTGAGCCACCCAGACCGACATGGATGGAGTGGAGAGTGGAATATTTCTAATTCCCTTATAATATTGCAGCACGCTTTACACAAGTCGATATTTCTAACATGCAGGTAAGTTTATTGATTGTCTCTGTTCCATGTTATCGTCTATCGGACACAGCCAATAGAATAGATGATAACATTTTGAGCAGAGACCATCAGTAAATTCAGGCTGCATGCGCTCAATCATTTTACATAACCGTACACCCGCGGACAAAAAAAAAAAAGACTAATCTTGAACGCATATATACATTGATATGTGCCCACATACGTACATCGACATATATACAAGTCCACGGGGGTCCATATATGGCTTCACCCGCTCTTGCTTCTCCGACAGTAGATGTCGCCGTCGTTATGAAAGGTTTGGTAATCGCTGTTCCCTTTCCAATTCTTTAACGTTACATTGTTTTGGATTTTTATGACAATCAGTATTATTATCCTGACTTATTTTCCACGTTCAAATTAACTTAAGCGGGTTTCCAACATTTTAAGCACAACGAATTAGTTCTTATTGGCTACATTGTTGTTATAGTGTTTAACGCGCGCTATTACTACTACGGCACCGCAGGCGGTGACACTGATACATGGAATGAAGATGGAGCACCGGTGGAATGAGATGGCGGGGGAAACCGGAGCACCCGGAGAAAACCCGCCCTGACGCCGCTTCGTCCACCACGAATACCACATGCGGGTCCCTGGGTTCGAACCCGGCCGCCTAGGTGGTAGGCGAGCGCGCTAACCGCTCGGCCACGGCGCCGCAATTGGCTACATAGATGCATATTTGATCATATTTTAGTGTTAGGTCACGATTTGGCCAAATATTGTACGAATAAGGTCATACTTAGTCATATTTTATGCACATTTTATGAATAGCAGATATTTTTGTAAACTAATATTGCATAAAGTACAAGTATAATGAGATTAACAAAGTTTTTGATAACTTTAACGAAAGTGATTCACGTTCAATCAAAATCGAGTAACAAATATTTTCAGTCACTATGTCAAGAAACGTAGCCTATATAAAATCAAATTTCTCTATACTAATAAATCCCATCACCCTCCTTGTAAATAGTATTGAAATTCTGCTGAAAGTGAAGGTTAAGAAATATGTGAATTATTTCATGCGTAACTAAATGTAAATGTATTTCTTCTTCTTCTTTTTTTTTTTTTTTTTTTTTTTTTTTAAGTTTGACATTTTCAAGGTCATACTTCGGCAATTTCTAGAGCATAAGTGCATGCATATTGACCACCTCCAAAACGCAGTGATAATGCACCTGCCTCTGGCACCGAGGACAAGCTTCGATCCCCGGCACCGGCGTGGAAATTTTTCCTCCGGTGAAAGGTCTGGCAAGGGCTGCACTCACACTCGTTAGGTCCCGGAAGGGCCAATTGAGGAGCTACTTGATGAAGAAATAGCGACCCCGGTCGTGAAGGCCGTATGACTGGCCGTGAGGGCATGGAACACTGACCATGACCCAACCTCCAGTACTGCATTGGGGTTCGATTCCCGGTAGGGGAGGTGTAGGAATTTTTCTCCAGCCGGGATTGTTCTTCACGTTTCCCTGCGTCTGGAAGTATAATGGCGGTGCCGTGACTGAGTGGTTAGACCGCTCGCCTACAACCTAGGCGGGATTCGCATGTTGTTTTCGTGGTGGACGAAGGGGCATCTGGGCGGGTTTTCTCCGGTTTCCCCCGCCATTCATTCCACCAATTGCTCCCTTATTACACTTCCAATCATCCATTTTGCCTGTATTTCATATCCTCTTCCTCACTATCATACCTGGTGCTTGGCTGACCACCTGCTTCCAGTTCTTCACTCTGTCTGGTCCAGAGGTCCCTCTGCTCCCCGACAGGCGTCTGACCCTAGGCACTGGCTTGTAAGTCCTATCTAAGGGGAGGGTAATCAGGGAAAGAAAAAGAAGAAGTCTGCCATTAAGAAAATCTTTAGTCTTTGTTAAATCACATGTGTTTCGTATACCAGAATGTATGTATAGGGACTGTATTCTATTTAGAGATTTGATCACATTTTCTGTTCCAAACCACTGTTGTGTTGATATTTCCAGAACAGTTATTTATAATGTAATTTTCCTGGAAAATAATGCAACTTTTTAATTCCTCCCATCATTCATTCTGTCCCCTCCCCCGCCCTTCTCTGCATTGTCGGTGGACCGCAGAATTGATCAGCGATGCGAGTAAATATGCTGATTATTTGAAGATGAGAAAATAAAATTGCCGAGGGTGACGATACGCTGGCATTGTAACCACATGTCCGTGCAGAGGAACATTAGCAGTGTTGCTAATAGCAATTCAGAGAACTGTGTAGCACAGGACAATAGTGAAATTTTAACAAATCAGAACGCGGTATGATGATTGAAATATTCATAAAACGTCAGCTTTAATTAAAACTATTACTCCATGATATAATAAACCAGCCACATTTTATATTTTAACGTAAGGTTAAATGGATATTTGTATTAATAATACAATGGTATAAAAAGACTAGTAAAAACCAACCTTACCAATATTCTTAACATCTACTGATCACAGCTCAGTGAAATTTTAACCTGATGTTTGTAAAACCTTAATTATTCAATAAATACAAGAACTAGGTACTATGTAAGTTGCAAATATGAAATAAAATAAGATTTGAAGCTTTCTTGGCGACGAACATATTCAAGATGCTCTCGGGCTTCGAGCCAGGTGTAGTGATGAAAAGACATCGACGTTTCATTCATCATCCTGAAGATGGGAGAGATGTACACTCCCGAAACGTCGATGTCTTTTCATCACTACACCTGGCTCGAAGCCCGAGAGCATCTTGAATATAAATATGAAATAGTTTCTACATTTTTGTTAATTTTTAATAGTTATCGAAAATTTGCATATCTATAAAATAAAAATAAAAATTCGGTGGGATATTAAATTTGTTATTTAAGTTCAGCATATTTTCCGACACTCCAAACCACCCTTCACATAGACCCATTTTTAGAACCTTTGACTTTCTCAAAAATGATTAATGATTTCGATTAAATATATTTAAGCTCACTTCATAAGAATTGAGGCGTTAACACTTTGAATTTTCTGGGAATTGTAGCACTGCTGCTTACGAAGCGGGAGACCCTGGTTCGATTCCTTGTACCGGCGTGGGGATTTTCTCCCGCTAGGATACCTTGTCCGGGGTACACCTAGCAGGTTAGGTCCCTGAGGGGCTACTTGATTGAGAAGTAGGGGTCCCTGGTCGAAAAGACCGCATAGGCGTCCGGGATGGACAGAGCGCTGATCATGTCCCACCTCTAATTCTGCACCCCGCTTATGACGCTTGTGGTTGACGGAGGTACGGACGCAGCAGTCGGGCGGTAGGCCTGTTGTGCCATGTGTTACGTTAAGCATTTCTTTGTTATTCGTTTGAGCTTTCTAAATGTACTTTTCTCAAATAAGAAGCCATTGCTCGTTTTTTATACCCTGACAGTACTAAGAGAATGAATGTCAAACCATCACATAACAACCTGGCATTAAAAAACTGTGTCCACTATTCATATTGTTCCTATCAGGAAATATGTAATAAAATCGTAAAGTAGATGAAAGAATAGGCGTTTTTAACAATTGTTTGTAGAGCCTCTAGATGTATCCAATCCTATATTAATTAAAACCAGTGGTGAATCTCGTTGGAAGCAACGCAACGTATGAATGAAAATGTAATAGCTAATAACTAAAGATTAATTATAACGACACAAAGGACTGATTTAAGAAGTTAAATCCAAAGAGAGCTTTACAAATAAAAATTACGCTCCTTATGAATCAGTGGTCGCTTTTATTGTTTTGTGGTAAAGAGTTTTAGGAGCTAAAAGGATATTACACAGAAATTATGATTGCCATTCCATGGAACTGCATCCCATTTGGGGTGCACATTCCGGAGCGGAGAGCCATTGACCACTCCATTTTCTAGTCGCACCTGTGGATGTGAGGAGATTACGATGCAGTAGTACGGCCATGAATGGAAATCCCCTAAATACCACTTTGTTCGTCACCAATTCTACATCCGGGCAGGAGATTGTCAATGTGAGTGCCAGAGACAGAGGAAGCTGTGCAAAAAGAACTGAAACAAAATAGTAGCTTTATTTTAAAGGAGACAGTGCATGTCATAAATGCAAAGAAACACCCCAGATATAAATCACCTAACAAAAAAAAAAAAAAAAAAAAAAAAAAAGAAAAAAAAAAAGAAAAAAAAAAAACAGTAGGTAACTTAGTTTAGGTGTTTGAGAAATCCTGGAGTAAAAATCTGATATGTTGTACTCAAATGAATAAAGAGGTGCAAAAATGAATGACGATCTCCCATTTGAAAAGAGATAAAATTAATGACGACCTGCCATTGGAGAAAAGTTTAAGTGTAGTAAAATAATTGCGAAGTGGTTCACCCCACAAAAGAATTGGGCATAACTTGTGTGTTAGATAGAAAGTTAAGATTTGGTCTATCTCTTACCAGTTATGCAAAAGTCATCAAGAGGCCGAGGTTACGCAACCCGCCACATTCTTGTTGGTTGGAGAATCATCGCTTCTTAACTCTTTACAGTGGCGGATCGATACAGGTAACGATTAGCGCATTTGTTTTGAACAGAAAAGAGGTGGTCATACTTTTATTATGTGAAATCGGAATCTCACACATTATCATCATCCGAACATATCCGAGGAGGTTCAGACTCTGGCGTAATATCGACAACAGCAATATGGTTATCTAAAACGCGATCTCAATTTTTATTTTTCTATGTTCATGAGAGAGAAAAAATGTTCATAGATATATGTGGAGACAAATATTGCTTTAACACAAGGAGCACATCCTTTCAAACCAATACAGCAATATTACCTTACACAGTTCTTTGTGTTCAACTAAATATCTACACTTATTTTTGCCCACTCACTTTGTAGATCTACGAGTTTACATGGCAAGTTAACTCTAACATTCACCACATCTATAGTAAACGGGTTAACAAACATTGAAATGTCATTCCCAAGATTCCTAAAATCATGGAGTGTATGTGAAGTAGACTCGGTTTTCAACTCTTCAAGAATGGGTCTACGGCTAATTAATTTATCCTCACAATATCAAGTGATTTTATGCATTTGAATTAAGTATTTCATAATTTGATTTGTTAATTAAGAGACTTGTCACATGTCAACGTAGGTTTGTTATGTTAATATTGTAAATCTTCTAGAACTTTGGCGCGCCCTGAATCTGTAATCATAACAAATAAGTACACGCCGCCGCCGCCGGCGCCGCCGCCGCCGCCACCACCGATAATGACCATCAACACTTCATGGATTCGGAGACTTCTGTTCTGGCCTCATCCCTGGATATGGGATATTATCCATCCTTTTTAAATGATTTCTCCAGCTTTCTCTGTATTTTTTTATTTTATAATTTATTGCACAAATACCTAGTTCTTCTCTTAGTTCTTCATTTTTATTTTATCCATTATTGTGCATCCTTTTATAGTTCTAAGGTATCTAATTCCTGCTGCATTTATTTTATCCAATTCGGTTTTCTTTATCGTCTATTTTTCATAACCACATGTTAACGTTGGAATTGTCGCTGTTTTTCAAAATTTTAGCTTGTTTCTTTTCTCGTTTTTGTTTTTAATATTCTTGCTAATATTCCGCACTGTTCTGGAATATAATTACATGATGATGATGATAATGATCATAATAATAATAGAAAATGCATAATATATAAAAATGTAGATCGGAGAACACTAGTTTTTTCGTTGTATGCGGCATGATATCTACAACAAAGCCGTCCAACGTTGGCTTGAAGAAAACCATGTGATACCTTGTTACAAATGAGGTAGAGGTTGACACGGACAATTCCTCCACTGATACCGGTCGCGAAACAATCTTTGGACTCCTGAAATCAACCAAGGAAGGGGGCGCGTACAGTTGTATTGCATAATTACACGGCGAAAGTTTCATGAATCACTGGGATTCACGAATCCGCCTTTGCCCATATCTGACATAGGCTATAGCCAGGAATATTGAAGTATGCATTTCATTTGCCATAAAAATATTTCAAAATATATAGCATTTTAGTCATTTTCCATTATTGAAAAAACGAAAATCTTCGAAAAATTTTCCATGCAAAGGGTTACTTAGGGTGGGGAAACTTTCTTCAAAATCTTCGTGTCGCAGCACTGAAAGATAATAAACTTAACCACCAACTTTATTGTGTAACCAACTTGTACTTTTTTAATTATGCTGTTACACACACCTACCCCCACCCACACACACAAACACAGGAACACAAACAGACACAGACACACAGACACAGCACAGACAGACAGACACACACACACACACACACACACACACACACACACACACACACACACACACACTAACGGACAGTTTTCTACAACATGTCCCCTCCTTCGTGTAGTGGATAAATTAAAAATCACACCAAAAATACTAATTGCTTTTAGCTATTAGTAAATATAACCTCTCTCGTTTTAAAACATTGTGTCTTTTCTTTGGAGAGGGAAGATCTGTCTGCGAACTTTAGAACCTTAAAGAAGCTTGATATGAATATTTGTTTCTTCACCATATTTATTTCACAGCTTTCTTGTAGCTTAGGAATATACTATATTAATGTTTGGTACCACTTGCATGTTTATTGCATTAAAGTTCAAATATTTTGAAATCAAATGATTAACGTTTCACAAACTATTTTTTGGGTAGAGAATATCTGAAAGAAGAATTGAAAGGTATAGCTGTAGCGTTAAGCTGCGAATTTGTAACTGCCAATATGACTTGTTCTGAACTTTTATATTAACTTTCTTCAGTGACTAAAATTGGTGAACCTGGAGGTACCTTCAGTTTGCTTTTAACAGCACTTTTCTCAAATTCGTAATATTTGTAAAGCAGCCAGTACATTGCGTAGTGCATTAATGATTTATCAAAACTTTTTCTCAACACAATGCACCACGGCAAATCGAAGCTACCAGTAATCTGGAAGGGAAGCACATACACGTGTATACATTACAGTTGATTCCAAACGTCATCCTATTGGTATCTGTTCTCGTTGTTATCCACTAGAAGATTATAACGTTTAATGGAGAGACCTCAGTTGCACAACTATTGATAAAGACGATATCGTGTTTTTACACAAACATGAAGTAATTCTGTTTACACTGGAAGCCTCTACAGCTTGTGAACATGGCTTGACTGTTGGTTTGCTGCCCGCATTCACATGTTTAACCAAACAAATGCTGACCACTCATAACACGCGTTCAAAGTAAACCGAAAACCAAAATCGATTTAAGCTTAAACAAACGCACAGGAGAGATCTCTGTAAAGGGAACTAAATCTCACACTATGTGAATGTTTATTAGCTCATTTTCTCAATAACTAATGCCTAATTTTAAATGCATGATTATAGCCATTACACTAGTGACGTGGTAAAGTTGTCACACTATTGGTGACGTGAGGACTGGGAGACGCCTTATATTTATGTAACTCCAGGATTAATGTTTACTGGTTTTTCAGCTAAGCGTTTTATTTAATCAATGCGACATTAAGCAGATTTTGATTTGTAGTAAGTTTAACAATTATTATATTATTTTAAACTTAAAAAATAACCTTCTTGTGTAAATAATTCGAAAATAAAATGTTTGTTTAAAGTTATATTCTCCCTAGACATCATGTATACAGGAATTAACAAGAACCGAAGTATTTTTATTTTCTCTACTGGTAAGTAGGGGAAGTATTGTATTCCACCCAAAAATTCGATGTCGACATTTAACCCGAAATATATGTTTTGAGACCCCCTGAATCAAAAAAAAAAAAAAAAAAAAAAAAAAAGCATTTTTAGAAAAAGGTGTGTGTCTGTGGACAGCATAACTGAAAAACGAAAACTCGGTTAAAAACCAAAGTTGGTATTTAAGTTTAACGTCTTTCAAGGATGTAGCATAAAGGTTTTGAAGAAAATAGCCCCACCCTAAACTACCCTTTAGATGGAAGATTTTTCGAAAATTTTTATTTTCTTGAAAATGGCTCTAACGATTTTGATTAAAATATCATATGTTTGAGATATTTTTATGACAAATGAAATCTATATCTTGAATTTTCTGGCTATAGCTGCTGTAGTCGTATTTACTCTGGACGACTTTTGCATAACTGGTAAATCGTTAGATATACACCAAATTATACTATACAAAAAATGTAGATCTTGCTAAAATACACAATTTATATCTCAATAAATGTTCTTGTAGAGTGAACCATTCCGGAGATATTCCTTGTTATGTGTGTCAGTTTCAGAAAGCTTAAAACTTTCGTGAAATGAAACATTGTTGTTCATCTTTTATATGTTAAGTGTGCAAAGGGAACGGAATCTCAAAGCTTTAAAATATTTGACTATCGCACAAAGCCTACTGTATTCTAATGTTCCCCTTGTACCTACAAGGAAATAAGCAATAAGATAATTTGTAGGAATGTTTATCTTTACTAACAAGACGATATACTCGTAAGAATAAGAGTTTGTAAGAATGGTATGTACAAGAGTAGAGAAAGTCATGTGAGTGCAACACATCAGATTTTTAAATTTAGCAATGTATGGTAATTATGAAAAACTGTAAAGTATCTGAGCTTTTAAAAATAAAGCACCACCTTGTTAGTGTGGATCTTAAATAAGTTACCTAATACATATTCAGGTATTGATGGGATATTGTAAATTAATATTCACGTTTTGAAGACAGATTGTGTATATTTAATGGCCTTTCTATTATGCCAGTCATGGGAAGTGCGTCAATTGCGTACGATCAAGGACTCGGTACAACCATGACCAACTTATTGCAGGTCCGAGGTCATGCTAACTCGATTACGGATAGGTCACACTCGCGCCACAAATGTTTGGTGACCCGGCCCTTCTCTATCCAACGTGCCGTGTAGGATTGACCGCGGTACGTTCGTGAGCGCCAGTTCATTGGGCTGGATTCTACACTTCAACCAAAGGTTTCATTTCGATTACTTTAACCCTTTTATACCTCACCTTTTAATGTTTTAAGTGTTTAATATTTTAATGTTCTGTTTTTGATTTCACCTTATAACGTATCAGTGAGGTTTCAGGTTTTGATGTTAGCGCTTTCATCATTTAGCTGTTTATGTTCTTAGTTGTCTGTTTTAGCCTACGCCTTTTAGACAACCAACTTTGTGTTTTAGACTTTAAATTTCGACTTTGGACACATATGACTTGGCAGTCGCGGGCCCTTAAACTCCACCTACTTACTCGCCCTCCCTCTCTCCCCCTCTACCTCTCTCCCTCTCTCTCCCTCACCCACTCTCCCTCACCCAGCCACTCTCCCTCCCTCCCTAGCTCCCTCAGTCACCCTTTCACCCACTCACTCACTCACGTGTGTCATGCTTTGAAGCCTGATAATGGAAGACTTGGCGGGAGATATTAATAATCAATAAAATGTTAATAATATTGCAAAACTTCCTGTGTCGACACCGAAATATTTAAACACATCACTTGTCTGTAGTGGGATTGGCAGAAACGTTTACGAAATGTAATTTCATTTCATCATTAGATGGAGGTGGACTGTCAAGTTTGAATAATAGGCACAATTGTAATACTATGCTTATTGACCGACTAATATAGTCTCCCTGGTAAGGGGAACTTGCACCTCTCAAGTGTAAGTCAGCGCTTGGGGTCAGACGCCTGTCGAGAAGCAAACTGACACTCGATCAGCGAAAACGTCCAGGATTGGATGATCAGCCCAAAACCTAATACGAAAGTCCTATTTACAACCAAAACTACGCAATAAGTTGTGGGGAGGAATCGGCTGAAAGAAAATCTGCATGAAAAATCAAAATAGTGTGATAAATGACAATTCAGTTAATTTTTAATGACATTTTATTTCCTTTAAAGCTGTTAGCAAAGCGCTAACACCAACCTATGTTGCACAGAACCACAATTCACAACTTTTCTGTCGTATCTTAACATTGCAACTCACAACTGTTTTAATTTGCTTGACACTGCTAAAGTAATACAAACAACTTTTGAACTGACCACTACTAACAACTGACAATTAACTGCACAGACCAGTCTGAGTTTAGTGTCTCTCTGGGAAAAATAAAAAATGCATGCAACGGCATTTGTTCTGATCCGCCCACGCGTGGCGGCGATTCCAGAGGCAGTAGTCTGTATAGGCGTGGCCGGAGCTACAACAGTTTCGAAATAATTCATTTTCCGTTAAGTTACTTACATACTTACACAGTTGTCATAAGCTGACGATCATGTAGATATATTGAATTTAGCACACCGTTTAAATACATTAAGATGCTATAGCATAATTGAGGATTTGCGATAAACAATGAATCAGTATGCGCTTTAAAGGACTGTGGCATTTAAGTTCCATTTTCTTATATAGAGTATGAGTCAAAAGTTTTATTTTACATTTCAGTAACTTATTTTTTGCCTTAGAACTGCTTGGAGTGCTTAGAATGTTATGATGTACACAGTGGTGGCTCGTGACTTGTCGCAGTGGGTGTGCAGTACATTACATCCTCTCCACCTTTACTCCTTTTCTTTCTCTAACACACACCACACAATTCTAATTCTAAATTCATATGGGCAATTGAGCTCTTATGTTTCGCTTTTTTTTTTTTTTTTTTTTTTTTTTTTTTTTTTTTTTTTTTTTAATGACCAATATCTCAAGAACTATTATTTGTCCAGACACCATTTCTCTCATTCGCAAACTATAAGCACCGAAAACAGCTTGTCCTATAAGAATAACCCCAAAAGATTTATCTCCTTTAGTTTCACCATGTTATTAATTTCCACACTTTCATAGATTCAAATTTGCCGCTATGTGCAGACAAAACTGCATGCAACTTGCTGCCAGAACACAAACATAAACAGCAATACACACTGTAACAAAATAACTTTTCCACACTGAAGTATTGGCCTTAGTAAATTACGACATGAAGACTAATTATGTGCATTTACAATCGCTTAATTAGACTAGATGTAATTGTGTTTATAGAATTAATAATAGTATAGAAGATGGCTACATTACATTTAGAACCGTCACATTGGCTGCCTAGTAGGTTCTGCTGAACAACGGGAGGGAAATACTCGTAGCAAGGAAAACAGAGGAACTTGTACGAGAACGTAGTGCGCTTGCGCGGTAAGAATCGCATGTGTTGGCCTTGTCGATTATGCTGCCTTAACTCGACGTACTCTTAAATGCAAGCTTTGCACGCTCCCCGCGTACCCCTCGCCTAAAAGCTACCTTCGCCAGTCGTAAAATCGGGTTTATGCGTCTCAGCTTGTTGACTGAATGAGCTGACATTTGGTACAGAGGGCGCAGGGAAAATAAACGAGCAAGTTCATATACGTACAAGAAAGTTGGACATTCAACTTTCGCGTGTCTATACACATTCGCATGCGGAAACAAATTAGTGGGTGTGCAGTTGCGAGTATGCGATCACAATGGAACCGCCACTGGGTGTACAGCACATAATGCAAGTAATTTAATCTAGTCCTTGATTGCCTGTGCTTCAAATTGTCAGCTAAGAGCCAAAAAAAAAAAAAAAAAAAAAAAAAAAAAAAAAAAAAAAAAAAAAAAAAAAAAAAAAAACATTCTCATCTATGAGGCTCACCTAGTTTTTTTGGCAATGGGATTAATAAGATTACCAGAATGCTGGAATCCAATAAATAACAGTTGGAGGAAATGCAAAGCCCAAGTCCCTCACGAAGATTCATGGTGGAACTGAAAGAACCCAACTCCCAGTTAATCCTTCCTATTTAGTGTTTTACTCGACACAACAAGCAATACATCTAATCGGTCAGTGTATTAAAACTGTCGAAAAAGTAACTCATTTCACTTTGCCGGTTCAACTGCATTATTTAACCAATGGTCAGATTATAAGAATTAAAATGTATTTACTCAAGTAGATTAAATTAAACAAAGTATTTGCCCAAGAGCCTTTTTCCTTTCCCTGTGTAAGCATCATATTTTCCACTTGCAGTTCCATTAGCAGTATCAGGGTGACCTGGTTCACCGAAACATCAGCTCCAGTTGCTGATAAGAGTGCAGTGGAGTGTATATGAAACAAACTGCATACTACGGCCTGCTGCTCTTTCGTTTTGTTTATTAGTAAACACAGATCTAAATGAAATGCTGACCTCGTTCTGAACCACATAGTGCTGTAGTAACGTGTACTTGTTTGTTCAGATGACAAAACGAGAAACACCTGTTACAGCAGCGGATTTTATGGCTGGGGACTTGAGTTCTAATCTCGAAGCTGCGGCGTGTAACTTCTGGCTAGACACTGCGAGATTTTGTGTTGTTCATTCCACAAGCGTTCTTTGTTTCCTCTTTTCTGTAAACATTCCCCCAGTTGTTCTATTACGCCATTTGGTGGTTGAAATTCATTCGAAATGACTGTACTGTATTATACCACTAAACCTATTTTCGCTCTTTGCCTCTAATTTTTTGTAACCATTTCAAAATCAGATACTTTAAGATGGAGTTTGTGGACATTTTACAAACTGTTGAATTGTTATTAGAATCGCAGTAATATTCTAACTGTTATAAATATTATAACACAGACGCTATTTTCAACAAACCTATCCTCTGTTTCTACATTTTCTTCTATGGGTACACGCAAGTACATTTCATATCGCAGTTAAATGTGTTAATAAGAACGAATTTGTACATTAATGCATTCCATTTATTATTGCTAAAACCTTTCAGAGTGTTTATAAACAAGTCTTTCTATTATTTTAAATTTAACGTCCTTCTACATGTTGTTAACGGACTAGATTTTCATTCGCGTCTGCTGACGTGGAAGTTGTACGGTTCGTTCGATCGACCAATCAGGAGTTACTAAACGTGATGTTGTTTACATTGGTACCTGAAGTAGGCCCGGCGAAGGTAGTGTTAGTTGAAAAACACTTTTTGTTTCTAAATAGCTTCATACATTTTTCTAGCGCTCTTCCAAATGTCTTTATTATGTTTTCTCCAAATATTCTCCAAGTCATATCTTATTTCATTTAGCCAAACCATAATTTTTAGACTTGTTTTTCTACTTTAAAACTATTGTAAGATTATTTGCAGTAATACCTCGAGAGGGGTATGACGATAATTTTGCGAGCACGAGAAAACTTATCCTAAATATGAAAACCCCGAGTTATATTTGCTTAAATTATGGCGCAAAATAATTAGTAATTCATTGTTATTTAATCAAAAAACTTTCTTCTGTTGTTTTAAACACACAAGCCGTGTGTGGGCAATATTTGAGAGGTAGAATCGGAACGGTGAACGCACGGTCTGCGGTTCAGATCCCGGTTGCGGCATTGACTTCTTCAGTTCTGATTCGGCCTCTCAAATAATTCATTTAATATTAATAGTAATTTAAAAGTAAACAACGTCAAGTTGGAATAAGATGCATACATGATATTAGCAATATATTCAATTGGTATTTCCTCTGTGAGTTCGTAACCTCTTTCATTGCAGAACATCTGAAACTGACTCCATATACATGACCTGCTCTTTTCCGGATTTTTACTCCCCTACTATGTATAGTAAGAAAAGTATTATATTTGACCCAAAAATTGAGATGTTGAGATATCACCAGAAATACATGTTTTGAGATACTCTGAATCCAAAAACCATTTTTTTATAAAAAGTTCCATGCGTTTACATGATTTTCTCAAAAATAGGTATAACAATTTTAATTAAAGTGTCATATGTTTAAGATAGTTTTATGGCAAATGAAATGTATAATTTTAATTTTCCTGCTATAGCCAATGTAGTTCTGTTTACTCTTGACGACTTTTACATAACTTGAACACTAACAAATAGACAAATCTTACTATACAGAAAATGCAGGTTTGTTAAACCACCATTTTGTCAGAATTTTGCAACACTTATAGACCCTTCTTAAATGGGAGGTCGCTATTCATTTGTTTATCTCTTAGTCATATAAGGATAACAAAATTTCAGATCATCAAACCACGACCACTCTTAAAATGTTTATCACTTGAGCCTGCTATACTTCCCTTGCACCTGCAGGACAATAATCAGTAACATAATTTGATCAAATATTTTTCTAGATTAACATGAAGGATATAGAGGAAGAAGAGTAGTTTGTGCAAGAGTAGAGCAAGTCATCTGAGTGCAGGGCATTAGTTTTTTGACTTCGCCTCTTTAATTAAAGCATCAATGTTCCCATTAGAATATTCGCCAAATGCTTTGTCATTTTTGAGTGGCCTACTGCGCATGGATACTTGAAGTGCTCAGAAACGTAAGAGAAGTTTTATGTTGGCGGAACCGCAAGGAGGAGGTGATATATCCAAAGCTATAATACCAGATCAAGAGGTGATTATCCGTTAGGAGTGGAATAGTCATCATACAAATTCAGGATTCTACACCATTATTTCAAAGTTCTCTCCATAACATGCAACACGAAAGCTTTGAAAAGTGCGGGAACAATTAAACTCTTAGTTTTAACTATAGTTGACTGATGTAATTTTTAAAGTGGAGATATATATTTCCAAGTATCACTTTAGATACTAAGAGAGTTCATTCGTAACAAAGTATCCAAGGAGTAAAACGAAAACACAGGAAACATTCACTATATTTGATAGCTTTCGAAATGTAGCTTTAATCAATAGTGCGTCATATTGTACCTCGTAAATATGACATGTAATCGAGTGAGAGAAACGGATCACATCTAATGGAAGATGAATCGGGGCAAGCTTCATGGACGTTATGTTGCTACGTGAGTCAAGTTTACGACAAATTTATAATGCATGGTGTACCATAAAGAAGCAAAGAGCACGGAATTGCAGACGAAGAAATAAAGAATACCGAAAAAGGAATAACAGAAATGATAGCTCTTCCCTTTTGGGTTACATCTGCTATAAACTGGATATTAAGACTGCATTACCAGCTAACACAGTCATATTTAACGTGCGTCCTTATTTTACGTTTATGACTCTAAGTTAATGGAATAGTCTATATGCTCTTGAGTACACAGACGGTTGTGTGAGTAATACCTGTAGCTACGGGTTCCACTGTAACCATTTATTTTACAGCTTCAGGGGTAACAAAACAGTAACGCCACATGATACCGGAATTACTGGCTGCTAACCGGAATAATTTTATAAAAAATTGTAGGACTATAGATAAATGATTGTAGTAAATAATCTCAGTGCGTTAAAATCATGTTATAACTTTCTATTTCATAAAAATGCAAGTATATGAAAATTAAAATGCAGATGAGGAATTATCGCCGAAGTCATTAACTCCACAAAAAGGCCAATACAAACTGTGTGCTTTAACGATATCTGCATTTTTGTAGTTAGACTTCGTCTATCTTCTACACTCTACCAGTTATACTAAAGTAATAACGAAAAGAACTTCAGAATTTATTCGCAGAAAGTTCAAGTATAGATTTCACTTGTCATAACAAAGTGTTGAAAGTGAAGAAAGACAGTGAAAGGACTGAGTCAAGGTTACAAGAATTAAATAGTTGCGAGTTCTAATATCACGAGAAACTGAGGGTTATGTTAACGTCAGTAGAAGAGAACTGTGTAATTTAATCAGGGTGGTTCGTTTTTTAGAAGATCAATGAAAATGGTTCCTTGCAACGGATAGTTTGGGAGATGTTTTTTTCAAAATCATGTAGAATCCTTGGTAGGTCACAACAGTTCGTTTGGAGTCAGGCTATTTAATTCAGGGAGTTTCATGATGTGTTTTCGGTGAAATCTCAATATCGAATATTTGGGTGGAATACAGTACTTTCTATACTTACTGTACGTTGTAGAGAAAGTAAAAGTCGCTAAATAAACAGAATTGTGAAAATCACAGCGAGGTTGAAAAACACAAACGGTATGTTGACAAATCCACACACGAGGTAATGTGAATGCAAACGCTAATGGAGCAAAAACTGTTATAAATGAAAGCAAATAATGACATTGATAAAAAAATTGCAATGCACAACATTCCTATGAAGAATACGTTTTTATAGAATATGTGCAACCAATTCATACCTTCAGCTATATCATGGTTGTCTTTCTTAGCTATCACCATGTTTTCTGCTTATTTTAGAGTAATTTTGATAATATGAAATATGGAAGGTAACTTAATATTCCTAAACACAGAATCCCGATAACTCGGCGACCAGTTTTACTGTACTATTAGTTTTTAGTGTTAAACTGGACTATAATAATACCTATTATCTACTATAGGGTATGAATAGTATAGGGCAATTTTAATTGGCATGCGTGCACAACTACCACATCCTCTCCCACAATGACAAAAGTGCTGAGCTCGTATTGACCTTCGATATCTAGTTAGAACTTAAGCAGCCAGCCATTGTCATGAATTCAAAAGCTTGCGCTATAATGTGGATGCATAGCACAAACACTTGTTAGCAAGTTTCAAGGATCATTACTTTACCCAGTACAAAGGTACTTTTCAGACGTGACGAATTGCGCAGTGATTTATGATCGATTTCACTCTTGTATTTATAAGCCCATAGGAGTGTCAGATTATCTCTCCGACTTCTGTGTTGTGCCTAAACATAGCGGCCCGTGCGTGATTAAGTGCATTGCCATCTTGCATTGTCAGCAATGTCGTGTTTATTTATAGGAAGGAAAGTGAGACATTACTCTCCATCATCAATTTGCATTGTCACTCGCGCAGGTCCTTGCAAGGTCATTCGCCACGTCTAAAATAGTCCTGTACGTGGTAAGCTAAACTTCTAGTTACATATATCTGGTTACAGTGCACCTTCCAAGATTTCAGGGTTACTGTTACTGTTGCATTGAGTTTTTTGTGGCAGTGAAAATGTCGAACAAGAAGAAAAGACAAGTTAACATGACAATGGACATTAAATTGGATGTGTTGAAGAACACATTAATACGTAATTCATTTTAGAATATGTTATACCTTTGTTTCCTATATTGCGCAAGAATGTGTATTTACGTAATTTGCAGAATTATGTTACGAGTTGCAATAACAGACTCCGTATTCCGTAAAACAGCTGAAACAATTGCAGTTCACATGAAAGTTATTGTTGGCACATGGCCATGATTATAGCCAAATCGGTTTGTTCGTTATCGAGCTAATTGTTTGCAAATATGTCATTAGCAATATGCACTAAAGCTACTTCACTCCTTCTTGGACAAAAAGCTTATGACTTCTGCGCATATATGTTTGCGCAACTTCCCCCACCATTAACCTTACAGATGAAGAGTGCCACTGCGCATCTAATGGAATTGCTCATGTCTCATCTCACGACCTATAGCAATTTCAACATTGTTTTTCCTAAACCTACCAATATAAGAAAAATTGGCTCATTCGTATATAATATAGCTTACATTCAGAAACACAGAAGAGAAAACTTACCTATGTCGACCTGGAGACTGCAGTAATATGTGAAATCAAGAGCTCACATTGATAGAGCGATCTTCATCTTGAATTCGAAACACTGTAAAAGAAATAAACAATTTTATTATAAACAGAATTCGCACTATTTCCGGTATCTGATAGGAAGCGTGAACGCCACTGACAGGAATGTGGCGTTTCACGTAGAAGCAACAATCGCATTATCCCTAGTCACTCTTGTGTGAAGTGTGTGGGCTTGAGCTACAGAACAGTTTCTCATTTCATAAAGCCTTGTGACCTCCGGGAATGCAGTTAGTTCCTGGCTGGAATGTTAAGATATTCCCTTGCACACACAGTGCGCCCTGTGTAGGTAACCAGGAGGTGTATACTGACTAAATTTGACATGGCAGCATGCCTTGCCTATTTTAACGACTTCAAATAAACAACAATTTCTTCAAAGAATCTTGATTTCCAGGTCTTTTTCAAAGATTCGATACCAAAGGTCACGGAAAAAATACCTTTTTAAACGAACAGCGTTCTACGAAGTTGTCAAAAATAGCATTTCTCCTCTTAAAAAGTTCTCCGAAATGTCCTCAACAAAATGATATAATTTATTCATTTTAAGTGAAGATAGTGCTCTTCAAATTCGGACCCGCCATTTTGACGGGCCCTTTAATATGCTCCTTTCATCGAATTTAGCAGCCAAAGAGCATCACAAGCGTCAACAGAAGAGGATAAAAAGGAGGGGAATAAGGCAGTGACCATAACATGATAATAATAATGACTATAACCTAGAATGCAATGAGGAAATCTTGTAGCACATCACTAAAATTCAAATAAGTTTTTCTAAATATGTAAATGTTTATGGAAACATCTCTTTCTCAGGAACTATTCACCACAATTTTATACTTTTCGTCGTGTATAACTGCGAGGCAGACATTTTAAGTTCAATGCGTATTAATACTAACAATACATATAAAATTATTTTGTTTAAGAATGTTTAACTATGTGTACTCGTGCTTCAAGAGTAAATTTTATTATTTTTCTGTTGGATGAAATAATGTTATATAATCACATAAGAGATCAATGCAAATAACTTTAAAAGAACTTTCACGATTTATAAAATAATTCATTAAAAATTCAACAAAAACCATTGAGAACCTTAAGAGCAATGGTAATGTTAATTAATGTAACTCACTAAGGTGTAACTTCTGTATGTTTGGAGTACCCTGTTCCCTTAAGCCTAGGTATTTTTCCTATGTTCTATTCATTGAACTGCTTGTAATAGGGACAGCACGAAAGATCTTTAACTCTACGTGAAGGGCAGTTGAGCAATGTCTATTTCTAACATACAGTACTACTACTGCTACGACTACCACCACTACTGCTACTAAACCTGCTTCTATCCACCCTGGCTGTTCATTTCCAAATGTATGCTTTCACTTGTCCAGCCGCAAAGCTTAGAATTTAATTCCCCTGCGTCTTCCGCAAGGTGTAACACTAGGTGTCAGAGAAGTTGCCTAAAACCCAGGCGTTCACTCCGAACATCTTATGGTTTCTACGCTAGGAGTCGTACCAGAACTTTCGCACTGTGTTTGATTTGGTCAATATCGGAAGTCTATAAAAGCTCCTAGAGGACTATTTTTTATCTTCGCTGCTTTGTCCCCTACCGTGAATGTTAACGAACGTTACTTTAATCTGAAAGATAACATTTTTATTGTTTATTTTACTTTAACTTACGTCTTTTAGGAGTGCCATTGCCAGGTACGTTATTTTATGATTAATTTCCTTACCGAATTAGTACCATTTGGATTGTTGACAAGGCAAGTTCACCACCAGACACTTAATATGTTATACCGTCTCCCTTAGAGCTGATCCTCCAAATACTGATTCAAAAATAGAAATAGGTGTAATCGGTCCTAATAATGGACAGGTATAATTATTCCTTGTGCGTTATTTGCATTATATTCCTGTGGTTCGCGAATAAACCGTTCAACCTGTATGTACAGATGTGAGTGAGTGACTGAGTGGCTGACTGACTGACTGACTGACTGACTGACTGACTGACTGACTGACTGACTGACTGACTGACTGACTGACTGACTGACTGACTGACTGACTGACTGACTGACTGACTGACTGACTGACTGACTGACTGACTGACTGACTGACTGACTGACTGACTGACTGACTGACTGACTGACTGACTGACTGACTGACTGACTGACTGACTGACTGACTGACTGACTGACTGACTGACTGACTGACTGACTGACTGACTGACTGACTGACTGACTGACTGACTGACTGACTGACTGACTGACTGACACTGACTAAGTGAGTGAGGTTTAAGGGCCCGTCTTTACACTTGAATGCTCCATCCTCCCGAAGATTGGAGGTGTTAATGTGAAAGCAAATTTGAATGTGTTTAGCAGTAAGCATTAATAAAACCAACAGTTCAATTGATAAAAATCAGCTGTTTCGAAGTGAATCTCCCAGATATGATCATATACTTAAGGGAAGATTAACAACCTTATACCACTATGTTTAAAACAAACAGTAAATCTGCGAAATGAATGCTAGATTATCGCAGTAACTATATAAGATTTACAACTGAACTTTTAAACAGATGTAGACGTATGCCTTCTTCAAAGCTTATCGATTTACTTTTGTCCAATAAGATAGCTTATTAAGGGCAATAATATAGTTTTCTTAATTTTATAACCTGCTGAATGAAATATATAAGAATGTATTTTAAGAGAGATCACCCAGCATAATAATTTACTAAAATGTAGTCTTATTAACACATCGAGGTTCTTTTCATCATCTTAATATTTAATTTATCTATTTTCAATACTTTCGGAGAAAATGTGGCATATATAAGAAAAAAAAAACATTACACGCAGAAACGACTGTCTTCAAGGCAAACATGGAGAAAACAAACTCTCACATATTTCCAAAGAAATATTATGGCTTAGGTACAAATAGAAGCTGTCATGCATAACAATATAACTAAATTGTAGAGCAGAACTTTCCCTAAAATGAGGGCTGAAGTTTACCTCTTTATCCTAACCTATTGAGGTTTCCAAACGTCAGTGCAAGCTTTGCACCGCTGTAAATATTACGATACGTCAGATAGCAAAGAAATTAGTGTTGGACAAATAGACTTTTTAAATCATTGGGAAGATGTTCGCCATTCTATTTACATTCTACACACAATGAATAGCATTTGGTAGATATTCTGTCGGAATATTGATAATTTATTGCCAGATGGTATTTTCCAGTTGCAGTGGATTTATTGGATGTGTCAGGAGAGCTCGAGAGCTCGCCCTTTAACGTTATCTCACAACTAACAGTCGAAAGGAATTAGATCTGTAGATTTCAAAGACCACATTGTTGAGAGGTGCCTCTTGACACACTCCGTGTAAAATTTTCTATGTTTTATGATTCTGGGCCAATAATCAGACGTTAAATCAACAAGGTCCTCATGAGTTACTGTATGGTGTGGCTGCACTTCAGTGTTCATCATTGTCTCATATTACTTCGAACACAACAATGGAACAAGGCAGACTATTACAGCAAACGAGGAGCGTCATTCAGCATGTTACAAAGCTTTGTTATCCGTACTCTGATGAATCACGAAATGAAAAACAAATTTCATGCAAGATGGCGCTCCAGTCCACATCCACACTCCTGCAGAGCAATAAAAAGGAGTTTGGTGTTCCCTTGTTGCCGGATATATTATACCTGTACGTTGAACAAAAGAACAGCAGACATCTCAATGTTCTTCAAAGGCCACTGTTTGCTCAACAATGACATTTTTCGTCATTTCTCAATACCTTGTATACCCCATTGTTAGGCTTTTGTTTTGTTTTATCCCTATACTAAACTCAACATTTAAGTCCAGCGTCTTCCAAGGATGTATAACGAAGATTTTCAGGAAAATACTTCCCAAAAAACTACCATTTACAAAGAATATTTTAAAAACATTAGATTTATTAAAACACGGCCAACAATTTTTATTAAATACGATATACTTCAGATACTTGAAATGAAAAATGCAATGTATATTATCTTAAGTTTTCTGAATGGAATGTGAATAAAAACGTCTTACATAAATCATGCGTTAATAAACGAGAGAAGTTAACAGCTCAACAAAGTATTGATAATACTATAATTAAAACAAAAAGCACATCAATTGTCAGCGATGGACTTGCTGCAGCAAAATGTACATCCCGCCAAAACACGAATTTCGGTCAAATATTTATTTACTTATTTATTAATTTTGTGAAGTAAACAATTTCAGAGATATTGCTTCTTATCAGGTTGGATTGCCCAATTCTTATTCGTTACTCAGATGAAGCCATTTTGTCACTGCAAAACGAATGGAATTTCAGAACCATCACATGCAGCTCTTAAAAGGTTTGATTATCATTTAAAGCGTATACATAATCCCAGGATACCCAAAAGGAAATACGTAGTAAGACAATTTTTACAAATGTTTACCTGGATTAACCACAAGTACGCATTTCGGAGGCATAGTTCGTAGAAAACTAGAGAAAATCATGCATGAGCAACAAAGGCAAATTCCCTAATGGTCTTCCAGATAAAACGAAACTTTAAAGAGATCAGAGAACGTCCAACTCTTAAATGATTTCAGTATGCTTTAAGGTTACTGTATTTAGTAACCCCAATCAACTTACAAGGAAATATGCAGTAAAACATTTCACAAACGTCCAACTGAATTGACAGCAAGGAGATAAAAGAAGAACGAGTGAGCGAGTGAGTGAGTGAGCAGAGAAAGGTATGTGAATATTATACATCAGATTTTTATATTTATTTTATAGTAACTTACAGTTCACTACAACATAATGGCCATGCCAAATTTAACTTTATTTACTGATCTATGTTCTTCATTTAAATTTATATTTACCAAGATTTTCTTCAGTTATCTGATATAAAATACACATTCATTGTTTTATGGCTGGACACCAGCCAAAATTTTACATTATTTGACAATGCAATTACTAATTAAGCTTAGTAGGTGAGCTACCAAAAGATTTAAGTTGTGCACGTTTTAACTGTAGAACAGACGGACAGAAACGGTTCCCCACACTGTGGTGTCACATGCACTACGAACGCACGTAACTTGATTCCTCTTTAATGTACCTGGACCATTAAGCCTACTAATTATATATATATATATATATATACACACACACACACAGGTTGGAAGTGAAATGATCCGTCAGACTTTAACAGTGAATTTCTCATGTTGTGAATAACAAGAAAATCTAATACCAAAATGTTGAAAAGTTTATAGTTTTCTAGAAAAAAATACGTTTATCAAAAAAACATTTATCATTACCTGGCTAAATTATTGATTGAAGATTCTTGATTTATGGCTATATTCATAGAAAACTGAATAAAGGACAACTTTTTCCTTTGGCGTATTTCAATAGATTCTACGGTTTTTGTGTAAATTAAGTCTAAAAGAACCCACAATTTGTTGCTTTTTTTTTTTTCAATAAATTGTGGCTCTATAAATTTCCTTACTTCCTTCCTTCCCTCATCTCTCCTCTTCCTCTTCACTTATTTATTTATAAAATAAGGGATGGATCAACGTATTCAAATCAATTAAGTTGACACTCTCTAGAAACCCGTAAAATAATTGTAAAATACTGTAACAAACTTCCAAGATCAATTACTTATGAGTAGGTATGAATTTCCCTTAACTACAGTGTGTAAAAGCTGGCCTCTATAGAAACAATTCTCTCCTAACCTTTGCTACTCTGTTTACAATTACTTACCAAAACGCTTAACTAGTGAAAAATAGCGATCATTCCACTATGCATTTACAGACTGTTCTCGTGCCAGTTCGCTAAGCTTACACAATTTCCGGTATTTTTCTCGAAGCTTCTAGAATATCGCGTCGAACGGCGCATTGCAGTGGCAGCTGTTCTATACCGCTAGACAATAAATACCATTTCTAATTTAAATGGTTATTTGACATTACCCCCAAAGTGTTACAAGGTACATGCACACAATAAACTTGAATCATTAAGTACCTTGTTTACAAACTGGCCAGTTTTATTGGTGTGTGTGTGTGTGTGCGCGCGCGCGCGCGCGCGCGCGTGCGTGCGTGCGTGTGTACATCTACCCAGCCCTCCATTCCACTCTTACTTCTCCTTATGTTAGACACAATACAAACCCTTCCTTAAAATAGCGCAATGACGAAAAGGAGGCTAACGATTTCACATAATACCAACCTTCTTGATTAAATTGGAACCCATTCCTGCGAAGCAATTGTATTATCCAGTAGGCAACCAGATTTAGCACACTGGAAAAAGGCACAGTTTCAATGTTTCGTCTGAGAGTAATACTGCACACTTGCATATCTTTTTCATTCTGCATTTCCCTATAAATTAGCAGATTCTTTCAAGTTCTATCCTAATACGGGCTTTATTCCTTTCAACCCTGAAGGGATAGCAATAATGGAGTATGTATTCTTCGACCTGGTTCCATTTGCAGCAGCCACTTTCCATTCAAAGTGAGGGTGGTTCTTGAAGAAGGTCCAGGTTGCAGTGGAGTGTGTGGTGGTGTGATAGGGAGAAATCGGATTGCACTGGACATCCCACACTGCCTCGGCACAACTCACCGTCATCTGGTATGCATTAATACATCTGACGTGGAAGGTACGCCCCAGATTTCAAACCTAATTTGTACTGGTATAATACAAATCAAAATCTGATGTATTGCACTCGCATGCCTTTCTCTACACCTGTACTAACCATTCTTACTAACTCTTATATCATATCTTCTTCGTGTTAGTTAAGATAAACATTTGCATGAATTTTGTTGTTGCTTATTTCCTCCTTGTAGGTGCAAGGAAAATATGAGCTTTGAGCGATAGTCAAATCTTTTAAAGCTATGACATTCCTGTTTCTTTGCTGGGCTAAGATATAAAGATATAGATAACGATCTTCCATTTGACGAAAGCTTAAGTATTGCAAAACTGACACAAATTACAAGGAATATCTTCAAAATGTTTTACTCTACAAAAACATGATTTGGGCATAAATTGGGTGTTTTAGTAAGATCTACTGTTTCTGTGTAGTAAGATTATGTCTGTCTCTTACGATTCACGAGTTATTCAAAAATCATACATACCTTAAACATATGCCATTTTAAATAAAAACGTTAGAGCCATTTTCAAAGATCAAAAAATGTCCGCGTAAAGGGTAGTTTAGGGTGCAGCAATTTTCCTCAAAAGCTTCGTGTCGCATCCTTGAAATTTATTGAACTTAAATACCTTTCTCTGCTCTTGTACAAATTCTTATTATGCACGCTTATTCATTCGTACCTTATGTTAATCGGTTTTAGTATACATCTTACTATATAGTTCCTTGTAGTTGTAATGGGGATAGGTTTAAGGCACAGTAAAATCTTAAGAGCTGGCCGCTGTATGATGGGCTTGAAATTCTGTTCTCTTTGCATTGTCAAGACAAAAGAACTAATAACGATTTCCCATTTGGGAAAGCATAAATATTTCATTATGCAAACCAATAAGAAATATTGGTTTAAATACACGTATGTCTTATAGATAAGGTCCTTACCAGACATTTTCAAGAAACCCAAAATTTGTAGATCTGTGTAAGGAATAGCTTTCAAGGGATTTTATTGGATGTTGGAGTTGTATTCTTGGAATATGCTAAATATAAATACAGAATTTGATATATAAGCGCTTTTTTTTTTTTTTTTTTTTTTTTTTTTTTTTAGTGTTTAACGCCCGCTTTTACTACATGTGGCACACTGAGTGAGCACCGGTGAAACGAGATAGAGGAAACAGGAGAACCCAAAGGAAACTCGCATCTGTGCCGACTTGTCCACTACAAATCCCACATACGGTCGCCTGGGATATCAAACCCGGGCCACTTTGGTGAGAGACGAGTGGCCTAACCCAAGTCTGACGAACGTTACTCAGCAGGTGTGAATAAATTCCATCTCCCCTCCCTTCGTCACCACGCATGCGGAAAAGCAGGGAAAAAAGCGAAAACTGGTCGTCAGTTATGCTCGCACGCTGTCTCTTTCTGTCACACACACTCACAAATACGGACCCGCTTCTAAAATGCTTGGGACTCCAAAAAGTAGTTCCAGCGACATTTTGGCATAGAATGTTTAGTGGAATGCAACACCTTTTCTGCCATGTATATACTTATATAGATAAAAAATTAATATTGCAGCTCGTACTTTACATTAAGTGAATATTAACAATTAAAGAGGAAGTGGAGTTCAAGATGAGCGTCGTGATAAAATTCAAGTATCAAATACTATTTACTGAAGTGTGCAATAATAAATACACAAAAGGCTAGCTCACTTAATGTACATAGTTAATGCTTATGTTGCAGGAAAATAGGCCACACACCCAAGGTTAGGTTACCCTCATTAAGTATAAGAATATATATAGTTCTTTATGACAGCACGAACAGAACATGGATTAACAGTCGGTCAGTGCGAGACAATGTGTGTGTGTGTGTGTGTGTGTGTGTGTGTGTGTGTGTGTGTGTGTGTGTGTGTGTGTGTGTGTGTGTGTGTGTGTGTGTGTGTGTGTGTGTGTGTGTGTGTGTGTGTGTGTGTGTGTGTGTGTGTGTGTGTGTGTGTGTGTGTGTGTGTGTGTGTGTGTGTGTGTGTGTGTGTGTGTGTGTGTGTGTGTGTGTGTGTGTGTGTGTGTGTGTGTGTGTGTGTGTGTGTGTGTGTGTGTGTGTGTGTGTGTGTGTGTGTGTGTGTGTGTGTGTGTGTGTGTGTGTGTGTGTGTGTGTGTGTGTGTGTGTGTGTGTGTGTGTGTGTGTGTGTGTGTGTGTGTGTGTGTGTGTGTGTGTGTGTGTGTGTGTGTGTGTGTGTGTGTGTGTGTGTGTGTGTGTGTGTGTGTGTGTGTGTGTGTGTGTGTGTGTGTGTGTGTGTGTGTGTGTGTGTGTGTGTGTGTGTGTGTGTGTGTGTGTGTGTGTGTGTGTGTGTGTGTGTGTGTGTGTGTGTGTGTGTGTGTGTGTGTGTGTGTGTGTGTGTGTGTGTGTGTGTGTGTGTGTGTGTGTGTGTGTGTGTGTGTGTGTGTGTGTGTGTGTGTGTGTGTGTGTGTGTGTGTGTGTGTGTGTGTGTGTGTGTGTGTGTGTGTGTGTGTGTGTGTGTGTGTGTGTGTGTGTGTGTGTGTGTGTGTGTGTGTGTGTGTGTGTGTGTGTGTGTGTGTGTGTGTGTGTGTGTGTGTGTGTGTGTGTGTGTGTGTGTGTGTGTGTGTGTGTGTGTGTGTGTGTGTGTGTGTGTGTGTGTGTGTGTGTGTGTGTGTGTGTGTGTGTGTGTGTGTGTGTGTACACGTCGCGTCGATGTGAAACGTTTTAACGAGTGTCGAGTGATTGTATCGTTAGAGTTAGTGTATGAGAGACAGAAGTAGTGAAGAAAGACAGTGAAAGGACTGAGTTCAGGTTACGAGAATTGCTGTTTTGTCACAATATCTTACCTTACACCTGCTTCTTTATCGTGCAGTGCAGCTGTTTACATCGTAATACTTGGTGGAGTCCAATTTGTGTTTCCTCAAGGCAAAGGATGCAAAACCTTTCAGAAAGTTAGCAATGCAGTTTAAGGAAATTGAGGAAGCGTATGGTTAAATAAAGCAACGTTGCTTTTCCCTCAAGGCAGCGGAAATTTGATGGTAGAGCCCCGTGCAGTCCTCAATCCGCCTTACCAACCCCAAAGCGAAATTAACATGGTATTCTGAGTAATGCTATACACAGATGCTGGGAAGCATCTCGTGTTCCTTCATTTGAATGTAATAAGAGAAAGTAAAGAGAAATGAAGGAGAGAATTCATTGGCAAGAGACTATTTTCCCGCTACTTGAGAAGTGCGGTAGACACAATGGCACCCTTGGGTGTGACAGCTGAAAACAGAATAATGCCATGAACAAGGGCTGCTTGGATCTGAAAGTGTTATGGCGTGCTGTACAATTTTGCCCTAACATAGCCTTTCATTACATCCCGAACATTATCATAAAGTATTGCTATATATATTTCCCATACGAATATGATCCTTGAAAGAGAGGGAGTATTTTTGAAATGGAAAATTATTACATGCTGCGGGAACCTGCGTTCTTGCTTCAAATGCTAAGTCCCACTTATTCTCTCATTCTCTCTCCCTGCGTGTCTCCCAATCTCTCGAAATACAGCAAGAAGTTTTGGAACTGCGGAGTGAAAGTTAATATAGTTTTCATGATAAAGATATACCTCTTTTATTGTATTTACCTTTCTATTTTCTTTATTCCTATTACTTTCGAATGATTATAAATCCAATGGAGGATTCCCTGAGAGGCTACAAAGAAACTAGACAATGACAAATTTTACTAGCCCGGAAATGCATACGGGCATATGCAATACAGGTTACTTGGACATGGAGAATGAACGACGTAACCGGTACTGCGCAGCCGTCGTATATGCACGCGCAACAGCGGACGCCTACAGCTGTGTACATGCGTAAATAGCAACAATACAATTCATTTGCACCAAATTTTCAGCTTATCGCACAATCTTCCGGCCTCTACTTACGAGCATTACCAAGAAATTGGCTCCGTTAAATTATCTGCACAGTGTACGACTTTATGCTAAGTAAGTATAACTGCAGAATAAGTAATGCACAAATTACATTGTGAATAAGTTATTGAAATCTCTTCACAATTACGTACTTTAAGGCTATTTCACTTGTTGACATGCAGGTACACATGCAAGTAAACTATAAATGAGAACATGCCGCATATAAATCTAAGGTCATCTCGGCGTCATGTTGGGCAATTGCTCATCGGCAATGTTGTCCTCCTTCCAAGAACTGCACGAGGACTAGGGCATCTTTTTTTACGTAAATAAGTCACTGAAGAATAGAAAATATATTTGATTTCAGACGTAATTGACAGTATATTACATTTAAAGGAATGACTAGAAAATTTTCAAACCTCAGCCATGCAAAACAAGTGGCAGTCAAAAGCATTTCACGAACCCGTTATTCCCAGTGTTATGAGTGCGCAGATTTCGCCTGAAGGTAGAATCAAAACCTACAAATAAAATGTTCAACAACAAAATTATCTGTTATGAAAGGCAAAGCAGATAATTTAACAATATTAAATACATTATCTCCACAGTCTGTCAACAGAGAAGAATTCAAAGGCGAATTTTTCGTGCACTAATCGGCTTCCGCTAACCCATGCATGAGTTCATGAATGCAAGTCAAAAGTAGTCGCAAATGCTTTCGCCACGTATGAGTGTGTTTGCTATCAGTTACTGCAAGTAACGAGAGGAGGGGTAGCTTTCTATTGCAATCCCTCTATTGGATAAATAACGATATTCGTTCGTAAGCTTGGACCAGCAAAAATAGGTATGTAAAAACCAAAAATTAAGGTTAACAAAAGAGTAAGTGAATATTTTTGATTCAGCAGAGGGGTGAAATAAAGGGATGGATTATAATTATCTGCTATACCTCATGTTTTTACCTCTGCACTTCTAGAAATTAGCTAGGTGAACGAGATGTAATTACTAATTAGTTAATAGAGATATCAGCATATGCAGATGACGTAACATTATAGCAAGATCAAAGAAGAAAATAATGGAAGCTTGCGAAGTTGTAGAACTAGCAGCAGAACACTTTCACTTGAAGTCTCTAGTTGTTATTGACATTTTCAGTTGCACAGGGTTAGTTTGAGTTTGTACTCTGTTATATAGCCATAGAGATATAAATTGAAATCGGAAGTACATAGTTCGTCCATAACCTGTTCGCTGGAACATTAAGTTTCAGTAGAGGACTATGAAATAACAAATGGTCATGATATTGTCATATCTGTTACCTTAAAGACGTAAAAATCGCTATCATTCGCCTGTAGTAATTACTTGACACCTAGTTCGTGACACAGGATTCAATATCGATCAGAGACATTCAGAGCTGCTGTTGCCAGTTTGTACCAAATAGTGTCAAAATGAGATTTATGCCATTCGATTTGAAATACTTTGGACATTGTGTTAGCTGATTCGCTATTTTTTCTGATTATTTTAATTTCGCTATAATGACATTTCAATATGAAATTTGTATTTTTTGTGGTCATATCTGAACCTTTGCCTTCTGAAATAACCGATGGTGATATTTTCTGAACTGCAGGTTTCTTAACGTCGGTTTTATGAGTTTTTAATTTCTCTATGTGTAGTAAGTGGGGCAAGTATGTATTCGACCTAAAATTTCGATATCAAGATTTCACCGGAAATATAGGTTTTGAGGCCCTCTCAATCAAAAAACAGAGAAAAAATGTCCTTGAGCCTCTCTGGGTATCTGAACAGCATAACTCAAAAATGAAAAGTTGGTATTCAAGTTTTGAAGGATGCGAAACGAGGATTTTGAAGAAACTTCCATGTTAAACTACCATTTACATCAACTTTTTTTTTTTTTTTTGAAAATATTTATTTTCTCAAAAAATCTCCTTAAGGATTTTCATTAATATGCCATATGTTTAAGATATTTTAATGGCACATGAAATGTGTATTTTGATTTTCTCGCTCTAGCCCACATAGTCCTGTTTACTCTTAATGTTTGTACAAACTGGTAAACCATAAGGGATAGACCAAATCTTAATACCCAAAATTAGATCTCGTTAAAACACGTTATGTAAATGCACAGTTTTTGTGGAGTGAACCATTTCGGAGCCATTCGTTGTAATTTGTGTGAATTTTCTCACTTTTTTACCCCTTGATCGTGCAAAGAGAAAGGAATTTCAAAGCTTTAAAGGACGGGACTATCGTTCAAAGCCTCCTGTATTCGCATATTCCCCTTGTACCTACAAGATCAGTAATGTGATAATTTCTACAATGTTTATCTCGACTAACATGTGAATTTGAGATCTCCTTGTAGTTTACCGGGTAAAATGAGAGTGAGTTGGAGAATTTAATGTCGTGTTCGCACATTGGCCATGGTAGCTTAGTACTTAAAGCACCCGGACGGTAACCGGTAGATCCGAGTTTCAAATTCCGGCTAAGACATTGAATTTTCTAGTCTTGTTCCATCCTTTACTAGAATAGAGGAAGTTATGTAAGTGCAACACTCGAATTCAGCCCCACAATCTACGTCCACACTCTATGTAGGAAAGGGGTTATTTTTGAGTGAAGGAAAATGTTCCATTCTAGCAGGGTATCGCACCCGTGGCTGGGAGTTGAACGTAGTGCTGACCACTCCATTGCAGAGGATTTGTAAGTTAAACGAAGAAAGCACCCTTACGATATGATATTGGTATCCAATTAATTCAAGCAAATATCAACCCCATCACAGCATAAGCCTTGTGGCTTGTTCCGTCCCCAAGAAAACTGTCTCGAGCAAATGATCTGACACCTTACTGTCGAACCACAGGCTGAATGTTATATCATTTGACTTCCGAGAAATCTTGTTCCTCCCTCATGCATTAGACATTTCTGTCTCCAGCAATCTACATATCTTGTTCCTGCCGCTTCTAATTATTAAAATGGAATGGTAATCGTTTTCTACTCATTCTTTTAACATGACTTATCCACTTTGTTTTATATTTTTTATTTTTTTTATTTTTTTTTAATTCAAGTTATGTCTAAATCTTCATTTCTTTTGTGGTCTCTTTTTTTCTACCCTGCCATTACTCTTAAAAACTTCATTTCTTTTACTTCGAGTCTCTTTTTGCTTTTCTCTGCCATAATCCGTAATTCACTCTAATGCAACAATTTCTTAACTGATATTACCACAACCTTATCTTCCATAACAAGTTGTTTTGCTTTACTTTGGGAGATTGTGATGTTCTATTCTTTTGCTGTTTTATTTAGACGGTAAGTTTGTTTTACATTTTCTTCTGGGTTAGATATATGTTCTGAATTTACGAGAATTGTGGAATCTGATTCCCTGTCGTGAATCAGGAGCAATGTTACGCTGTCTCAACACACAATTTGTATATAAAGACCGCAGAGCTCCAAAGTTAAACCTGGGGGCTAGTTCGTTAAGATTCTGGCCCCTGGCTTCTGCCAGAGAAGTCTAAAATGGTTATACCTCTAGCCTACTAGTAGACTCACGAGTCTTACTTGTTATATCAATGAAACTGTCTTGTGCGGTGTGACGCAGGCCGCTCATCAAAGGAATCTCAAGGTCTGATATCCCCACCACTACATGACAAACTTCGATTCAAAACAGTTGGAGAAGCTACGAATGCCGGACTTTTACGAGAAGTTTCCAAAAACGTTGAGTTTCAGAGAAATCATCCATACATAATTTTTGGTTATACACTAATTCAAATGAATTTGGCCACAATTTAATGTTAACGTGAACGTTGGAAAAATCTCTTAGAAATTAAACTCTGCTTGATTTTATAACGTTATATTGTGACTAAATTTATTCTAATTAAGATAGATGTGCATTACAGCACTGTCCACACAATGCTTGCGTGGCAGCGAAATAATTAACCATTTACATTCCTTCCTCAAGAAGTTAGAGGGCTCCATATATTGGACACAAATTATTTTTCTTCAGCAAAACGGTTCTTTATTGACAATAACTGTGTAGGAACATTATTACACTGATTATACAGAATCCATGGTTAAGATGTGGCCGTAGGAGTACCTTCCAACCTGCATGTACACAGGGTGCAGCAAGAAAAGGTGCGCGGGGTGCGGCAAACTTAAAGTTTTAAGGAGGAATCCCTGTCCGGAAATGCATAGTTTGCCCAAGTTTGAGCACGAACTTGTATATGTATTTGTATATATTTTCAGGGATCTCCGTCTAGGGGAATGTGAATAGCGACCACAAGGTACCCAAGCTGAGCAGAACATTACTTCCCCTTACTGGTGTTTTGCTCCTCACTGTAACTTTTCTATCTGACCTTACCTTGGTCAACTCTTGTTCTCTTCCGACCCCGATGCTATTAGGGTTCCTGAGGGCTAGGGATTCTTCATTTTTCCAACCTCTCCATTTCTCTAACTTCTCTATAAAACCTTAACCCATAACATGGTGACCTGCCATGGCATGTATACGTCCTCTGATTGGTAACCACAAGATATGGTCAGTGAATTTATTTTGATAATTCTCCCGGTCAGGTCGGTGAGACCCGTAAACCAACGACAGGTGTGGTCTTCCAGACATTCTGGGGGTTGTGAGAGAGCGATGTGACCGCCAAAACATAAAAATATGGTGCTCTCTAAAAAGCGGTTACATTTATTGCTACGTCTCTTCAATATTTATGCAATATGACTCGAGGGGTAAAATCCCTACTAAATCTTTTATACAGAATTTCACATTTTCAGCAAGCAGTTATTCTCTCAGATTCCAGGGCAGCAATTATAGCAATTACTTCCAAGTTGTCACCAAAACACCAAACAATTATAGAATGTTGGAAAATCCTTACCCATCTAACAGCACTTCAAAAACACCTAGTCTTCCAATGGATACCAGCTCACTGTGGATTGAGTGGTAATGGGAAAGCTGATTTTCTTGCAAAAAAGGGTACCGGTAATGTGCAGAAATCAATAGTTAATCTACCATTTTATGCAGCTAAAAGATTAGTCAACTCTGAATTAAAAAAAAATTATTGCAAAAATTACTATGAAAAATCAAAAAATAAAAGATGGCAACTACCAAACATTCAAACAGTAATTCCTGAGTATCCTCGAAAAACAGCAGTTGTAACCTTCAGATTGATTACAGGACATGATTGTCTGGCAAAAGATTTAAACAGAATTGGGATATATTCTTCACCACTCTGGTGGTTGTTTTAACGCCTGCTTTTACTACTACGGCACCGCAGGCGATGACACTGATGATACATGGAATAAAGATGGAGCACCGGTGGAATGAGATGGCGGGGGAAACCGGAGCACCCGGAGAAAACCCGCTCTGACGCCGCTTCGTCCACCACGAATACCACATGCGGGTCCCTGGAATCGAACCCGGGCCGCCTAGGTGGTAGGCGAGCGCGCTAACCGCTCGGCCACGGCACCGCCCTTTCACCACTCTGTCCTCTATGTGGTCTGCAAGAGGAAATGGATCGAGACCACTTTCAAATATGCCCGGCCACTTCTAATGCCCCATCCATCAGTGAAAAATATTGGAGAACAAGAGGATTGATGACTTCATTGTCAGAAATCCAGCATTAGCTAACAACAATATTTAGGTACATTTTTTCAGAGCTATTTACAGTGAAAATTATAAATGGCTTACCCTGATAATAAAGACATCTATAACACCTTTAACACAGCACCTTGGTGGAAACAATCAAAATACACGTATCTTTGCGTGCTGAAAAAAATCCCCAGCATTTAAATTATAGGCTAGGTAAAAGGATAAACGCTGTAAATGGAATGGGTTCACAAATACATCCCACCCCCTTCGAAAAATGCCACATGGAATTGCAGTTAACTAATCCGCTCTTTTTCACGACGTACGAAACCCAATAATTGCTCTCACATGAATCCATTAAAACGCTAAAATATAAAATGAAGTGAAAATTTGATCCCAAATCGCAATAAATACTACATTACATAATAAAAGCCCCGTGAAATGGACATTAACCTTGACACAAAATTGAATTAAAAATGTTAAGTTCTCCGATTGTGTGCCGTAATGAAAAAATCTGATGTGTAACATCCACATGACCTCCTCTACTCACTTCAATACAAATTTCGGTGTATACAAAATAAGCTAAAGTGATAGATCTGTCCAGAACTACCTGATGCCTTGGAATTTCCGTTCACTTACCATGGGCAAAACACGACCACGGCCCCCAAAATAAAAAATAACGACTTCCTCTTTGAGAAAAGTATAAATATTTTAAAATGAACACCAATAACCGCATGTTAGTCGAGATGGATGTTTGTAGAAATGGCTTTATTACATATTACTTTGCACATACAATGAGAATAGGAGACCAGTATAAGCTTAATCGATAGATCTTTTAGGAGCCGGTCACTATATGATGGGCTTGACATTTCATTCTGTTTGCATAGCCAGGAGGAAAAAACAACAAATCACTATTTGAGAAAAGGAACAACTACTGCAAAATTAAAGCAACAAGGAGTAACTCGGAAACGGTTCACTACATAAGCAAACTTATTTATTACAAAACGTGAGTTTTAGAGAGGTCCACATTTTTGTGTAGAAAGATTTAACTCTTTCTCTTAAGGTTTACCAGTTATGGAAAAGTTATCCAGAATGGAAAGGACCTGTGAGAACTTTTCCAGAAGTTTAAATATATATGTACAAAACCGTGGCACAACAGCACATCCGAGCCAAGGGCAGCTGCGTCTCCAGCTCTGCCTACCACGGGCGTCATGAGTGGCATGCAGTACTGGAGGTGGGACGTGGTCAGTGTCCGGTTGTCGGTCTTCTCCTCCAGGTCGAATGAAAATATCCTACACATATTAAATATCGTATATAAAAGTATCTTAGAGGAATTTTTGAGAAAATCAAAATTTTCGAAAAAAAGTTCCATGTAAAGGTGGAGGGATTTAGTTTAAAATGTTTGTGTTGTATCCTTGGAAAAACTGAACTTAATTATAAAGTTCGGCATTTAACCGATTTTTAGTATGTTGTCAATTGAACGCACGCACGCACACACACACACACACACACACACACACACACACACACACACACACACACACACACACACACACACACACACACACACACACACACACTATGCTTTTCTAAAAATACCTTTTGAAATCAGGCAGCCTCAAAGCATGTTTCCGCTGAAATCTGGCCCATTTTTAGTGGAATGCAATATCCATACGTATTAGGGTATTAGGTAAACTAAACATTCTTCGACATATGGTGCTTTACGAGATCTACATTTCCTGTGAAGTAAGATTTTGTCTATCTTTTATGGTTTAAGAGTTATGCAAAAATCAGCCAGAATGAGGATTTCAGAGGCTAAAATTCAAGATACTCATTTCATTCACATTGAAAACATCTTAAACGTGTAACACAAGAATTATTGCGCAAGCTTATCTGCTGGTCGGTGCCGGGCAGTCGGGAGGGTAAACAAGATAAGACGCACGCTCGTCTAACATGAACACGGTATGCTCTACCGCCAGATAACTGAACCTTCTGAATCTTTGAACAACGCCAATGTTGTGGAAAGTTCGTACGGCCCTTAAAAGGATCGTTCTCGCAAATCGAGTCAGTGTGGCGAACGGCTTAGCCCGTAGAAGTGAGTATTATGGAGTTCACGAATGAGGAAGCCGGGCGAGTGAGGAAATCTCTCGAGTACTCCGGTGAGATCATGTCAGTGGGTACATGACAGTCAGCGAGCGAGTTAGCGCGTTGTGAAGTAAAGTTTAGAGTGTTAGTGCACAGAATTGGAGACGTAGTGTGTTCAGCGAGTGTTTCATTATGCTATTACGTCAGCGCAAAGAAAGAACCCCGGGAGGACCCACAAGACGAAGACTGTACGGAAGTTGTGCAACCGACCGTGGAGTACCCTATGAGGAACCATAGCAGCTACACGAGGAGATCCAAATCCCCACAATCACCCCGAAAGCGGTGATATCCGAAATCCATAGCCTAAACCCTAATAAATACCCTGGACATGACGGCGTCACGGCGCTCATGTTCCAGCACCTACCCAACAGGACTATCGTCCGCTTGACGCGGATTTTCAATGCATGCCTACGTCTCCGTCACTTTCCAGCATGCTGGAAGAAGGCGAGGGTGGTGTGGTGAAACCCGGCAAGAACCCAGTCTTTCCTAACAACTACCCCTCCATCAGCATTCTCCCAACCGTCTCAAAAGCTCCTTACCCGCATAACGCCTCTTCTTGAGGAAAGGCACCCACCGGATCACCAGTTTGGTTTTCGTCGGGGTCACTCCACGACCATGCAGTTACTGCGTGTGTCCGAGAAGATTGCCATGGGATTCCAGGAAAACTTTAAGACCATAGCGGTGCTGCTGGACGTGGAAAAGGCCTTCGCCACAACCTGGCACCAAGGCCGACTGCACAAACTAAAGCAGGCAAACATCCCTCCCCCATATCTCGCACTGATTAGCAGCTTCCTTCAGGACCGCACTTTCAGAGTGAGAGTGGAAGGAACACTATCAACACTAAGTATAGCAGCAGGACTCCCAGAAGGCAATGTACTCCCCCCGCTACTCTTCGCAGCATACATGTCCGACTTCTCCACGGAATATCATACTGTGACCTGCCAGTATGCGGACGATGTCCTCATCATGGCACAAAACAAGAATGTGAGATATTGCCTCCCTCCCCTTCAACGACAACTCAATGCCGTTGGCCGCTGGAGTGAAGTGGAGAACGACTATTAGTCCGGGGAAAAGCTTCACTCACCTCCTTGGTAACGTTCGCCATTGGCGGCCGGAACGGTCACTTCAGCTCAGGCGGAGAAATATCCTATGGGTAACCTCCGCCAAATACTTAGGCGTTCTCCTCGACCGCGGACTAACATACGCTCCGCACGTCCGCGCAAAGGCCGGACTCGGTCACGCTGCACTCAAACAGCTCTACCCTATCCTCCGATCCACCATGCCACTTACCTAAAACTACGCATTTACCGGGCAATCATCCCGCCACTGATCTTGTATGGCTGCGAAGCCTGGAGATCGGCGGCACCCTCTACTAAACGCAAGCTGCAGAATGTGCAGAATAGGGCGTTAAGAACAATATGTGATACCGGGCGTAGATTCCCGTCTTACATCCTCCACAACCACTCAGGACTACCCTACATCATGGACTTGGTGAGGGAGCGATCCCGAACCATGCACTCCAAATTGAGTTCCCACACCAACCAACTGCTTACGGGCATTAGGTCAATACGACCACAGAACACCCCGTAGAAGGAAAAGTTACCGCCTGCCTAAGGACACCCTTGAGTAACGGTAATCATTCTTCAATTGTTTATTTTTAATGCTTTCATACACTCTTAGTATTGTCAATAGTTCACTGTTCTTGTTGCCACAAGCTTAATGTTTTTTTTTTTTTTTTTTTTTTTTTTTTTTTTTTTTTTTTTTTTTTTGTGGTTTATGTATTAGAGTGTATATAGCGATCAATCCTTTCAAGGATTATTTTAGCATACGTCCATTCAAGCACACTCTTAGTTTTCCTCGGCGTCTCATTATTACGCTGCCGCCAGTGCTGTTACCAACAATTCTTCTTTACAAGAGGTGTTTAACATTTGAAAATCATAAAATAAGTATTCAACAAATAACGGCCAATCTACCACCTCACCTGTCGCTATGAGCACAAAAACAGAAACGATTGCATCTCACATGAGTACAGGATTAGTATGAGTAATTGGCCACAGATTTCACGTTATTTATCTGTTAACTGAATTTGTTGGTAACTATATCGCCAAAGAGACACTCAAGTTCAAGCTACCTCACACCACGACGTTGCTAGGAAACGTACGGCCAACAAACAAGGACAATAAAAGACGGGCCGGAACAAATACCCATTTTAGACTTTTCGAGACTTCCGACTGTCGTTTTGTTTATGAGAAGTTTCGAGAAAACATATGTTTTCCAGAGAATCCGCCGGCATTTTTCTCGACAGTGTAAGTGAGTGAGCTAGTTTGAGCGACAGTCTTAGACACGTAATCGTCGCGTCGGTGTTGTCTGTTGTGTGAAGTAGTGTTAGTATGTCGTCGGAGTCAGTTGTTTGCTAGAGGTGGTAGCAGTAGCAGTAGCTGTAGCAGTAGCAGTAGCAGTAGCAGTGGCAGTGGCAGTGGCAGTGGCAGTGGCAGTGGCAGTGGCAGTGGCAGTGGCAGTGGCAGTGGCAGTGGCAGTGGCAGTGGCAGTGGCAGTGGCAGTGGCTGTGGCTGTGGCTGTGGCTGTGGCTGTGGCTGTGGCTGTGGCTGTGGCTGTGGCTGTGGCTGTGGCTGTGGCTGTGGCTGTGGCTGTGGCTGTGGCTGTGGCTGTGGCTGTGGCTGTGGCTGTGGCTGTGGCTGTGGCTGTGGCTGTGGCTGTGGCTGTGGCTGTGGCTGTGGCTGTGGCTGTGGCTGTGGCTGTGGCTGTGGCTGTGGCTGTGGCTGTGGCTGTGGCTGTGGCTGTGGCTGTGGCTGTGGCTGTGGCTGTGGCTGTGGCTGTGGCTGTGGCTGTGGCTGTGGCTGTGGCTGTGGCTGTGGCTGTGGCTGTGGCAGTGGCTGTGGCTGTGGCAGTGGCAGTGGCAGTGGCAGTGGCAGTGGCTGTGGCAGTGGCAGTGGCTGTGGCAGTGGCAGTGGCAGTGGCAGTGGCAGTGGCAGTGGCAGTGGCAGTGGCAGTGGCAGTGGCAGTGGCAGTGGCAGGGGCAGTGGCAGTGGCAGTGGCAGTAGCAGTAGCAGTAGCAGTAGCAGTAGCTGTAGCTGTAGCTGTAGCTGTAGCTGTAGCTGTAGCTGTAGCTGTAGCTGTAGCTGTAGCAGCAGCAGCAGCAGCAGTAGCAGTACCAGCAGCAGCAGCAGCAGCAGCAGCAGCAGCAGCAGCAGTAGCAGTAGCAGCAGCAGCAGCAGCAGTAGTAGTATTAGTATAACTGTGAGCACTTCACTAATATTCTCTCTATCTCATAAACTGTTTGACAATAAACTTACTCTAACAGGCTTAACTAAAATTTTCTAAAAAACCGTGTTTTTAAAGACTCACGTCAAAATATGGCTTCTCTCACCGTCCCGCTCGCTTATTACCGGCGAATTCTCTGGAAAATACACTTTTTCTCGAACTTGCCGTAAACAAGCCAACAATCGAAAGTTCTCTGGAACCATCTGGAAAAGCTTTGATTTGTTACGTTCACGGTCGCCCTTGTTCTGATCGTTCCATTCTCTCCGAGACACACATTTACAAGCAGTGGTGTGAGATAGCTTGGGAGGTAGCGGGTTCGATTTGCATGGCCGATCTTCCTGAACCTGTTTTTTTTTTTTTTTTTTTTTTCGGCAGTTTTCCCAGGTTACTAAGCCGAATGCTGGGGGACTTCCATCCCCCGTTTCACTTCCTTTCATTTCATTCTCTTTATTCGGCCTTTCCAGGTTGTCAGAGTCAGTAGGTTCGCCGCTGGGCTGCTTAGTCCTGGTGCCTGATCTATAGAAATCGGTGCTCGGCCAACGGGAGGTGCTGTGGCCAGCTGGCCGCCGTTTCAGGGGGACTGGTTAATCAGCCGGACCTGACTGACTGATGGGAGGTTCTCTGTGGTGACCTGGAACTCCGTCGGGCTGAAGAACTTGCCTGCACCTGTTAGGAACCCATCGTAGTTCTAGTTGTGGTCCGTTCTCGCCACGAGTAGGGCAGTTTCATCTCATTCGTCCGTCTGAGGCACAATAAGCCATCGGCAGACGTGCTGGAACGCCTACCGTTACACCGATACACACAGGTAGCTTGACCTTGAGCGTTTCTTTAAAGAGCGTCCGGTGTCGCAATATTCTGAATATTGGGCTAAATTGTCTTCTTTTGTAACTGATAATCAGAAGTAACTAGTTCCAATGATTGGATATTAATGACAGACTATAGATTCCGGCAGCAGTGCTTGTATGTGGAGAAAGCTTTTGTACGCAACTGTACCTCTCTTCCATTACGAATGAATGCGCGTTGTTCAGATATTGAAGAGAGAGAGAGAACAAATGTCAATAAGCAACTCATTATCGGAACAAAATCGCTAAAAACCGTATGTCACAAGTAGATAAGTGGATAAATATTAGCTTCAAAATATGACATTTTGATCTCTGAACCTCAGGAAGAAAGATTACCCAATTAGTGCTCTTTTTTGCTTTTAATTAGAGAGTTGGTTTGTTCCGCCTGCCAATGGAACCTAATCACTTTGATTTATAAGAGAGAGTTGAGATTAATGAACGTAATCTTCCATACACAGCATAAGAACGTTTTACAGCAAAGTTGGTTAAGTCAGATAAGTAAATACACATTTCGAATTATATCGAGCTACTGGCTTTAGAGCACGTGATCACTTGTCGGTTGGAGAGTCATTAAATATAATACACACCAGTTAGAAAGGCTCTGCACTAATTAATTCGTATTCCTTTTTCCTATCCATTATGAAGTTTGGATGTTCCTCTGCGTTTTCTGTAGTTTTCACTCCATCCAAAAACTCGTCCAAAATTGCGTTATTTAAGACCGTAAGGCGAGGATCTCGTGGGCATTTCTTTCACTCTAAATAAATTCACTATTGTGACAAGTGATGAAGTCCAATATGTTTTCCATCAATTTGTTTTACTTCTCTAAAACTGAATCACAAAACACACTCAACACACTCCTGCATTTAATCGTTACACACAATAAACAAGTCACAGAATTTCTGTCTTCTAGTAAAACACGTCACTATTCTTCTATCCTCTTAGTCTCCCAAAGAACTAATTCCTACGATACACTCGCTAAACGCTTTCTCAGCAAACAACACGGAACGTGCTCCTACACTTAAAAACTAGCTCAATACTCAACTCTGAGAAACTGCTTTATGGAGTCCAAAGTCAGGCACATAAAATAATGAAGCACTTGAACAGAACTGAAAATAACACTAAAAAACTCAATATTTTTAAAAATAATTCGCTAAAATATTTTAAAGAATTATGGTCTGACCCTGGGAAAGAAGATAAAGGATTAAGTAAACCAAGTTCAGAATGAACGAATTATTAGAAGTAATGTAAACCTTCAAAAGTAATAAAGCACTAGTAAGTGGTAAAATATATCTGCAGTTATTGAAATACTCATCGCCCAAAATAAAATCCACATATTTTAAGTGTATCTTGGTGTACCTTACAAATCCCCTAGGAATGGAAAACAGCAATGGTTAAAAACGAGCAAACAAGTAAATTAAATTATTATAGAGGTTAAGTCTCCGACTAAGCGACGAACAACATAGACTCAGAAGGGGGAGATTCCTTCCAGAAGGGGGGGGGGGGCAAGTATTGCACTCTACCCAAAATTTGATTTTGAATTGTTACACAAAATGATTGTTTTGGGGCCTGTCGAATCTAAAAGAAAGCATTAATTAGAAAAATGCCTCTGTGTGTGCCAACGTGTGTGTGTGTATGTGTGCGTGAGCGCGTCTATGTGTGTCGGTCTGTGAAAAGATATCCCAAAAACAATGTTAATTACCAAACATGGAATTTAAGTTCATCTCCTTCCAAGGATGCGACACAATTTACTTGGAGCATTTTTCGAAATTTTATAAAAATGGCTGTCATGTTTTTGAAATGGCAAAAACCAGTACGGTTACTTTTGTATCACTTTATTATGTTCTAAAAATTTACCCTAAATAACAATATTTATTTCTTATAACCTTGCTCAGACCTTTTAATGTCTTTCTTGACTTCCATTGTCTCTCATGCACCTATTAGAACTGTATAATCACTCACGACGTTCGTTGAATCTCATTACGGCGCACCAACACGACACACACGCACAGCTGTCTTGCGTTCACTGACTCACCAACCGACGCATGTTTGTAACTCTAACTATAAAAACTCAGTCACCTGGTGTTCTCTGGCTACTTTTATTCTGGAGATGACGTCACACGCACCTTTCTGGAGTTACACACACACGCACCGGAAATGACGCAACTAGAAGTCTCGCAAGCATTCTTGAAACTCCTTTTGTTTCTGCCACTTCGATTGTTGACAGCCACGTACACATAGCAGTCGCGCGCGGCAGCCTGACCAAACGCCTGAGGAGTGAGGAGCTCTCATCATTCTGCATCACATCAATTTTTATAACTGGTAAGCCGTAAGAGATGGACAACGTCTTACCTCGCAACAAATTTCGAATATTCCTTGTTATCTGCCTGAATAGTCCAATTCTTATACTGTTTTCAAATGAGAAGTGGTTTATTTTGTATCCCTTGGCCATGCAAAGAGGGGAATTTCAAATGTATCACACACCGATCACCTCTTAAATGATTTTGCTATCGCTTAAAGCCTTCTGTATTCCCTTGTGCCCTTGCACTTACAGGAAAATCAGCAGTAAGATAATTTCTGTAAATGTTTACCTCGATTAACTGAAATTGATGGAGAAATAAGCATTTATAAGAATAGTTTGTACAGAAAGTGAATTTAGTTAAACCCAAGGGTATCATGATTATTTAGCTAAGCCTCATAATTTCCCTTCTTTCGCTTTCTTTACCCCTCTCCAATGATAACAGTACTCATGCTACTGACTGGACATGGTTTTGACCAATGACACGTAATACTGATTATTTATGATGGCTTACTAAATCGTTACTCATCAAGGTCCAACTGTGGTTTATTTCACACCACGGCGTATACATCGAAGCTGCACGTGGCCAGATTATTAGTATATGGCAATCTGGCAAAAGTTCGGCAAACCAGAAGCTGTGAAAATTCACAGAAATGTAATTCGATTTTAATGCCACTCACGATAGGCAGTTTATTGCATAGGTATTAGAAGAGAACCTTTAATTCGAAAGCAGAAGCTGTATTATAATTTACTAGACAAACATATTTAAGGTCACTTTAATGTTAATTTTAGATAATTCCAGTATAAACGGTATAGGGAGAATTTCTAGAAGAATTAAACTTAATATTTTTCAATATAATATTACAGGGTTTTTACTATAAATCTTTAGACGTTTTTGTGATTTTAAACATAAAGTTAAAGCTTTTTCTATAGTAAAGAATCGTTCAGCTCAATAAATGCTGCTTGTTTCATGTAATATTTGTAACTTTTCCATAATAGGCATTAAGAATTTGGAAATAAAACTAAAGAAAATGAAAGCGTGGCTTTCCTACGATGCCAGTTATGCCTACCCTTTCCACTTCCCCTCCTTTCCGTGTCCTTATTACAGGACACGCCTCTTGCCCCGTATTGTAAACTGTCAACAGTTCATTGGACAGTAGTTATGCCTCACCACTCGTGAGACCGCGTAAGACGACAAGAAACTGAGATACTCCCAAACAGTGCATAATGCTAAATTCGTTTTGTGTACATGAGTAGAGAAAGTCATAAGTGCAGTACATGAGGAGTCCGTTCTTCCTTTATCTATCTTGGACGTGAGGTCCAGTAGTAAAAGTGGTATTAAACCATCTCCTTGTCCAAAATTCCCTCTTCTCATAGTTTATTTGAAAGAACGATACCAGTCATGTGATCACTATTCTCTGGGAAAAGGAAGGTCAGGGGGTTGTGCATCTTCCTGAGCAGACGTGACTAGGCAGACTGGTGGGTCCTTCTCCACGCATCACCATTTGTATTGGTGCTCATCACATTCCATCCCTTACATCCCTGGTTTTGTGTGAAGGGTAGGAGGTCGTTTTCAGAAGAAGCCTGGGGTGAGGCAGATAGGACGAGTGCGATTGCTGAAGAACTGAAATGAAAACCCTGCCAACCCCGACTCAAATTGTCTCCGGGGAGTTCACCCTCCTCCAACCCTCGCGACAGAGACCACATAGCAAGTAGCCTAACTATAGCAGTGCGGTGAAGCTAACGAACTTCCATTTGCGGAGTTTAATACTATTCTGCTGCCAAATGAACTGTTACATCCCCTTTCTATTTTTTTTCAACGGCCTCCAACATGCGTGCGTCTTACTTAATGCTAGTAGGCAATTTTAGTACACGTCAGTGAAACTTCTCGGGAGATTATAAAGACGAAAATATATACTCAAGAGGGATTATAAACTTAGAATTATTGCTCCATTGTAGTCGAATTGCATTGTCAGGAACATAACAAATAATAATGTAAATTTATGCTTCATTTTCTCTTTAATACACCACTTCATCGCAACGCAAAGAAATGAATAACATAATGTATCCATAATATTGTACACCAACTCCTTAGAACTCTAGAAACACGTTGAAGAGAAATACAGGTGACCCAAAGGAATATGAATTATTTCAGATCCTTCTTCAGTAATAAGTTGTTTTATTGCTGCTTCAGCCAAGGATTCTACATGAGTGAATCAAATATGTCCTTCACAATTATTTCCAAAAACCGCTCCACCATAATAAAGGAATCGCCAACTGTGGCGCAAACACTGTGTGGAGAATTCTACAACGCATTTCTACCTTGATTCGAGTGAATTTAGTCACAATTTAATGTTAAAATATCATGCAAAACTCAATTCCTAAGAACGATTTGGGAACGTCCTTTTAACGTTAAATTGTAACGAAATTCATTCGAAGTGAAATAAAGACATTACAACATTGTTCACACAGTGGTAGCGCGACACTCCGGCGTCCAAACCGTGCATTTCCGGACAGGAGCTCAGTTTGCCATCACACACAACACACTAAGCGTTGTCGGTGTTTTTGGGACACCCTGTAGAGGTATATTCAGCATAACGATTCTCTATTGACAATAATTGTATTGCACATATTTGTTGCGCTGTTTATGTAGAATCGCAGATTAATGTATAGTCAAATCACTATTATGATTTTTCTCTACTTACACTTTGCAAATTAGTCTTCCAATACCTATATGTACTTCGAGATAATAATTTCTACAAATGATTAGGTATACGGAATACATTATGCTTAGAGACTTCAAAACCTGACGTAACGTGAAGGAAAAGTTTGGTATTGCCAAACTCTTACGTTATGTCACGTTACTCCACATTAATTTAAACCACTGGTAGATCTCAGTGTTTGAAACACATTTTGTATCTTACGTTTTCGTCTCTGACCATTTCCTACGAAGATATTTTAGTTGTCAAGAACAAACTGGTAACGCGGCAGGTTGTGGGGTGTCACTTTCTCTAGCTCAGTACATAAACAAACTTCCTAACGGTGCGACTTGTAAACAAACACATACCCTGCCTTGTCCTTCTGTGTTCACTGTGCATGTGTAAACCAATCACAAGCGTTAGCTTCCAAAACACAAGGCGGAAGCGTAAATGTTTGCATCCACAAACTCTGACCACCTCAACGCAATGTTGTCAACATATTACACGTTTGAAGTAGCTGAACGTAGTATTCCTTTACGTCTTTTAAATGACTAATTATTATTTATGAACCCTGTGTGATCTCTCATAATAACTACCGAAGGTATTTCAGAAAGAAGTTACTCTACGCATTTTACAAGTAACGAACTGTTGTCTTCGTATATTCTTGTGGAATCACGCATCCAAATTGGATCAAGGATCATTTATTCTTTCGAAACCGGCCGACCAAAGAACAAAATGTCAGACTATTTTGTTCCTAATGCTTCTATGGAGCACATATTATAAGGAATGTAATGAATTCCCTTCCTCCTGCATATTCGTGTAATCTATTGTGGGAATTAACTTTAACACCTTTCAATAAAACTTAATGAATGTCCCTAATTACACGAGGTAGGCACGTTGTCTTAATTGTACAGTAGTGAGAATTTGCTTTTACATCTGGTTAAATCGGATAGAGCTGATGTAAACATTGTGCTATAGTGCAGTAGGGTATTGTTGCAAGCTACTCCACTAGCAATACGACGGGACATGTACTTCACGTACAAAGGAGCTCCTCATTTCTGTATTTCTGTGCGTCGAGTTCTGAATAGCAGGTTTCCTGGCAGATGGATAGGAAGAAAAGGACCATTTTCGTGGTCTCCACGTTGGCCTAACTTAAATTCACTGGATTTTTATTTATGGGGACATTTGGAATCCCTTGTTTATGCAACTGCAGTTACATATTAGAGACTTCGTGCTCGTATTGTGGAAGGCTGCCAGACAATTAACTAACTCAGTGCATTACGGAGTCCTTGCGACAGTGGGTTGAAGGATGCATTGAAGCTAACAGAGGCAATTTTGAACATGTGCTGTGATTTCTTGTTTCCACCCGGTTCTCTCATCGAGTATTTTTATATGGGATTCAGCTGTAGAAAAAGTGATCTAAAAATGAAATAAACAACTTCTGGACCTATGTTCATATACTATTTTTACCTTCTCTACTGGTAAGTAGGGGAAGTATTGTATTCCACTCAAAAATTCGATGTCGAGAATTCACTAGAAATGTATGTTTTGAGACCCCTGAGTCAAAAAAAAAGCATTTTTAGAGAAAACTCTGCGCGCGCACGTGTGTGTGTGTGTGTGTGTGTGTGTGTGTGTGTGTGTGTGTGTGTGTGTGTGTGTGTGTGTGTGTGTGTGTCAGTCTGTGGACAGCATAACTCAAAAACGAAAAGTCGGTTAGAAACCAGTTGGTATTGAAGTTAAATGTCCTTCAAGAATGCGACACGAAAATTTTGAACAAATAGCCCCACCCTAAACTACCCTTTATATGGAAAATTTTCGACAGTTTTGATTTTCTTAAAAATGGCTCGTAACGATTTTGATTAAAATGCCATATGTTTGAGATGACTTTTGAACAACTCGTAAACTGTAAGAGATAAACAAAATCTTGCTATACAAAAATGTAGATCTCTCTAAAACACACAATGTATGTCCGAATAAATTGTTTTGTAGAGTGAACCATTTCGGAGATATTCCTCGTTATTTCTAAAAGTTTTGGAGAGCTTGTACTTCTGTGAAGTCTGACAGACTTTTGCATATTGGTGAACTGTAAAAAAGATGGACAAAATCTTACTGCGCCAGTAAATGTAGATCACAATTTATGTTTAATGCACTGTTTTCCTTGCGAAGTGAACCATCTTGGAGACATTCATTATTATATTTATGAATTTTCCAATATACTTTTCTCAAATGGGAGATAATTATTCATTGGTTTATCGCTTGGCCATCAGGGCATGCAAAGGGAAAGTAAGTATAGCCATCATAATGTTTCGATTACTCCTGTTGAGAAATATCGGTCTTCTTTTTATCATGTACTAAAATGAAACTCTGGCTTGACCAAGTCTCGCTATGAGATAGCTTGCTAACATTCTGTATTTAGCAACTTCTTGTTAATTACATCACTCACTTTTGTTTGCAACTAGATTAGTATTCGCAATTAAAATTAAAGTTTAAAAAGCAAGAAAAGTTGTTGAAAAAGTAGTTTCCATATAAGCGTGCAGGGAAATATCGCACCACTAATGTTTAAGGCCCACAAATAATCACGAATTTATTTTTCAGGACACCTCTGAAAAACCCACGTCCATCAAATTTGCAGACGTATCCCCTAAAAGTTTATTGAAGGGCTCTAGGAAGAGTAAGTACACAGGTGATTTTTATTAAGATCTTAATACATTTAGACATATCTCTTAGTTTTTATATCGAGAATTAAATGAGAGACGGTTAACAAGAGGAAAGGTTCAACGTTTTTGAAGTACGGTTTTTGAAGCTAACGAAAATGCCCCGTAGCTTCTGTTTGGAGTTCTTGGAAAACAGTTGATCAGATAAACACAGGTTCAGCGAATATCCGAGTTTCTAATAAAGAATATTCTTTGAAACAACTTTGAAATTCGCCTCTTTCATGATATTTACATCCTGTTAAATATTCATCAGTACGTCGGATTAACAGATGAACAAATATCGCTCTAGGAGTGCAAATTTGTGAATAGTTATCTGAATTGAGTAAAAGCTGGTGTATTATGTTGTGGGTTACACTTACTTTATTTCATTCATATTCTGCTAGCCTTCAGGAGCAATAGGTAGATAATATTTTGTTTATTTATATTAGTGAGCGCCCCGTAACGCAGTGGTAGCACACCTGCCTCTGGAGTGGAGGACCCGGGGATTTTCCCCCGCTGGGAGGTCTGGTACGGGGTGCACTCAGCCTCACTATGTCCCTAAGGGGCCAATTAAGTAGCTATCCTGATACCAAGGTAGCATCCCTAAAAGATCAATCAGTCGCCTTACGGTCGGGGGAGTTGGCGTGCTCAACCCCGTTGTCCCAAACCTGCACTCCTCCGTAGCCTTGGCTGCGCCTGGAGGACGCAACGGCCGGGCGATGGGGATAACATATGCATAGAGGAGACGCCCTGTGGATTATTATTTATACTAGTATAAGAACTTTAAAAATCGGATGTGCTGCACTCACATGACTTTCTCTATTCTTATACTAACTATTCATACAAACGCTTATTCCTCTATCTACAGCTCCTGCCCATATAAAGATTATGAAATTCAGTTCTCTTTACACGTCCAAGAGTTAAACTGAAAACCTCCAAAAAGCAGTGCATTTGAACAAGAATTGTGCGTTTTAACGAGATATACATTTTTTGTATAGTAAGATTTGGTCTATCTGTTACGGTTTACGAGTTAGTTATTTAAAAGTCATCAAGATTAAACAGGACTACATAGGCTAAGTCGAGAAAATTCAAAATATACATCTCATTTGTCATAAAAATTTCTTAAACGTTGTGCTGATCGCACTTATTTTGTTTTATGGAGGCACCTCCTTTTGTTTCGCGACTCTTGTTTTCCCCGCTGGGTTGCGCTAGTGTTTTTTCTATGGGTTTCCTCTCGGTCTGACGGTTGTAGAGACAGTCAGTCGGAGTGCTCCTTTCTCGGCGTGCAGGGTAAGTTGTTTGGTTTTAACTAGGGCTCAGGCCGTGAAATACAGATTGGTTTTCAGACCGTTACTTGCCTGGGAGGTGCTTCTAATGCGGACGAATTAAATGTAATCTTGTAACAAGTAATTCTTGTAACCCGTAGGATATCCACGCGAAACATTTAGGCATTTTCAGATAGGTTTGAAGACTGCCCAACTCTTCGCTTTGAGAGGGAGTTGAATGGGGTTATGTAAATTGGTTTTGTTTTCCCCTGTATTTCTGTTGTGTTTCGGCTTCCATTTCTGTTTAAAGGTTTGCTATACCGATTAATCATTCCTGTTAACAAATGTATAATTTATTGATCCATAAATGTTATAGTTCTTGAAATTTTTAGTGCTCTCTTCTCTTCAGTTCCTTCCCCCCCCCCCTTTCACGATTGTACCTAAGCCCCTATGGTGCAACTAATGGTAGCAGAGCGTGGTTATCTTATGGTCGAGTGGGGCAGTTAAATTGAGCATTGGGTTATTGTTTTGATTAACCATGTCGAGTGACTTTCAGCTGTTGCGTAAGAACGAAATACTATTTGAGTTGGGGATTCGTGGACGTGATGATTTGTCGTCGGCAGACGTTCCGGCCCTATTAGACGCACTTCGTAGCGTGAAGGATAACGATTATGTCGTGTTGCCGGACAAACATTTATTGGTAACTGAATCACCGTCATTATGTGAGGCCGCACGGTTGGAATTTGAAGAGTTGTTCTCCGAGTCGAGAATTGGCTCAGAGTTTTCGAAAGCGCAGGTGAGGCGTTTGACAGCCAGGATCTTGCATTATGTGCAGCGGATTGAATATTTCCAAAAATATTGTCCTAAGGTTAAGTTCGGGGTTGACTTAGCCGAGCTGAAGGGGCAGTTTAGGAGATATTTAGAAGTGCTTGCTCAGAAAGGGGATCGGGCCGAGTCAGCTACTGTCACACCAACTGTGACGTCTCAAATGTCGGCCTTTAAACCGCTAAAGTTACTTCATCCCTTAAAACAGTTGGTTGAACCTTATCAAGTCTTTAAGGTTGTTGATGTTCTTACAGCTCTTGAATTTCTGAAGTTCCTGGTAAGAGCTAAGGATTGCGCTGAGTTATGCGAAGTTCCCGGTTTGCAGCTGCTTGAAGTAGTGATGTCAAAAGGGGGTGACGCGGTGCGCAGTATAATTGGGCGTATTAAGGGATGTGTTGATCCAGTCTCTGAATTACATGACAGTGTATTGAAGTGTTTCATTCCTCGTCGGGAGCTACATACATTAATTCAAGATCATTATTTGAAACCCCAGGGGTAAGGAGGGTTAAGTTGTTTGCGCGTATACTACGGTTGCCAGATAGCAAACGGCAGATCTGTGACGTCATTATTACGGGGTTGACCCCGGAGGTACGTTCTCTTTTGGTATTTAGCTCTTGTCCTGCTACGTTTAAAGATTTAGAGGGGCTATTGCCGATCTTGACAGAGTATGAGGCGTCAAATGCGGCACGAAACCGCGAATCATTGCAAGTGCCTCTGCATGGTGTTCGATTTGAGCCGCGGCAGACTAACCGAGGAGATTTGGCTCGAGATAGTTTTCGCTCGCCAGGGTCTTGCTTTAGATGTGGTTCTCCTGAGCATTTGGTTAGACAATGCACGGTGGCCAGGAAGCGTGGTGGCGTTTTACTACCCGTGGGTGTAGACGGTCAAAGGCGCCAAGATTGACAACGAGCCCCTTGCGGAATTTCTGCCTGTTGTCGGATATTCCGTCGGATAATAGCCAAGCCCTTTAATTTGAAGCCGACAGTACAGGTGACTGTTGGGAAACGACAGTTAATCGCTCTCTTGGACTCGGGAAGTTCCTGCTCTTTGGTACACGAGGAGTTTTATTATACCTATCTTGGTAAATTCTCGGCCAAACCGCGGCAGTGTAGCGTTGGGTGCGTGTCTGTAAATGGTCATAAATTTCAGGTGAATGCCAAGGTTCTGTTGACCATACGTATTTTGCGTTTTACGTGGAAACACTATTTCTATCTTCTGCCGGACCTGCCATTTCAACTGATTTTAGGCTCGGACTTTATGACTAGAGTCGGCCTAAGGCTTGATTTTCGGGATGGGGAAATCACCTTTGCATTTGCCCCTTCCGAACGAGTTGCATTTCAGTGCGGTCAAGTCATCAACAAACCACCTTTGGAGGAGAGTAGCGGGCTACGTCACCATATATGCGACGTCAGCAATGCTTTCCCCCATTTGACAGAAGAGCAGGGCCTTTCGCTGGAACAACTCTGTGCGAACCATGGGTCATTGTTTGCTGACCGTTTAGGAGTAACAAATTTGGTGGAGTATGATATACAACTAACAGACGACACCCCTGTGAAGTTACCACCCTATCGTGTCACCCCACCTAAAATGGCTATTCTTCGTAAAAAGATCGACGAAATGTTACGAAAGGGAGTGATCAGGCCGTCCACGTCTACTTATAGTAGTCCAGTATTTCTGGTCCCTAAGGGCGAGGACGATTTCAGGGTAGTGGTGGACTACCGGCACTTGAACAAAAAGATAAAGATCGAGGCCCAACCAATGCCACATCTAAATTCGGCGGCGCATTATTTTGCGGGTGCCAAAGTATTTACTAGTTTGGATTTGAATAGCGCCTACTACCAAGTGCCCTTATCGGAGTCGTCTAAGCCACTAACGGCTTTTGCTGTCCCATGGAGGCTTTATGAATTTCAACGAGTACCCTTCGGAATTGCTACTGGAGCTCAGGTGTTGTCGCGGTTATTAGACGAAATATTTTCGGACATCAAGTTTAAATATGTGTATCACTATCTAGATGACGTGGTTGTCTACTCGCCCGACTTTGAAACCCATTGCCAACATTTAGCGGAGGTCTTTGACCGGCTCGAGCGCGCAGGCCTTACCTTGCGCAAAGAGAAGTGTAACTTTGCTGCGGGACAGATTTCTTTCTTAGGTCATATTGTATCTCCGGCTGGGATAAGGATTGATCCGGAGCGGACCAAAGTTCTACGTAACTTTCCTCCCCCTAAAACCGTAAAGGCATTGGCCAGGTACGTGGGCATGGTGAACTTTTTCAGCAAGTTTATTCCGCATTTTGCAGCGCGGGCGGAACCATTGAACCGTCTTCGGCGGAAGGGAACGCCGTTTAAGTGGGGTGAGGAACAGCAGCAGGCCTTTGAAGACCTTAAACAGGCCATAATGAATCCCCCGGTGTTGGCTTTCCCTGATTTTTCACGTAGATTTATCCTTCAGACCGATGCAAGCAGGGGATCGGTGGCTGCTGTTTTACTCCAGGATTTTCCTATGGGGCGTAGGGTTATTGGGTATAGTTCACGTACCCTTACTCCAGCCGAGCGGAAGTATTCAGTTTACGAACTTGAAACTTTGGCTGTGGTATTTGGGTTAGAAAAATACCGCGAATATCTGGAGCATGTTGAGTTTACTCTTGAGTGCGATAACCAGGCGCTAACGTGGTCGTTGGCCTCACCGCGATCTACAGGCAGGTTAGCGCGTTGGGGCGTACGCATTTCAGCTTTTAAGTTTGTCCCGATACATATACGTAGTTCAGAAAATTGTGTGGCTGATGCCTTAACGAGAGTATTCGAAGAACCGAGAGAATGTAAATGCGGAAAGGAAAATGTTTTAGCCGTCTGTGAATTTCCGGAGTTGTTCGAGGGTTTGCACACACATCAGAGGAAAGATCCGGATCTGCAGGCCCTTATTGATCGGCTTGAGGCTGGCGAGGTTGTTACCCCTTATTGTTTGAAGGAGGGTGTTTTGATGACCCAGGCTACCTTCGACGGCAAGAACAAGGTTGTTTTGCCACGGGCCTTAATTTCCATGGTGTTTGAATATTTCCATTCATCTCCTGTAGGCGGGCATTTGGGAATAGCCAAGACCAAAGACAAGATTCGGGAATATTTTGTGTGGCCGGGCATGAATAAAGTGTTTTGTTTGGAATGTGGGTGTTTGTTTATGTTGGAGCGTGCCATGTGTGCGCCGGGCTGTATACCTCTACGGCGCCCCTGTAGTTAGTTTCTGCCGGGCGTGTGGAGTCGGCATTGTGTAGAATTGTTTTCGTGTGTCTTTGTATGGAAGCGGTGTGAGGTGTTTGGTGTGGTATGTTTGGGGAGTATTTGTGGGATGTTTGCTGCGTGCTTGCGGTGTGTGTCTTGTGTAGTAATTATGTGTATTTCGTGTACTCTTGTGTTGTCTGGCCAGTAGGGATTTTGTTTTATGCGCATTTATTTATACAAGGCCTTGTTTATTTTGTTTAACTTGTATATATATATATATTATTTAGCCTGTTTTAAATTGTCATTTGGAAGAAATTATATTTAATGTTATTCAAGTTCGTTTAAATTGTTCTTATATTGTTATGTTCATTAAACAGTTTATGGTATGTTATCACGCTTGTTGATTATAAATTGATTCAAATTTTTTAATTTTCTGCTATTTATGTATTTGATGTCATCCACAGTTCTGTAAAAAAACTGTCATTCATTCAGTTTGATCTACCCCGAGATGTTATTTTGGGGCAGCAGCCTATTTGAAGCCTGCGTTTTGTTCCCTTTCTGTTGGGTTTGTTCCGTGTTACAGCCTCGCCAGGTCCTGTTCGTAACCTGTCCGGAAAGCACCTAACCACCGCAGTTTGGCATTGTGTAATGTTAAGCCTGGCTGTTACCATCTATATGGAGTGTTACTGCAGCAGTAAGGTCCGCAATGGAGATTTCTGGAGGCCAGGGAGGTGACGATGGAATATGAAGGGGCTTGTGTGTGGCCCACGTTTTGGCTTTTGGACTTTCTCAACGCCTGATTGCAACGAGAGGGCATCCACAGGCTCAAACCCAGAATTTGTTAATTTCTCTGGAACAACGAGGCATCAGTACGCCCAACGAGCTGTGCATCGTCTCTCCCGTCCCGGAAAAACAGAATTGTGCTCTCTGATGTGACAGTGGCCAGTGATTTGTAGTGACAGTGTTTGGTGCCAGTGCTTTCACAGTGACCTGTACAATGACCGGGCGGTGTAAGGTGTGTCCTTCCTAATATGATACTTCTCATACAATATCAGTCTGTTCCTTTCCAGAATGGCGGGCGCGTGTTGTCAGATGGGGGCGGGAGTATTGTGCTGATCGCACTTATTTTGTTTTATGGAGGCACCTCCTTTTGTTTCGCGACTCTTGTTTTCCCCGCTGGGTTGCGCTAGTGTTTTTTCTATGGGTTTCCTCTCGGTCTGACGGTTGTAGAGACAGTCAGTCGGAGTGCTCCTTTCTCGGCGTGCAGGGTAAGTTGTTTGGTTTTAACTAGGGCTCAGGCCGTGAATTACAGATTGGTTTTCAGACCGTTACTTGCCTGGGAGGTGCTTCTAATGCGGACGAATTAAATGTAATCTTGTAACAAGTAATTCTTGTAACCCGTAGGATATCCACGCGAAACATTTAGGCATTTTCAGATAGGCTTGAAGACTGCCCAACTCCTCGCTTTGAGAGGGAGTTGAATGGGGTTATGTAAATTGGTTTTGTTTTCCCCTGTATTTCTGTTGTGTTTCGGCTTCCATTTCTGTTTAAAGGTTTGCTATACCGATTAATCATTCCTGTTAACAAATGTATAATTTATTGATCCATAAATGTTATAGTTCCTGAAATTTTTAGTGCTCTCTTCTCTTCAGTTCCTTCCCCCCCCCCTTTCACGATTGTACCTAAGCCCCTATGGTGCAACGTATGTAATTTTAATCAAAATCGTTAGAGCTATTTTTGATAAAATCAAAATGTTCGTAAATTTTTCATTTAAGGGTAGTTTAGGCTGGAGGAACTTTCTTTAACGTCAAATACCAACTTTGCTTTCCAACCGAGTTTTCGTTTCTGAGTTTTGCTCTTCACGGACATATTTTCGGTGAAATCTCAACATCGAATCTTTAATCTCGAATACAGTGAGAAGATAAAAATTGAATCGTAACTAACGCATTCTTTATTGGTGCGCATAGTGCACTTAAAATTAGAACTATTGTCTTACACTAATAAAATTCACAATCTCATCTTATATCTCTTGTATTAATAACTGTTTACAGACTTCTTCTTCTCTATATCTCAAATTAGTGGTAATGGACTTTGACAGAGTAAGGTACAATTGCACATTTTATTTACCGAGCGAGTCGGCACTACGACAACGTGTCGCATTCGGGAGGTCCCGCGTTCGATCCCCGTCGACCGACCACTCAGAGTTGGTTTTTCTGTGGTTTCCCCTTGTCACTAGGCGAATGCTGGGGTGCATTCTCCACTCCACGGATTCCCTTCCCTTCATTTCTCATTTCCATCTCTTGTTATCTTTCAGGTTTAGTTGGTAGCGTCTTACGTTTCGGCGGATGCGGAGAGCTTGCACAGATGCTTGCGTTCTGGAAACTCTTCCCTGGCTCCTCCTGGAAGCTGCCGCAACGGATCGCCTCGTCGTCCTCTCCCTGAGTAGAGGAAACATTTTAGTAATGCGCCAGGTGACAATCACTGTAACTGTTAGGGACTTCTGTGCATCTTTGGGCTTCGCGGACTCCATTCTCTGACTAGCCTATGGTCTCACTTCGCCCCATTCCTTCCTCCTGAGGGATGGTGATAGCACGCAAAAGTCCATGGTGAGATCGTGGTGGGTGGCGTTGTCCCCCTCCCCCCCCCCCCACACACACACACAAAATTTGATTGTAGGCTACAAGGACCCAAAATTTTGATGGCGATGTTTCACCAGAAATATACTTGTTAAGGCACCCTGAATAATAAAAGCAGTTCTAGAAAAAGGTCTGTGTGTGTGTGTGGGGGGGGGGGGGGGCGCGCTCGCGCAGCGTACCTCCAAAACGAATTGTCGGTCAAAAACCAGGTATGCAAGTTTAATATCTTTCACTGATGCACACGAAGATTTCGAAGACAATTCCACCACCCTAAACTACCCTATACATGGAAAAGTTTTCAAAAATTTTGATTTTCTCAAAAGCGACTAATGATTTTCATTAGAATGCGATATTTTTATGATATTTTATGTCTAATTAAATGTATATTTTGAACTTTTTGGCTAAAGCCTATGAGTCCTGTTTGCTCTTGATAACTTTCGCGTGACCTCTAAACCGTAAGAGAGAGACCAAAATGTTACCATACAAAAATGTAGATCTCTTTAAAGCACACAACTTTGTCCAAATTCATTTTTTGTGGAGTGAACTATTTCGGAGATATTCCTTGTTATATGTGCGAGTTCAGAAATACTTAAAACGTATTCATTTTTTTCCATCTTTTGACCTTGTAAAGAGGACGGAATTTCAAATGTTGAAAAGATCTGATTATCACCTAAAGCCTACTGTATTCCCATATTCCTCTTGCACTTACAAGAAAATCAGCAATAAGATAATTACTGCAAAAGTTTAACTCGACGAACATGAACATATAGGGATAACAGTTTGTAAGAATAGTTAATACAAGAGTAGAGAAAGTCAAGAGTGCAGCACATCAGATTGTTTATTGTTCAATTTATATCCCTTTAACTACATTGGTCATATCGGTGTCCTGTCCTTTGGAACATATTGTATGTGCAATGGTGTTACGTCGTTTTACGGTGCTTTTGGGCTTCTTGTATATTAAATTCACACACATTTTCACAGTTTCATTCATAGTTCCAGACTGGAGAGTAGAGGTAATAACTTGGCTGCACAAAAATTCGGGACATGGGACCCCATATCTACACAACGGGCAGGTGCTGTAATGTGTGAGCTATGGGTCCAGCAAGACCAAATTCTCTGCGCTGCTCTTCAACTAATGGACATGTCAATATGATGTATTTACTGTTAGCGAACTCCAGTTCCATAGGTAATTCTGGTATGCTGATTCTAATATGATCAATTCTGAAGTGGGTTATCATAATTTTGTGTTTACGCTAGAGGTTTTTAGCTGGTAGGTTTGGATGAGGTTCGTTATACTTTACGGAATTATTGGCCGGGATTCCGCATCCAATTAACTTACCTTTGGTCAGTATCAGTGTCTAATGTGGGCAATTGCGTCGTTGCCATAGCTACTATGGTGTGTTGTTGGTGTGTTCTCTTTCGAGCCTTTTTGTGGCATGCTTGAAAGATAGTGAACTTGAAATAGAACGATTGGTATTTAAACAATTTGAATTATGCTGTTCATACGTACAACTCTGCTAAAATGTTATGGTTCATAGCAATTCAAAACATTTACAGTGAAGCCTGATGCCGATATTAGGATGCCATAAAATACTCATATTAAAAGAGTAAAGAATGATACACCGCCGTCGAGAGGCGGGGAAGCTGCTTCAAGCCTGAGTTGGAACATTTTGGTGCAAGTGCTTATAAGAAAGTGCTCGAGACAACAGAAGTATTGCTAATAAAACCACTACATCCAATCAGTGTCCCGAAAGCTAAAAAGAGCTGGAGCTTTGATTTTTCGCTGAAAATGTTTTGAAGTTGCTTAGTAAGGAATGCTTACTTACACACTGTAGCAGGACAATGGTTGGTGATTTCACAGCGGGTTCATCGAAACAATGCACAACAGAAAAATATATGCAATTAAGGCTTAATGGTCCAAAATCCTTAAGTATTAATACTATCACTGCTTTTAAATTCCTTTTAGTACATGGATATTCGATTTTCTCCACTTTATTTGGACATTAAATTTCCTTTTCACCGACCTGTTTTGAAAATATAACTTTAATTTGAAGTGCATGTATAGCCTATACATATATCTATTCCGAACAACCCCTTGAGAAATGGAAAATTTAAGGTACAACAGAAGGCTGCAGACCACAGGTACCATACATAGACCACAGAGAAGCAACAAATTTGCTAACAGGCTCTAAGATCTGTCCCACTGCTGGAGGAGCCCAATGAGTGCAGTGAACAACCCATTGACTAAGCAGCCCTCTAGGGTTGGCAGGGAGTGCTTTTTTCTTTGAACAAGCATCCGAGCCATTAATCCGGCTCCTCGATACCCACAAAATCTAGAAGTACACAACACAAATGAGAAGGGAATCGTAGAAGATGGAAAATCACACCAGCATTCACCTACAGACCAGGGAAAACCACAGAAGACCCACGCTGGGTCCAGGAAAACGCACTTGGTATCTCCTAACTGCGAGGCCCGCGTGTTATCACGGAGCCATTTCGCACGGTAAGCGCGTGTAAAATTATATTGATATTTCAAAATATCAAACACAGTTGTAAATGAGTCATTCCACGTCAAAAAGCACAATATATAGTAAAAATGGTCCTTAGTGTCAGAGATTTTCTAGAAACGTTTTGACGTGTTTTGGAACAAAATACATTTGGCCCCTGTTTCTTCGTTTTATAACAAAGAATTATTTTGGCAGATATTAATTTTTGAAATGTCCCAAAAATTGCGCGCTCCTCAGCCTTCAATCAATCATACCTCCGATTGTTATCAAATTACTTGATCTTTGGCTCAAATTAAAAAATAAATCGCAGTCTTTCATGAGGTATTTATTAGAAAATTTTATTAATTATTATTAATTTAATTTAATTATTTTATTAATTATTATTAATTTAATTTAATTATTTTATTATTATTATTATTATTATTATTATTATTATTATTATTATTATTATTATTATTATTATTATTATTATTATTAAAGTCAGATATAAAATAAACTCGGTCATTTAAAAAAACTAAAAATAGACTGAAGTTTATTCAGTATTCTCAGAAAATATCAGAATGGAGTCTCTAATGGTTCAGCTGTAATTAAATTACGAATCGGTACAGCGGACTAGTGTGGCAGCGGTGACGGGTACCGTAACGTCCGCACAATTGGCACCTTCCATTCCGGCAACTGTTGACTGCTTGAGGTACCATGAACGTTGCAATAGTTCAGTACGGAGAACACTGCTAGCTGACACTATTATATGTACACTATTAGCATCTTCAAAATGTTTTTAAAATATGCATTTTAAACTAATGTTTCCATATAACACAAAACTTTAAAATTATACTCGTCTACCTCCTCCTTCGAAAGAAACCTTTCACTAAAGCTTCAGTTTTTGACAAAGGAATGCAATTTTAAAATACCAGTTACTGATTTAAGATTCTCATATCGGACCTGCCAATTTTCAGAGTGCACTTTGTGCTTGTTCAGAAAACAAAATAAAATATGTTAGAAATATTTTTGAATCCAATCAAACAGTTCTTTCGACGTTGTTATAGTATGTTGAGCAGGTTGTAGACTGGTTCTAGTAGGTAGTGTTTCCTTAAGGTTATATTATCACATTAATCTTTTCTGTTTATGAACTTTTTGACCTGCCTCTTTCACACTAACAAAATTCTTTTCTCCTGGCATTACCCTACTTATTTAGTCAGACTTGTAAAATTCCAAAATATTTGTTCCTATTGACTGTTGTAGATTTACTGGTTTTAATACCTGGAGTGGACGAAATTCCGTTTTCTTTAGTCAGTCTCTTTGCTACTTCTATCATATGATCTAACGCTTCGAAGTGTTTAATTTTACTGTACCAATCTTCAAACATTGTAAAAATTCGAACTTTTAATGTTTTATCTTCTGTTGTGCGGAAGGATTCAATTAATTTTGTAGTATCATTATTCTTCATTTTTCATTGGACGTTGCTGCATTATCAACATGAAAAACCTTCTTTGCTAGGGAACTTGTCACTTTCTGTAGCTTTTCTCGAGGATATCGCTGTTTCATTGATTTTCTGTTTTTGATAGGGGATTCGCCTATTGAAACTAAACTCTTATTAATATCCTCAATATTATCAACGTCTTGCCATTCACTTGATGTGTGTTTATCATCACAGGAACCAGAGGCTTCAGATGACGGTTCATTTGACGTGAAATGAAGTTTATGCGGCATGAATTATAAGGGAATTACCTATTCGCACACCCGGAGACTCAGTTAAATTTAGTTTTGTGAATAAATCGCGACTTAGGTATCTTAGATTAGTTTTCATAAAAGACTCTTTATGAAGACAAAAATGAATTAAACATTTGTCCTATCTTATGCGATGTTCACTGCCACTCTTGTAAATTTATACCACAAGCTTTAATGATACGACATTTCCTCACCAAAATTAAATTTGTGACTGGTTAGTGTTTCATCAGAATTCTTTATAAGGACACTATCTGGAACGGATAATGATATGTAGCTACAATAAACATCCTTTGCTCGCAGCTGGGGCAGATAGCACATGCTCAAATGTTTTCACAAATGGATTTCTATTTCATGTCGTCAGTGAGCGCTTGCAGGCTTCCAGAAAAAAATTATAGCAAATGTACTTGTGCACGCTCCATAGCTTTTGATGTCTTATTTTATAACTAAAATGTCTGGGAGTACGTGTGTATTCTTTCAAATTTTTAGAACATCGATTTAGATTCTATTCCTGGTTTTACAAAATAAAGCATCAAAATACAGTTTTATATTTAATAGTGATTGGTCGAAAACTGTTAACAATGTTATATTTAACCTTTCTAGTGCGTCAAAACCCAGTTCCCAAATCTTTATGGCCTTAGATTAACAAGTGGTTTTATATTACGATTCACGCAGAAATCGTTTGATTTCTAATAGCCATAACTAATGAAATAATTTAAAAATACGGAAATAAAAAAAGTCTCCTTGTTTGATGTCTATTATTCATAACAAAGAAATTCAATCTCCAACGAAAAACTAGTGTTTTGCGGGTGTGCAATTTGACGTGGATTGACACCAATACATGGCCAAGTCACATAATTTTTATTTACATTTGATCTTAAATGTAAACAAAGATAGCTGTCATATGAAGAACTGAAAATGGCTCGTCACTTTCTATGGATTGGTGATTTGTTTAAAAAATGAAAGGTTATTTTAATCCCAGGTGCCAACAGAGTTGCTGTATGTGTCACAAGGGAATAATGTATAATAAACATTTTGTTCATTATGTTATATTACTTGTATGTAGGTAACCTAGTTTCGAAGCCAAGTTCAGACCAGAAATTGTGGCAACCAAAGGGGTGTCTGACCCACTTTGCCTGGCCTTTTCCCCCGCACTATTCATTCATCCCTTACTTCCGTCAGCCTCGTACCTTTGCAAAGTCATTTATCAGATGGAGCTTGCACTCATTGTTCAGTACAGCTATGTGCAAAAAACATCTCCGACTCCTATTGAAAATACTATCGCATCTTCCGTAAAACTGTTAGATGAAGTTTCCTCACTGAAGTTTTTATCCCATCAAAGTTACCCTTATTTGTTTGATTAGAATTAAATCTTCTAGAATTAGTGAAGAGACTCCATTGTATAGTACAAAGGAAGAAGTTTTGCCATTGTTGTGTGTAAGAAATTGCTTGGCTGACAACCCTGTGTATTTAGGAAGTAGATAGATTACGTACTAGAAAAAAACGCATTCAGCTAAATTAAGTAGTTTTTTAATATACAGGCGATTCAGGTTTGGGTGCGCAGATTTCGCGTGATGGTACATTCAGATATGGTAAATAAAGTCCAATAACAAATTTCTCTCTCTGAAAGTCAAGTAAGATAATTTAATATAATTTACACCAGCACAGTCTGGCAACAGAATAAGCTGAAGCAAATTGTTTTGTTTACTACGAAACTCCAAACCAACCAGTCTTGTAACATTGGTTTCGTCATGTGTCTGTGGTAGATGGTATCGTTTCAAGCTTTCCGAGCAGTATTCTTCAGTCCCGAACAGCTAATTTTTGTTGTTAACATTTCTGACCTTCCGCTTTGCGGGCCTGCCAGCCTATGTACCCTAATTTATTCCAATATATGCCCTGGAATCTAATTATTGGGTGTAATTTGTGGCTAAACAACTAATTTTTAGCAATAAATGGAATACAAACATGAATAGCTCATCTCTGAAAACTCCACGTATCTATGTAAAAAAAACACGATAAAGGAGTGATGACATATTGGCAACCAAAAATTTGACAAATTGTATTTCTTATTTATAGATCATGCACAACAGAGGAAAGTGGTATAGGAAGCTATTCAGTTTAGTGTCAAAATATCATTTAAGTGTGCACGATCATAGGTACATTTAAACCTTGTGAAGCTGATAAATGGGCACTCAAGACTTTTATGCATTTTCAAATAAAATGGGATATTATTATGGAAATGTGTCTAAGGAGTGTACAGTTTGGTTTTTTCTAATAGAAAATAGTAAAATAGCCTGTAGATTCCATGTTAAGGCAACACTGGCGTGATATTTTAGCCTGTTTGGTCAAAAAACTATCGACTTTAAATTTTTATTGAAAAAAATGCACCATATCTTTAAGAATATATCTGCGCAGTTTCAATCCCCTAGCGGCGGGGAAATATATATTCTGGAGGCCATTGTTAAAGCGGTGCATCTATGACTCTGCCTATGCCTATTTCGTGGAGGCGTGGAATAAGCTGTTTTTAAACAGAGCGCTAAGTGTTCTGATATGTTTAGCAACCATGCAGACTTGGAGTGTGTCTGTGTAGAGTGGAAGGTGAGGCGTCTTGACAGTAAAAACTATCTGCACGGGTCTTGTGATGACCTTGAAATAAAACCACACCTCCCTTCGTTAGTTACAGCGGCTGATAGCAAACCACGGAGTCGTCGAGCCCAGCCTACTGTGGACTTGGCTATCGTATGCGCGAACACGTGCATGGCAGTGATTAGTATAAAAAACATTCACCTGTTTGTCCTACTCTGTTGCTAGATTGCGCAGATATATTCAACTATGTCCAATTATCTCCTTGATAGATGGATTTGTTACTTGACTTTCTTGGCTCATATTGAAATCTACTTTCACGCGAAATATACGCACTTAACATCCTATAGGTTTCAAATTTTATGTGACAGGCATTTTTGTGAGATTTTGTTGAAGTTTACCATTTATTCTTGTATGAAGAGTACTTCAGAGAATATTAGCAGAAAGTTCAAGATAGCACATTATTGGTCATGTAATTAATTATGTATGTATATATTTTCTGCGAATGGGTATTACCCGGTGGCAGAGTTAAATGTACAAATTAAGGTTACAAACAGAGTGCACAAACAATAGTAATACACTCATAATACAATAAAGAACAATAATAAAAATATAGATGAAATGCACTAAATACTAATTAACACTCATTAATTAATTATCCTGTCAGTATAACCAATTTAAATTTAGCATTAGTATTCACCATCAGTTCAATAAATGTCAAAAATACACGTGCGTAAACTTTATAGTAAATTACACAGCATTTACTTGATTTACGATATTTTTCGAAAATTTCTTCACAGATAAAGGACATCCCTGAAAGACTGCTACAGGTAATTCATTCCATTCCTCAATGGTTCTATTGACAAAGGAGAACTTTCCTACGTCGGTTCTGTGCCTTCTACCTTTAATTTTATACAAATGATCCTTTCTTCCGTAATATGTAGGGTTGTCCAATCTTTCACTAATACCCCCCCCCCCCCCCCCATGCATTTGAACCACGATATGCTTGAAATAATGCGCATAACCTCTGCCTCTTACGCCGGACTTTTAGAGGCTCCCATTCAGTCTCCTCCCCTTTTTTAGGCCCAAAAGATTTACCTCGTTTTATAAATTTTATAGCCCTTCTCTGTATTCTTTCTAGCGAATCAATTTGACTAAGTCTATATGGGTCCCAACATACTGCTCCATATTCCATAATCGGCCGCACCAAAGATTTGTAGGCAATTTCCCTGGACCTTCCACTCCCCTATATTTGCTTCAAAATACGCATTTTTTAAAAAACTAAGAAGGCTTTATAATATTATATATAAATAATGTTCATGAATATGTTCATGAACATATTCCTGTTGCTTTCTTGTAAGACGCTGAACTTAACCTATGGTATTTATCCAACTGTTTATACATACAGAAAGAGACAAGAACATTGAAAAATGATAATTACATATATATAGAAAGCGAGTTCAAAATACATTGTGAAAAACATTCGTTAAAACCTTTGCCAATTAAGGAGAACTAAAATTTCTTGTATATAAAATATGAAGGAAGAATGACTATCTCCGTAGCTTAACACGTACATAAGTAAACCGGCGCGGCAGTTCAATTTACCCGTGTTGTGGCTCGCAATAAAAACGTACCAGTGAACATGCCAAGAATGAAAACACAAACCTCTGTAAACCCCCAGAAGTCTACAGTTGTGAATGAAATATGTGCCAGGTCTTAGCTTGCGTTTACAAGAGAAGAACGCCAAGCGAAGAGGTATGCTTGTGACAGAGAACAAAAATTATAATCTCCTAAACCTAGGGCTTTTATTTACAAGATATAAGGGAAGATATAACGTCTAACCTGGAACTGGAATCTGGAGTTTTCTCATAATTGAAGAGATTCAGTTTTTTTTCACGACCAAGCATTTTGACTTTCCTACAGCCTACCTATAGAAGGCAGAGAAAGTATTGCATAGCATCAAAAGATTCTATATCAAGATTTTATTGGATATTCCGAAGACATTTTTTAAAAATATTCACGTGTGTATGTCTGTGCGTGTGTACATTTGTGTGTTATTGAATAAAAATAAAGAAGTTGGATAAATAATGAATTATTCCAAGGATGCAACAAGGATATTTAAAAGAAAATTCATGCACCCACCCTTCCATCTCATACTATACTACTAATATGATGAAAATCATATTTCCTCAAAGGGACTACCCAACATTTTTATAAAACCTTAAGAGACCTAACTTATTCTTAGCTCATATGGAGCACCAATGAAGGGCAAAATTTGCAATAGGCTATAAATTTTGTAATATCTACTGATTTTAAGTGATTGTGTTTTTAATGTCAGATCAGTTTATTAATAAGGTGTTCAGAGACATAACGAAGAAAATAATGTTGGGAATATATAGGGTGTCCAAAAATATTTGAGTCGATATCCCATTTTTCTCTGGTGAAATATAACAAGCAATAGTGGCCAAACTTGGAGAGTAAAGCCTTCTATAAACTAGAACCAAGTCTCTACACAAATAAACAGACTGTCCAAACATTCTATAGGATCTTTGAGGTAATCACTAACCTTTTCCTAAAAGTTACGGTATATTGAAATTTTTCAATCAGAGAAGAAAAATATTTATCTCCTGCACAAAATCTTTTGTCATTTTTTGGCTAGAAAAAATGTCCTCTATAACACATCATAGAAAATCATGAAATGCACTTACTCTACTGTGACAAGCTGCTAATATAAATTAATGGAAATTATCGCAACAATTAAGACTGAACATTTAACCTTACGCTTTTAAACAATTTCGTCACAAGTAATATCACTCAGATGAAATATACCTTTGAGCACAAAAGTTGTATTTGTTATTTCAAATTTTTAAAATGTCATCAGATAATAGTACAGCACAGTACTTTACAAGGATAAAGACCAATGGAAAAAGGCACACAAGCACAGTGGGTTATTTGTTATGATTTTTAATAAAAGAAAAATGTACCAGCAGTTTTGCCCGTGTCTGGTTATCCTGAAGTTACCATAGCAAATATTCGACATAACAGAGACCACATGTATAACTTAAATGTTCTGTCAAAAACTTAATTTTGACTGAACTTTTATAAAATTTTCAGGTAACTATGAAATTTAAGATGGACATTGTGTAATTTGATAAAGAAATATCTCATGTTTTACCACCTGATGAGTTACATTCACATGGCTCCCTCTCCTCACTCTACAATAACCTATTCTCACCTATTCTTCAAACTACGTAGGTTATATTAATAGAGATAAACTTATATATAACTGGCTTGTTTACTTTTTTCCTCGTGGGTAAAATGCGAATAAGGAAACCTAGTAGGTTTAAGTATTAGTCAAATGTTTTAAGATTCCCTCAGCGATGGCTTAGGAATTCTATTCTGTGAATGAATAGGAGAGAAGAAAACTTCTTGTTTGAGAACTGTGCATTTTTTTGCTAAAGAAATTGTGTGGAAATTTACATTTTGCATTTTATATGGTAACACTGTCTATGACTTACGGTTTACCATTCATACCAAAATCCTTCAGACTGAGGACATCTTCAGGTTATTTTAAAGATTTTCAAGATATGCAGTTTTTTAAACATCTTTAACATTAGCATTGTAATCAAAGTGGTTAGACCTGTTTTAATAAAAACAAATTTTCCAAAAAAAATTTCACGGGAAAGGTAGTTTTGGGATCCTCATGAAGAATTTAAATTACCTATTGGAAAAGGGAAAATTAAAAGGATAAACTTTTATTTTCATTTCAACCCTTTTAATCTAAAAGTTCCATGGCCCGTATGTAGAGGCAATTTCTCTTTCCCAATGCCCAATAATTCAGCAGTGTTTTCTTGAAAGTCTTGATATCTTAGAGGATATCTTAAATGCCAAGTTTGGTGTTTAACCAACTTTTCTTTTTGAGTGAAGCTGCTCGTGAAAACACAGACCATTTTCTAAACAGGCTTTTTCCTGGGAACCTCAAAACTTTATTAATTGAAATCTCCTAATTGAATATTGAGATGGAATGGAATGCTTTTTCTAGCTATTATGTACGTGGTATAGAAAATAAAAGTTTGGCTTCCTTTATCTGATACTCTTCAGTTAAATCAGTTGTTTGAAGTTTCAGACTGTTATAAGGTATTTCGGGGTGCACAGTATTTCCCAGTATTTGCTGCAGACTTTTGAAATGTTATATTTACTCTTTTGTTTCACAGCGACCTACACAAGGAGTATTCGAAATATATACTTGGGCACACGTAGCTTTAAATACCCGACTACCAAATTCTGTCTTGTTTGCTATTTTACTTCATGATCTATAAGAAAAGATTTATTGAGCGAATAAAATACAAAGAGTTAAAGAAAGAAATCTATCAAGATAAACTAAAGGATAGATTTAAAGCAACGCCAATAGCAAATGAAAGCTGTTGAATTAAAATTGCAACCTTTTAAAAAGATAGTTTTAGAAACCAGTGAAGAAGTATGTGGTAAGAAGAAAGAATGGTGCGATGAGCGGGTGAAAACAGCAGTAAAAGAGAAGGAAGCATAGAAACGCTTATTACAAACAGGAATGCAGTTGGCATTGGAGGATTATAAAATTAAAAGAAAAGAAGCAAAGCGAATAGTAATCGAAGCTAAGAAAAAGAACTGGGAAAAGTTTGGTAATGTAATAGAAGAAAGCTTCCATGACGATGAGAAAAATGTTGGACCACAGTTAAACAATTAAGGCGGAAAATAGGGAAGAGGGTCATACGTGTGTAAAAGGAAAATGGGGAGTTGCAAACCAATACTGATAAGATATTCGAAGTCTGGAGAGACCACTGTGTAGACAAATTTAAGAAAACAAGGGAATTGGAAGTGAAAGTTATAAATATAGAACGGAAACAAGACTTGGAAGAAACAGATGAAACAGCTCTCAAGCTTCCACGGCCATCGTTTAAAATATCTTGGCTATCCGGTTGTTGCCGCATCAAATTGTAAAATACCACCTTGCCTGTGATAACGACCACGACAAGAAGGTCGAAACGTCGGTATTTTACAATTTGACGCGGCAACAACCGGATAGCCAAGATATTTTATGTAGGAATGACAGAATGGAAATTGAAAAATGGAAAAGCTGAGGGCCCAGACGGAATTTTCCCAGAATTAATCAAGGCAGGAGGATAGACCTTAATAAAACAGATAAGAGAATCATTTAGAGCAGTGTGGGAAGAGGGAAAAAATGCCTAAGGATTGGCAGAGGATATACAAGAAGGGCGAATCCTCTAACTGTGAAAACTATAGGATAATATGTCTGTCCTCAACCATCTTCAAGGTCTTCAGAAGGATACTGCAAAGCAGATTCAGTAGACAAATTGAAGACGAATTAGGGGAAGAACAGGCTGCCTTCAGACCTGGAAGACAAACCCAGGATTGGATATATTCGTTAAGAGCACTAAGTGAAAAAATGGCATCAAGAGGCAGTATCTTCAACCTGGTTTTCCTAGATCTGAAAGCAGCTTTTGATAGGGTGCCTAGAGTGGAGATTTGGAACACAAACTAGAAAAAAGAGGGATAAGTGAAAAGATACTAAGACTGATTAATTCACCACATGAGAAAGTAGTTTCTGGAAGCAAGGCCAGAAGGAGGAAGACAGAGAGGCCGTCCTAGAGTCACATATGAGGATTGTATAGAGGAATTGGGGAAGAAAGTCAGCAAAAATATGATGGAATGAAAGAGAATGGCAAAAGGTAGGAAAACATGAAGTAATCAGGGGAAGTTAAAGAAGGAAAAGAAATTTTTATTTTTTAAAGGTTGTTTCACGTTGCTTATCTTCTTGGTTGTATAGCGATGGTTCGTCTAGTTTCGTTGCTTTACTGAGGATAGTGTAAACCAGATAGGTGATCTAAGTTGCATAGTCGCCTTCCTATACTGTATATTGCAATTGTTATTGTTACTGAATTTAAGCGGGATGTGGTTTTGCGATTGTGAAGCTGTTCCCTGTTATTTCAGTGTACATAAAATGACGACGGTGCTGGACTAACGACATTGGCTTTGTAAATAACTTCTTATATACCTTGATAGATGGTCTTACCTGCGTAGTTGCCTTCTTGTTCCATCTGCTTTAGTTCTATTTCTTTGTTCTATAGATGTAGCGTTGCATCGCGATATTGAATAGACATGCGGTCGCAAATGTGAAAAGCTACGAAACCGCCCCAGCAGTAATTGAACATACAACCTCTTGATTGCGAACTGCAGATACCATATCGCTTGAGGTGCGTCGCTCAGTCTGTTTACTTATGTGTGTAGAATACAATTGGTAACATATGATTCACAGGGAGTTAAAGAATAAGCTAACACAATTTTGCATATAATTTTCAGAATAAGTTCAGCAATTTTCTTTTCGGAATTCCACCGCTCACTTGAAACCATCACAGTGTTAGTGTTACGTTTATAGAGTCCTACCGTTATCCAGTAATTATTTATAGTACGTTATTATGCATCTATTACTATTATTAAACATTATCATTATTATTTTGGGGGTTTTTGAAATACGCCAGTGTAAGAAAAGCTTCAGTTGGCTGTTTTTATACAATCTCACTAAAAAGGAAAAAATAAATTTGCGTACCCCTACGGAAGACTGTCAAACAGTCTACCTTAACAGCCCTTTACACTCCCTTGGAGATGAATGTAGGAGTATCTAATACGCTAAACTGTCCGTGTACATTTACCCAATGGGGCACTTTCCCATGTCTCAAGCTTTATCATCGAAATGAGGTACAAACCAGTATACTCTGTTTATCAAGAGATTAGAGGAGATATAAACAAAGCACCGGTTTGTATCACTCCGCGGCCACGTGCTTTCATATGACGCAACACAGTTACCCACCGCTACGCGTAGGTATAATACTTTACACTACTAAAAGGATATATTTACTTGATCCAAATAACATGTAGCATATGGAAATTAACTGCTACTTACGTCTTCTCTGTCCACAATAACACATTTTCATTTCCTGCTCACAATCTCGAAATCAATCTCCAGAAGCAGCTTGTGGCGGAAGTTCGTTTTAAATCTGGAAGGTCGGGATCAGAGTTAACTGCCAACAACACTTTGCTTAAGGCGGAGGTTCATTGTTAACAAAGAACTGGTGAACCTTTCGACGGATTGCAGGTCTCGCACTCACAAATTCGTTGCAAACTACATCCACCATTTATCTGGCACGTGGTCGCTTTTTGCCGGGATCTTCACCAACTCTTTGCGCGTACTGTAAATACTTGCAACTGACACACCGGTAAACTCGGATGTTAATTTCATCACGTCTTCGATAGCAAGTTCGGGATATTTCTTGCAGAACTTGTTAAATACGTTCAATATTGTTGTCTTTTCAGCACTTCAAAACGGTTTTCCGCGCTTATGTTTTACAACACTCACTTGTTCCGCCATGTTACTTTCATACTGAATAATGCGCGCGCAGAATGAATTAGACTGGTTACAGATTCACTTAACTGCGTATTCTTACACTTTAACTATGCTTAGTACACGCTTTAGCAAACATTAAGTGACATTTCAGACCTCAGTAACAGTATTTCTTCAAGGGACTATTTGCACGGCGAAAGCGTCAAGAGGGCGCGCTGTGGTCAAAACGCACGTGGCTTTGTTTACGTCTCCTATAATCTCTAGATGAACAGAGCATAGGTAAAATTTAAATAATACATAAAAGCACAAAAAATAAATAAATAAGGAAAAATCATCCATTGACGTTAGGTCAACGTCGTCCATCCATCTTCGTAAGCGAGGGTGCAGGACGACGCTGTTAATGTATTAGCTGTAACAGGAAATTCAATATCCTGCTTGGGTGAAAATTCACCTTAGGGAAATTTGATATCTCTGTTCTGAAGTAACAAACATGTTTACAGTGTTGGCCATCCTGGTATGTTTACAAATTTATCCGTTGTTGGAACACCTGTGTCAGTTGTTCCATTATTGCTGCACAGATAACATCTGGGTGAAAAATCACCCATGTTACCTTCAGTGTGAGTTTTTGTTTGTATTACTGTGTATTGTCCTTTTGAGAAAACAATATATTTCGTTGTTAGATTTGTGAGTATGGAGTACATTATTGTTGATGGGAAGAAGTATACAGACGGTGAGTTACGAAAACTTATTTATGATGTTATTAATAATGATGATGAGCCGTCGGATGAAGAAGGAAGTGACCAAGAAGATATCTGTGAACAGGATGATTTTGAAGATGATGTTATTAACTGAAGTGACAGTGATAACGATTTTACTCCAGCAAATAACAGGGATGAGTTTGAAAATGGAACTGAGGAAATGTAACTGCCAAAAAGACGTACAACAGAAAAGACAATGATCCTTTCACAAATATCCGACACTTCTGGAACAGGTTTTCGCACACTGCAAAGAGTCCTACAAACCATCAGTTGAATGCACTATTGATTAGCAGCTTTTGGGATTCAGGGTTTGATGTAAATTCCGGATGTATATTCCCAATAAACCGGAAAAGTACGGTCTGAAACTTGTGTTCATGTGTGACTCCCGTTCTAAATATTTGCTCACAGGAACTTGCTGAAAGAAGTAGCGAAACCAATTTACGGCACCAATTCAAACATAACCGTTGCTGGTTTGGTTCTTCTGAAGGAGATGTTGAACCATGGTACAACTATGATTGGAACAGTACGAAGAAACGAACAAGAAATACCAAAAGAAGCTCTTCAGACAAAGCTACGACCAGCATCTACAACAATGTTTCTCTTTGACTCTAATACAAATCAGCAACTAGTAATCCTTTTCGCCAAAGAAGGGGAAAATTGTCTTAGTAGCTTTAACCATGCACTATATGCCAGCTATTTCCCAAGTTACAAAAAAAACCAGAAACCACTGAATTTTACAATGAAACGAAAGGATTCGACCGATTTCACCAATTGTGCAAGAATTATTCGCGCAGCAGACGTACACGACGCTGACCTATGACTGTATTTTATGGGTTACTGAATGCAAGTGGAATTAATGCATATGTAATATGGCAATATGTATGTGCAGCTCAAGGAGTGCAGTTTCTTCACACTCTTGACTTAATTTAGCAACAAAATGTATGCAACAGAGACCATCAGGAATCTTCCAAGTGATCTACGAATGAATATAGAATCTCTACTGAAGAAAAATAATTCTTTACCAGTTAATTCGCCAATAGAAGACAAATCGCCTGCACCGGGTCCAAGACAAGGGTGATGCAAATTATGCAAAAAGAGCGACAGAAAGTATGCAGTGAAGTTCAGTATCTGTAAGAATTTCATCTGTAGTGACCATAGGGAAGTTATTTTCAAAAATAATTGCAGGTCATAAATAACTGATTGGTATTTAAATGTCAGCAAAACAACAATTACTTTGCCAACTATTGTTATTATTTATTATTTCTTACACCTTGTAGCATCGTGTTTATACATTACATGAATAATTATGTGTATTTTGAGTTAATGAAAGATTAAACCTAGTAACAACTTCATTATTTGCAATTTTACAATAATAATTTTGAGCTGAGTGAAAATTCACCCATGATAGAATTAGTGTGTATGAAAAAGATATTACCACTTAAGGGTTTTAATGAAGTCTGTCGTATGAAATCCATGATTTACTCTGTCACTTATACTTCCAGACACATAAAAACACCCGTTCACGAGGCACGACTCGAATCCGTGACTCTCTGCAGGGCGGAGCATCAAATATATAGGCTCTGGTGACCACAAATGGGTTGAGTGTACAATATTGTTCAAAAGGTGCCAGAATTGTTTGGATTCAGAGAGGGCTGAATTTAAGGTTAACATATTACTACTTCGCATCAATACATTATCTAGGGTCGAAGTGGCCGGTCCGCCACTGCTACACATAGGAACAGTATAGCAGTACAGCGGAATTGGCGGACTGCTAGTCGAATCATTCCCGATAAATAGAGTATATATTATAGTTGGCCCCAAAACAAAAGTATTTGTATATTATTTTCTATTTTTAGATGATCAAAGAAATGACTATTTCGGTGGAGGACTCATAGGATGGTAGCGGAAGAACCCTCGGTCGGAATGATTGAGGAACTTGTTAGAACATTCCAGTAGGTTAAATTTTAATTAAATAATTTAATCTTTTTTCTCCCATACCTACGTACAGTTATGTATACTTATTGAAATAAAATGTAAAGGGCTTTTGTTTTCATTCACTGAAAATTACAGTAACTATTTTATCTTGCGACAAAACGTCAAATCACGAACCCACTTCTGACACTACTAATAACAAATAGGCAATTGGATGAATCGCACTTTTGACACGTGTGACAAAAGTGACAAAAGTGACAAAATCCAAGCCAATTACTTCTCTATCACTATTTTCTTCCAAAATGTTTGCACCAATATACAGTTCTTTTTTTACTGAAGTTAACACAGTCTAGTCTTTCGTGAGATTACAACTCACTACTTTTTCCTATCGACTCATGTTTATAACCGTAACTCTAACTCGTTGCTTAGTCTTCTTTCAGAAAGGGGATGACGTAACACGGTCCTTTCTGGAACTCCTACAAACACGACAGCCACCGGATGCCTCTCGAATGTTCCAGCAATCCTTTCTTAAACGATGTGTTCCTTTTTGTTAGTCACGTATACACAAATAGTCGAGCAATGCAGCCTGAGCTGAAGCGCCTTTATTTACTCGCCTACCTGATATTTAGTGTGAAGTATCTTAGCCCCGACCATCCCTTGTTATACGCCGTGCTTGACGTCACAGTATTCTGTGGAGAAATAATGTCTTTTTTCTACTCTATGGCATTCACAACTGTAACAACAGTCAAGGCCTTCTTCATAAACGTGAAAGTATAAGGTTCTTTATAACCCCAATGTCAGTCGGAACGGTTTGGGCTCTTCATTGTTAAAATAATCAAAACTGCTTGTTTTTTTTTTTTTTTTTTTTTTTTTGCTTTTAAACTAGCCTATATATGAACAAAAAACAGTACAAACACACACTCACATTTTCTCTTTATAATATTAGCATACATTATATATACACGTTTAATTCCGAGCTTTTAATGCAACATAGAACTGCAGCCCTTCTTTGTAGCAAGTTCCTACCCTAAACTACACGCCCTGTATATAAGAGATTTATAGACCTCATAGGAGCAAGCCTTTATACGCGTCGGAGGTCGGTATGTGCTGCAACAGAATTTCAAGGAAACCATTATAAAACCCTCTCACGTGTTTTTGGCAATAGTTTACGGAGTCAAAGCGATTTCGCTAACAATGCTGAATTGAGCAATATTTCTTTATGGTTCCTTTTGGTTGATAAACGACTTTCTTTCAATTCCTCCATCCAATAACCCTTTGTTCGTTGCTTTTACCAACAGAGTTTGTCTATAAAGCTACATTTTATTTTTACCTCTTTGGCGCTTGTATTAAACATCACAATTTTATTTTAGGCTTCCAAAGGTTTCTAACACAATTCTAGCATGTTTTCATTAAAGCAAAAGTTTAGATTTGAAACAGCAAAAATGTATTGTAGTCACTTGAGTTGTTCTTCCCCTGACCAAAGTGTTATTTATTACAATTCTCTTGATCTAGTTCATGTTAATCGAAATAAGCGTTTATAGAAATTGTTTCCTTTGTAGGGTAAGGCTATACAGCACGCTTCAAACAATAGTCAACTGTTATAGGAATTGTCGCAATATAAAGTTCTCTTTGCATGACCGAGGGATGAAAAGTGAATTACGACTTCCATTTGAGAACGTCTATAACAATTGTAAAATTGTGACAAATAAGAATTATTACATACGAAATGCTTCACTTGACAATAAAGAGCATTTAACATGAATTATGTATTCTAAACATATTTCTGTATAGTACAATTTGGTCTATCTCTTACGGTTTACCAGTTATGCAAAAGTTCTGACTAAAGAGGACTACATGGACTATAGTCAGAATTCAAAATGTACGTTTCATTTGTCGTAAAAATCTCTTAAACATATGATATTTTAATCAAAATCGTTATTTTGGAGAAAATCAACATTTCCCAAAAATGTTCCCTGTAAAGTATTTCGTTGTTGAGCTATGCTGTACACACACACACACACACGCACGCACGCACGCACGCACGCACACACACACACACACACACACACACACACACACACACACAAAGTGAAAATGAATAACCATGTTCCATTTGACAAAAGTTTGTTCTCCAAACACAAGTGATGCGGAGTATCTCCGAAATGGTTCACTCTACAAAAATAAATATAGGTACCTACATAAATCGTATGCTTTAGCGAAATCCACATTTTGTGTAGTAAGATCTTGTCTATATCTTAGTTTACGAGTTATTCAAAAGTCATCCAGAGTAAAGAGGACTACACAGGCAATAGCCAGGAAGTTCAGTATATATATTTCACTTGTCATAAAAATAGCTCAATCTTATGGCATGTTAATCAAAATCGTCAGAGGCATTTTCAAAAAAATCAAAATTTTCGTAAAATTTTTCATGTAAAGGTTAGTTTAGGGTGGAGCAATTTTCTTCAAAATCTTTGTCGCATCCTTGAAAGACATTAAAATTTTTCTGGAAATGCTGTTTTCGTATTCAGGAGCCTCGAAACATATTTCCGGTGAAATATCGACATGGGATTTGTGGTTGGAACACAATACTTCCTCTACTTTACTATATGTAGTAGAGAAAGTAAACAATAACATTGAAGTCTTTAAAATACTTTCATTAGAGTGTTGAAAACTATCTGCCACAGCTAAATAAAGTGCTCATTCAATTTAATGTTCAGATTTGAAGCTTAAATACTTCAGCATTTAATTTAGTACAAACACCTCACTTATTAGTTATTTTATGTTCTATATTAAGTGTTAGTCCAGTCCTTTGAAAATGTATGAAGCAGCAAGAAAAGCTGCAATGAACCCAGCACATATAAAACATACTTTTAATGATGTAGACACAACATATTCTGGACATCGATATTGGACTTTCACTTGTTTCCTCCCCGCGGATATGACACTAACACATTACGGTGATGAATGTGCTGATTAAATGTCGTGTAACGATGTTTAATATGTTGATGTTGATGCGAGAAGAACCTAGAAGTGCTATCTAGCTTTTATTAACCTACGTTGGAATGCAAGTCTTTACGAAGTTTTATTACTCGCTGCCTAGCATCAGTCTGAGAGGCATAAGATTCTATTACTGTTGTCACAGGGAGTAGTACATATCTATTTTATAGATGAAACAATCAATAGTACTTTAATGAAGGTTCTGAACATTTTATTAACACTTAAAAATCATTATACTTCTCGTGAAACGCTTTCACAATTTCTCGCTAAATATGGCGTACTTCTTTGCCAACAAACAAAATGGCTAAATTCAGCCAATGATAGTGAAAAATCCAGGTTCTTTTCTAACCTCGCCGCACTCGATTGATCTCAATCAATTATTGACGATATAGCTCATCTTTTTGAATATCACAATTAATTATTCACTTTTCGATGTACGAGTATAATTTCTTGTTATAAGTCGATCAAAATCACTTCTTTCTCCTTCGTTGTATCAGACAAGAACAGAAGAAGTCAGCCTATGCTGCCTATAATTTAACATGGTTATTTCAGGGGGCTGGGCTTTCTGTTGACCCTGTATTTACAATTTGAATCATTTCAGAAGTTGCACAGAAATACTGCCTCACCTTTTAGAGGTAAGATTCTTGTAGTATTCAGAGGAATACTATGCAATATTATTTATGTGACTTACTATAGCGTGAGCTGCGACAGGAAATATAAATTTCTTGTGCACAAATATTGCTGACATTCATAACTGAAACCATATGCCAGAGTGGTGTTTCAGAAAAAGTACGGATAAAAAGGGGGTGGTCATTTTAAATTCGTTACTATAGGTTTCTGAGAGTCGTCTTTCTGTAGCATATGCTCCAGAAGCTTTCTGATATGTGGCTTTAGTTGCTCAAGTCCTTTTCCGCAGTAATTCATTCAACTTTCCGCCGATCCTCGTAGCCGTGGTCGCTAGAGCACGCGCCGCGCCGATGATCGCGCCTTCGAGTCCCACCTCGGGCATGGGTGTTTATGTGTTTGTGCATATTTGGAAGTATGTGTGTGTGAATTTAATAAAAATACAATAACTAGTTGACTGAAGAAACTACCTGTGTTACCCGTACATTAGATGGGTTGAATATCTATCAGACGTTACCTCATATCGATCGTTGCCTAGTGGTGTGAGGTAGCTATCTTCGTGCGTCCTTTGAGACACGTAGCCGCCGTGACACTATGTTTAAAACTGGGATATACCGCGCAATTTGCCCCTATAGAGAGCTTCATTAGAGCAGCTCCCTTAAAATGTCATATTCCCCTTAATCAACATTTTTAACTTGCAACTAGAGTTGCGCGCTAACAAAACTACGGTTCCGTAGTTTCGATACAGTGCGACTACGGGTAGTATTGATAGGAAAATATACTACAAAATACAAGGAATTACGAAATTTAATAATTAATTCAAACCTGATATTCACAGAAATACTGATTAGAGCTTGGTCACTGATCAAAATAAAAATGTACTTTTAGGTCCAATATAATATTACTCTTAATCACTACCAATGTCTTCGATCTGAGCTGCAGTATATTTAGAGAAGCTTCCAAATGCTTTTGAAAACACTAATGTCCCACAGTTTAAGCGGTCCTTAGTTCCGAAACGGTTCAAAGTTCAATGATTCCGATTTCTAGTGGAATCCAGTAAAACATGATCAAAAATGTAAACACGATAAGTGTACCGATCCTAATAAAGTTGGTGTACAGATAATGCAGGTAGGTTCTTAACTGACCAACGTTATTAGGATGTGGTGATAGTCTACGGTAGCCTCCGGTAGTTTAATAACTACGTGTAACCCGTAGTTGTCTTCATATTTATACCTCTTTGGGAATTATCTTCATACTGACTAATAATACCTTAATGGTTTACAATAATAAAATCAAAATTGAAGGCCTGATACTTTACAGTGGCGTCCTCCGTTTACATATTTAGTAATGTAAGGGATATGTGGAATATTAACCTAACTTACCACCAGGCACATGGAGACATTACTAATATTCTCAATTTACTACAGCACACCCAGCAATTATCTGCAACGTAAACTAAACAAGAAACTTCATTTAAAAGTGTGATAATGTACCTTTATTATTTAAAATGGTATGAATCCCTACCAATTTATTAACCTCTTGGTAAAACCTGCAAATTAATTACCTACCTGTCTCGGATTTTTATGTACGGCTTAAGGATATTATTCAGAGCACAAAACTGCTCTCGGATTTGTGTTGTACTTCGAATGTTTCCACTGTGGGGAGTTTTTTTCTTAATCATTTTTCCTTTATCCAGCTTAATGTTTCGGACAAAAACATGACATACCGAAGGCCGGGGGGGGGGGGGGGGGGGGCGGGGGGGGGGGGACGAAACAGTTCATGTGGATATCAACCATGCAATATACTCTTTTGTGGATATCTGGACTTCATCCACTGCATCACAATTTGTTCAGAGGTGCTATCTATACAATTATCATTTATAAATAATACTCCTAAAAGGCACGTCATATTACTTTGAAATAATAAAAAGGCATTGTGGAAGGACCTATCTGCTTGTTCCAATGCATTTTACTTTCTCCACTACGTATAGCATTGTATTTCACCAAAAGATCTCATATCTAGATTTTACTGGAAAATACATATTTTAAGCCTCCAAAAATCCCCTCAAAAACGGGGAGAAGACGTACAAAGAAAAAAGTATGTGGGAATGCCTATGAGCAGCGTAACTCAAAAATGAAAAAAGGATTAAATACCAAACTTAGTATTTCTATTCAGCACCTTCCAAGGATGTGACGTGAAAATATTCAAGAAAATCCTCTCGCATTAGCCTACATGGAAGCTTTTTCGAAAATTTTCTCAAAAGTAACTAGGGATTTTGATTAAAATGCCATATATTTAAAATATTTTTATGACAAGTGAAACTGGAAAAGGTAACAAATGGAAAAATGCTAGGAGTACTTTACAAATATTGGGATCCCATTAATACAACAGTTTATGTCAAGCACAACTGTTTATAAAATGAAGCAATTCTGAGGTATTCCTTGTTATTTATTTGAATTTTGCAACATTTATACTTCTCTTAAACAGGAATGCCTTATTCGTTTGTTTAATCTTTTGGCTCTGCAATGAGAATGGAAAAATACGAACAAAATTATTACGTCCAAATGACGAACATACAAGTCAAACATTGTAATTGCCTCACCATCCGTTTTACAAACCTTTCTAACGTTAGCTTGCTATTACCAAGGATACCTTCATTGCTTTATATGCTACTGGGAAGATGTATTTCTGCTAATGACACTACAATTAGGTTGCAATATGAGTTATTGCACACAGCGCCATGGCCAAGCCCTTCGATTTGCGACAACAAAAGCGCTGGTGTTAGCGATGCCATGATGAAGATAGAGAAAGACAGGGCATATGAACAAATTGAAGGAGACGTTAACGTGATAAAAACGAGCAGACGAGACGCGAGGTGCAGCACAATGGAATGGATATGGAAGAGAAGGAAAGAAAAATCGAAGTGATGGCGACTCAGACAAAAGAAAACTGGTGGAGAAAAATAAAGAGGACAGAAAATCTTGGGGGGAGCTAATGAAGTGTGGATGTCTCTTGTTTTTAGCTCACTCTGGGCTCAACTGGAAGAACCTTTGCGCTTACAGAAATTCTATCAAAACCATCTTTAGATTAGATACTTCAGAGAAGAGAGGATGTCTGTTTCGAAACATCCTATTTCTTGAACTATTGCAACCACATAGTGGAATTACAACTCTTGAAGTAATGGACACTTCTCGGAGAATCTGATTGACGCCAACATTATAAAAATTTGTATATATGTATGTGTAGTAACCTCAAAAATTTTTCACACAATTTAGATAATTATTTCATCATTGAAGACCCCATTGTTTTCTGATGGATATGGAACTATCAACTATTCTCTAATTTAAATCTATCAGAGGGCATTCAAAAAGCATTCGGTAAAACTCCATAAATGGGGAAGACAGAGCTTACAAAGTGATTATCGATTCTCCTTTTAACGGAACGACTCGTATGTTCGTATCTTAATTTCATGTTTCAAATTCTGCAAACATCTATGGGATAAAATGTGTCCAGAACTCTGAATAAACTTTATTTTAATTCTATAGATGGATGTATTGAAGTATATAGATGCCAAAACGTTCTAACAAGCACTGCTGTGTAAGAACTGCTGGTGTAATGGTTATATTCTTGATAAGTACAAGTTTGTAGCATACATAAGGACTCGCAAATACTTCACTAAGCTACCTTCTAATGTCCCTGAAATCTGACTTTCATGTTAGGACATACCGGTGATCTCCATTAAAACTTAATCAACAGGAAAGCTTTGTATTTAAGGGAGGTATTTGAATACCAGTAAAAGGGATGATTCCTAATGGGGGTCAAGACTGACCACTTCTGTCGCTATTGGATACTATATATTTAAGTGATCACTTTGAAATTGTTTATGTTGAATTAGCTGGTTTAGAAGTACTCTGAAACGTAATTGTGGGTGTATTAAACTCAACTCAAAAAGTATCATAATAATATCCAATATCCGGCCTACTTCCTTCTCCAATCCGCTGCAATATTGGTTCAATTCTGAGAACCATCCATCATTCCATGCAGGAAACAAGGTTCAGTATTGTGACTTTTGGTGGGTTGAAAAGTAGAGAAGACAGATGTAGTCGAGATAAAGAAACACTTTTATTTCCGTAAACTGTAACTATACACTCGTTGCAACAGCAAGAAAGTCTTTTCCGATTCACTCACAGCACGGCTCCAAATTCGTCACAAAACTGTCCCTTCTCCGTCGGCACGACTACTCAACGCTTCGCATACGTCTGTCCTTTCCGTCGGCACGACTACTCAACGCTTCACATACGTCTGTCCTTTCCGTCGGCACGACTACTCAACGCTTCACAAACGTCTGAACTTTCCGTCGGCACGACTACTCAACGCTTCACTTACGTCTGACCTCTACGTCGGCACGACTACTCAACGCTTCGCATACGTCTGTCCTTTCCGTCGGCACGACTACTCAACGCTTCACATCGTCTGACTTACTCTTCTGTCGCACTTTACCGCTATTTATATCTCCCAGGCACTATTCTGGAAAGTTCAGTTATTACGGTGAAATACAAAGCAGAAGATTCTTGAAGTCTTTATCCTTTTCTCTCTTTCGGCAAGCGCCCCAACAATGCGGCCATTCTCTGTCTCTTTCCTTCGGCTCCTTTGCGGTAGTGCCGACAATAATACGATGGGTGACACTGCTGTTGTCGGCAATTAGATGCGGCGGGCGCGGTGACACTGCTCCCTCCTCAGAGTTGGTCGTCCCTACCAGGACTATCACTGCGGCATCTCCCTTGCGCACCGGTGGACTAACCCATCGAACCTCTTCCCCAGGAGGCACGATCCTAGGTATCGCTGTTGGATAGTGTCCCTTGGTCCGGGTAGGACGATGTATGCCATCCTGCTTCGAAATTCTGCAACAGTACCGCCGGTCTTGACGGTCCCTCGTCCGGTTGCCCTTCTTCCTGGTGTGTTGACGGGTCATCCTGCGCACTTGGAAACGGTTCACTGAGTACCATGTCCGCCGTCCTCTCTGGCGCACCTTCGCAGCCACCTTGCTTCCGATGGGTCCGGCAACAACCCCCGCCACATCCGCGCGAGTCACGTCCACCGCTGCACTCGTGTTCACTCGTGCTCGGCACGGCCTCTCCTGTATCCTGCCGTCCACGATGATGTCCGCCATTCTTCCGTTCACGGCACTATGCGTCAGGTGATTGGATGGTTCCGACGGTTCCCCCATGTCCTACGCCAAGTCGGTTCTCGCGTGTTGCTCGTTTGCTTGTGCGCTTCCCTGCTGATCGTCCTCCACGTCATATCCTGGTTGGTTACTTACCCAACACACTCCTTCAGGGGATCCTCGACGACGTCCCTGAACTGCCCCTTTGTCTTCCCCGAGACGTACACTTTCGTTATCTGAAACGGGCGCAACTGTCGCCTCGGCCACTAGGTGCTCCCTCCCCGGGTCCGCGCTATTCCGTCTGCCCTGGCATCCAGTACTTTGACACTCTCGTCAACTCTTACTACCAGGGCGCCAAGACGTTCACCGTCGTCCTCCGCTACGTCCACATGCTGGCAGAGGTCTTCCACCTTTTCGCCGAGTTCTTTCACGTCTTCCGTCACGCCAGTCAGTTCGCCGAGTTGTTCCACGTCTTCCGTCACGCCAACCAGTTCGGCGAGTTGTTCCACGTCTTCCGTCATGCCAATCAGTTCGCCGAGTTGTTCCACGCCTTCCCTCATATCATCTGAAACGGCCGCAACTGTCGCCTCGGCCACTAGGTGCTCCCTCCCCGGCTCCGCGCTATTCCCTCTGCCCCTGGCATTCAGTACTTTGACGCTCTCGTCAACTCTTACTACCAGGGCGCCAAGACGTTCCCCGTCGTCCTCCACGACGTCCACATGCTGGCAGAGGTCTTCCACCTTTTCGCCGAGTTCTTCCACGGCTTCCGTCACGCCAGTCAGTTCGCCGACAATTTTCGCCGATAGCTCCGTCTTCATCTCTTTCAGCTCGGCAACGAGGTTGTCGTTTCTCGTCTTCATTTTGGCAGCGAGGTTGTCGTTTGCCGTCTTCATTTCGGCACCGAGGTTGTCGTTTGCCGTCTTCATCTTGGACATTTCTGTCTTCATTTCGGCGAATAATTCTTTCATCATTGCCATCATCCTGGTTTCCGAATCTCCCTCCATCTTGGTTCTAACGTTGCAACTTCTAACGACAATGTAACGAAACTAGAAGCAATTCGACGGATCCCACTCCTGACACCAGTGTGACTTTTTCGTGGGTGTAAAGTAAAGAAGACAGATGTAGTCGAGATAAAGAAACACTTTTATTTTCGTAAACAGTAACTTTATACACTCGTTGCAACAGCAAGAAAGTATTTTCCGATTCACTCACAGCACGGCTCCAAATTCGTCACAAAACTGTCCCTTCTCCGTCGGCACGACTCCTCGACGCTTCGCATACGTCTGTCCTTTCCGTCGGCACGACTACTCAACGCTTCACATCGTTTGACTCACTCTTCTGTCGCACTTTACCGCTATTTATATCTCCCAGGCACTATTCTGGAAAGTTCAGTTATTGCGGTGAAATACAAAGCAGAAGATTCTCGAAGTCTCTATCCTTTTCTCTCTTTCGGCAAGCGCCCCAACAATGCTGCCATTCTCTGTCTCTTTCCTTCGGCTCCTTTGCGGTAGTGCCGACAATAATGCGATGGGTGACACTGCTGTTGTCGGCAATTAGATGCGGCGGGCGCGGTGACAATATTGTCTGCAGCATGGGTGCGGTAGCATTATAGGTCATACACTTTATAAATACATTTCTTTCAGAGAAACAATATATAGCAGAGAGACTATGGTAAAATGTCACAGTTTACTTTGCTCTTAATTAAAGTGTGTTGAAGATTTCTCGAAACCATATCGCATCTGCAGACGTCAGATGCATAAGTCCTTAGGGTTTTTCAGTTCGTAAAAGATCTGCTACTAAGACTGTATGAGTCAGAATCAGAAACTGCAATTGCCTGATCCAAACATGTTCTGGAGAACAACCTCTTTACACATATGTGCGCTATAAAGAGCGTTTTATTAGATTCTGACAATGAATGTAAATCTATTTACTTCTCTAGTTTCAGACTTAGTTTAAGTGAAAACAGGAGAATTTTTATTTTAATGCATTCCAAATTCAGTTTATAGTTCGGTGCAATGATTTTTAAACAAGTATATTGTGTTGATTTAAATTAATAGGTGCAAGGAGAGTAGGCTTTGGGCGATAGTCAAATCTTTTAAAGCTTAGTACGTTTAACATACAAAAATTAACAACGATGTTGCATTTGACGAAAGGTTAAGATTTCCGAAACTGACAAAAACAACAAGCAATACCTCCGAAATGCTTCACTATACAAATAAATTTATTCGGAGTAAAATTGTGTTTTAGTAAGATATACATTTTTGTAGAGTAACTTTGTCTAGCTCTTACGGTTTAGGAGTTACTCGAAAGTCATCCAAAGTAAGCAGGTCGACATAGGCTATAGCTAGAAAACTCAAAATATTAGTTCAATTTGTCATAAAAATATCCTTAACATAGGTGATTTATAATCAAAATCGTTAGAGCCATTTTCAAGAAAATAAGAATTTTCGAAAAATTGTCCATATGAAGAGTAGTTCAGCGTGCAGGAATTTTGTTCAAAATTTTCGTGTCGCATCCTTGAAAGACACGAAACTTAAATACCAACTTTGGTTTTCAACCGACTTTTCGTTTTTGAGTTATGCTGTCCATAGACTGACACTCACATACAGACCCACAGAGACAGAGAGAGACAGAGAGTGACAAAGAGAGACACAGAGAGACACAGAGAGACGCATAGAGAGACACAGAGAGACAGAGAGAGACAAAGAAAGACAGAGCGACAGTTAGACACAGAGTCAGACACAGAGAGTCAGACACAGAGAGTCAGACACAGAGAGTCAGACACAGAGAGTCAGACACAGAGAGAGACAGACACAGAGAGAGACAGACACAGAGAGAGACAGACACAGAGAGAGACAGACACACAGACACAGAGAGAGACAGACACACAGACACAGAGAGAGTCAGACACAGAGAGAGTCAGACACAGAGAGAGTCAGACACAGAGAGAGTCAGACACAGAGAGAGTCAGACACAGAGAGAGTCAGACACAGAGAGAGTCAGACACAGAGAGAGTCAGACACAGAGAGAGTCAGACACAGAGAGAGTCAGACACAGAGAGAGACAGACACAGAGAGAGACAGACACAGAGAGAGACAGACACAGAGAGAGACAGACACAGAGAGAGACAGACACAGAGAGAGACAGACACAGAGAGAGACAGACACAGAGAGAGACAGACACAGAGAGAGACAGACACAGAGAGAGACAGACACAGAGAGAGACAGACACAGAGAGAGACAGACACAGAGAGAGACAGACACAGAGAGAGACAGACACAGAGAGAGACAGACACAGAGAGAGACAGACACAGAGAGAGACAGACACAGAGAGAGACAGACACAGAGAGAGACAGACACAGAGAGAGAGACATACACAGAGAGAGACAGACACAGAGAGAGACAGACACAGAGAGAGTCAGACACAGAGAGAGACAGACACAGAGAGAGACAGACACAGAGAGAGACAGACACAGAGAGAGACAGACACAGAGAGAGTCAGACACAGAGAGAGACAGACACAGAGAGACAGACACAGAGAGAGACAGACACAGAGAGAGACAGACACAGAGAGAGACAGACACAGAGAGAGACAGACACAGAGAGAGACAGACACAGAGAGAGACAGACACAGAGAGAGACAGACACAGAGAGAGACAGACACAGAGAGAGACAGACACAGAGAGAGAGACAGACACAGAGAGAGAGACAGACACAGAGAGAGAGACAGACACAGAGAGAGAGACAGACACAGAGAGAGACAGACACAGAGAGAGTGAGACACAGAGAGAGTGAGACACAGAGAGACAGACACAGAGAGAGACAGACACAGAGAGAGACAGACACAGAGAGAGACAGACACAGAGAGAGACAGACACAGAGAGAGACAGACACAGAGAGAGACAGACACAGAGAGAGACAGACACAGAGAGAGACAGACACAGAGAGAGACAGACACAGAGAGAGACAGACACAGAGAGAGACAGACACAGAGAGAGACAGACGCACACACACACACGCCTTTTTCTAAAAATGCTTTTTATGGAGTTAGGGGGCCTCAAAACATATTTCCGGTGAAATCTCGACATCGAATTTTTTGGATGGAATACAATACTTCCAGTACCTACTACTAGAGAAACAAGAATACAAAATAGAAAATTTGTACTCACTTTTTAAAATAAAAACAAACCATGGGCTTCTAAGACCCATGTACCTGTCTATTTGTGCAACTTTGGGTTAATATTACTTATTTGCCTTTACCAGGGATCGACGTTCCAAAGCATATGCTCCATATGCTGTGGGCGAAACAGCCTTTACAGTGGAAATGCTTTGTTTTATTGTCTTTTACCGACATTACATTATTTGATTGCTAGTAAATTGTTTTCCCTCCCTCGCAGCGCTGGCCCTACCTGTTCCATTACTGCCGCTTGCTTATTCTCAGCTATAAAAACGAATCAATACGCCCCTCGCGGGATGCTGGCGGTTGCACTGTTTACATACAAATTGAGCATCATAGTCGTGCCGAAGCGACTCCAGTACGTAAAGGGGTTAAGGTCTTGCAACATTTATGTAGATATCTTAAGAGAAGGGAGAAAAAGCAGCGGCATTCTGCAGACCTTAGCCCTTATGCAGATGGGAACACGTAGCTACTTGTTTTTAAATTTCCTTAATCTGACCCGAATCCCCAGCTTATATTTTGTTCGCTCAGCATAAGAAACCCAAAACTGTATTATGTACTGAAGTAAACGCGAGGACATGAAAATTTCTTTTGTCGTTTATATTTTATTTCCCTGCATAATAAAGCCTTTGGCGGTCATTTTACTTTTGAAGTGCTCCATTATTACGCATGGACACGCAAAACTTTCGTTATTTTATTTACCGTAAAAGTTTCGTACTTTAAACTTCCTAGGCAAGAGGAAAGAGAAACTATGGAATTTTACGTCTTATATATCTTACTTTCTGTACCACAGGAAAGGTATTCCACGCAAAAATTTTATGTACAGATTTCACCGAAAACATACATTTTGAGGCCCCTCGAACCCCACAAAAACATTTTTAGAAAAAGGTCTTGTGTGTGTTTGTGAACAGCATTACCCAGAAACTAAAGGACATTTAAAAGCCAGACTTTCTATACAAAGGCACGAAGATTTTCTAGAAAATGTACCTTATCAAGTTAACTTTTACAGCGAAAATGTTCGTTTTTTTTTTTTCAAAAATAAAAAGTTAAATACAGAATTTTGATCTATTTATCCTTATAGATGTTTGTACATCCATGACATAAATGGTTGAGCGCATTACCAGAGCAGAATATTTAAAGTCCCACATGGTGCTGCAATGTGGTTTACACAAGTCGATATCTTTAACAGGCAGCCTGAATCTGAGTCTGTCTGACACACAAATAGGCACTTTGCTACACCACACCTTCGTTTATGAGGAACAAATACAAATGTGAATGGTGATTCAAGACACCACCTATTTGTGTGCCTCACAGATATCCTACGAAATAGACTATCAATCAACTTATCTGCATATAGGAAATACCGACTTGTGTAAACCGGGAACAAGACGTGGGACTCCTAATGCGCTCAGTCAGTTTTCCATGGCTCTACATATAGCAAATTAAATAAAAAAGTATGTGTTGCACTCACATGACTTTACTCTTGTACTAAACATCCTTAGAAATTCTTATTCCTATATCTTCTTCGTGTTAGTTAAGATAAACATTTTCAGAAATTATATTGCTGTTTATTTCCTTGTCCCACAAGCAAACAAGGGGAATTTGAGAATACAGTAGGCTTTGAGCGATAGTCAAATCTTTTAAAGCTTTGAGATTACTCTCTCTTTGCACAGTTAACACATAAAAATAAATAACGATATTTCATTTGACAAAAGTTCTCCAAAACTCCCACAAATGTACTCCAAAATGGTTTTCTCTACAATAATACTTAGACATAAATGATGTATTTTAGCAAGATCTACATTTTTGTATAGTAAGATTTGGTCTATCTCTTACGGTTTTTCAGCTATGTAAAAGTCATCAAGAGTAAATAGGACTTCACAGGCTACAGCCAGAAAATTCGAGATAGAGATTTCATTTGTCATAAAAATATTTCAAATGTATGTCATTTTAATCAAAATCGTCAAGAGCCATTTTCAAGAACATCAAAATTTTCGAAACATTTTCCATGTAAAGGGTAGTTTAGGGTGGGGCTTTCGGTTTTAACCGACTTTTCGTTTTTGTGTTATGATTTCCACAGATTAACAGACACAGACAGAAACACGCGTATACATGGCCTTTTTTTTTTTTTTTTTTTTTTTTTCCTCCAGGGGAGAAGAGAAAGTAATATAGAGTGCATATGAACTCAGAAGTCCCCAACAATATCTAATGTACCAACTGTATGTTGTGTTATTACAGCTAACTAAACTATTATATTCATAGGTTTCAAAAACGAAAGCAATACCTTCTCCCCCAAAAAAATATAAAACCTCTCTCTCAGCCAATCATCTAGTACTGGTACTGAAACAGCCTTCCGCTTTTCTATAGTTACAGAAACTTTTTAAACGTTTCGAGGGATATATTGAGAGAAGGAACACCAGAGATGAGAATGCCTGGGATACTGTGCATCTCAAGTGAGTATGGAACTTGCAGCACTGACTGTGGTATAATTAATACAATTGTACAATCACACAGCGCTCACCATTCACGGAACAATTCATATCACAAGTGTCGCATCATAACACAGATCAGCAACTGTTCCCCAGATTCGACATCAGTTTCAACAGGCTAATGCCAAATCCGATAATGCAGCCCAATTAGATCACATTCGATTCGCTGGATAACACATCTGCAGCAATTGACCAAAAGGGCTTCATTTCATTGTCTGTCCAAATCAACAAACAATGCAGTTCAACTTTATCCTCGCAATAACAAAGCATCGGCATACTTAAGTATATAGTCATTATTGACCTTCTTGAAGAATTTGAGATTGATTAACGCTCCTAGTGCATTATCGAGTTTCGACGGCGAATATCATAACCAATTGTAAAAATACAAACATTTAAGAGTTGTATGTGCATGTTTCTTGTTCTTCTTTTCCTCCCCCCCCCCTTCTCCTCCTCCCTCCCTCACTCCCTCTTGCTGCTACTTCCATTTCCAGCCTAACGTCGACTTATTTTTAAGGATAGATACATACTTTACCCTTTGGTCTATATTTTAAGGATATGTGTGCCTGAAAATTTGAAATTCTAAACTAATAATGCTGTTTTAAATTCTTACCACAGGTGGAATGTAGCGCAAATAGTCTAATCCTAAATGTAATCTGTTTTCCTGTACTGGTTTACAAATTGTGGTGAAATAAGCTTGATTCTTGTTACGTCTCTATAAATGTCCCTCTCGACAATGATTGAAATTTTTGTCTGGTATCTTAATCCTAGGTTCAAAATAGTCTGTTATTTAAACTTGTCCTTTGATTCTGTATAGGCTGCAAAAAGCTTTTAAGCTCACAAATGCATATATTGTCTTTTCCCTATAAATTGGAATTTCAGTCTGCAAAAAATTAAAAATATATGCTTGTTCACTGACAAAGCCTGGGGCAACTTATTTGTTATGTCTGCTGCCTGATGTGCAAGGGGTCCTGGGTTCCATTCCCGGCTGAGGGGCGGAAATTCTTCTTTAACTGGGGTCGTTATCCACCCTCCCAAGAGTCTGGAAGTAAGAATGAGAGTGTGAACGTGTATGTGAATTTAATGTAAACCCAAAGATCCAAACCACTATTAAGCGAATAAACACCACTGCTGCTGAGCAATTATTTCAATATATTAAAAGTCGCCGATATGACCTTCGGTGTTGAAGGCTGCATATAAATGCAACATTAAAAATTCAAAAATTACTCCGCAAGAAACTTTTTATAGAAACAAAAATGTGGGAAAATATCAGTAGCAAGAAAACGCGAAAGGAAATTTGAATGCATATCCTCTCGCGCAGCAGCCCTTGCGGGCCAAGGCTTATCGCACGGCCGCTGCGTCCTTCAACTCTGTCCACAACAGGCATTTAAACGCATAGCTCAGATTAAAAGCCTAACTAGATTTAAACATGCAGTACGCCGTTTAAAAATGGCATCCGGAGGAAAATTATGCATTTATTGCATTCGCGAATGGTTCAATTATTTTATAGAATTAAAAAAGAAGAACTTTCTTCTCGGTTTTCATGAAATTTCAGTCATAAATCATTAAAATTCTTTTGCAGCACTAGTTATTTATGGGTTGCTTATGTCTTAGGATATGTGCTACAGAATACTTTAGAATTATTGTTACACCCACCATGTTACCATGGTAACAACTGCCACGAACTATTTTTAACGTGTTCATGTAATTTTATTATACATAATAAAAGTAAAGATTACTCTCAGTAATAAATTAATAGCATCCTCCTCGGTATAAATGTCCTCATACAGGCTCTGACACACATTTACTAGACTGATAGAAATAAGAATGATTAAACGAAACCCTGATGGAGACGATGCCTGTATTAAATCCTAATTAATGTTCGTGGTGTACACAGATAGCTTGCCTTGTCTCTATGTATGCTCACAGAGTGGCCGAAGTTCGTCGTAAACAGTGAATGGTTTATTATCCAAACTATCCTTTGCTGTTTTGCTAGAACTTTTCCAATCGGCTATGTAACACAACAGCTTTCTTGAAGTTCACGAAGAAACCTTTCAAAATTAGTTTTAGTTTCAACCACATTCAAAACAACAAGCGAACTTGTACCTACCTGAATATAATATTCACAAGTACTTGATAGTATTTTCAACTTAGGACTCCGGAAATGTTACCCCATAAAAATTCTCCCTTTCTGAGGTTATGAGCCAAATGCAATAAACTTTCAAAGTAAATGTTGGAACGCACGCCCATTGCGATTAACACAAAGAGTGGATCGGCGTGTCCTATTCTGTCGTACTCTCGCAGACACCAGCCATCTCTCTGGTTTAAAAGCTTATCGGTCTAGTTTTAAATAATAAAACTGCAATTAACTGTATACAATGAGATGTTCGTGTTTTGTTTGTGTGTTCTGTATTTGTTTTTTGGATTAAGATTGTGTGCCTTACTAAGATAAATGCAATACTAATTTGCATTGTTGATTTTGCCGTAAATACTGGTTGGAAGGCAGTCATCTATGACATTAACTCGTCTAGCGCTTAAACAAGGCACCGCAGCAAAAAACGTTCCTTAATAAAAAGTGTTTAAAATAATGTTATCTATCAGCTACCAAAGTTTGTCGGTCTAATTTTGGGACATCCTGTTTACGATGAGTATAATGTGTACTGATCCTTTGATTAATCCAGAATTATTTCGTATCTCGGAGTATGTAATTATCTTTATGGACTCACTCAACATTCTTGCCATCCAGCGTTCCCCTATAATGCAAAAGAACATCAATCCTGAGATAAGTTGGCCGGGGAAAAAGGAAAAATAGGCTACGCAACGCATGTCCTGCCCAAGGCGACAAATCCAATTACTCATTTCACAAAGATAATTACCCAGAGCTCGGTTTCACCGACTTTCCTGCAGACGCTCCAACCAATGGTCCATGTCTTAAACGTGCTTTTCCTAAGTTGTGGTCATAATCACAGCATTTAAAATATTATTCTTCCTGCTAAAATTAAGCAGTTACATTGAATGAAATTGTCTCCTTAATAGGAGTACCTATTCATCACATCCATCAAGATTTAGGAATTGAGTAGAGAAACACAAGGCAAAACCCGTTTTCTTAAGGCTGGTATAGTAGGCGTAGGCGTGAAACCATACTTGATGGCAATAGTCCTATTAGCAAACAAATCATTGACTTCTTCAGCCGTAGTCTATTGCCAGACTGTGCAGATAATTAACTCAATGTTCAGTTATCTCGTTTATCTTCCACAATACACGAATATGTTAATGGAGTTTTTGTGCTTCATACCATCAGGCGAAATCTGTACACTTACATCCTCAAATCTGAATACTATAATCCTATGTGTATCGTTTGAGCTTTACTTTGGTTTAGCAGTTATTAATTTTGGCCCCAAGTACCAATTATCACCTCTTTGTTATTGTGATATCGCTTTTATTCTATCACTTCTTCCTTTTCTTGTGTTTCTTAACACCTGAAGTATTCATGTGCAGTAAAAAAAAATAGCAGGCCATTCAAAAATGGCAAACAAAAGATTTGACGAATATCCTAGTGGATACCAATATTTTAATTGAAGAAGCCAAATTAAACTGTAATTTTAAATATAACAGACCTACCTTTGATGAATAGTCTTCTAACGCAAATTCGTTCATTTATATTCATCATGTCTAATTCCTCATTTCCCTGGATTAAACGCTTAAATTATTGCTATTGCCACTGGATTAGTTGTAGTCCCAACTCCTCTTCTCTCTCGCTCTGCGCGCGCGCGGACACACGCACACGCACACGCACACGCACACACACACACACACACACACACACACGCATTCTTCTAAAGATACCCTTTTTGGACCGCAAGTGCCTATTCCCTTTTAAATATCCACGTAAAATGATAGATGGAATGTAATATTTCTGTAGCTATAACATATAAGATATAGAGAAGGTAAAAAAATATTAAAATAATTCAAGTAATAGTTTCAAGCTTTGAAAATGGGCACTTCGGTACCAATTTAGGTCAACATTAAAAAGGGACGCCATATAACATTACTTCTCGGATATGCTTTTCCAAAAACCACGAGCCGTGCAAAGATATTCATGACAAACAGGCGTCTGCTTTCTCTTTTATAATTCTTACTGTGCTCTTTACAAATTTCGCCGGAACCAAAGGAGAAAGGAAGATGTCTTTGAAGCATCCCGGAAAGCAAGGACTTCTATTGTTTTCCCAAATAAAATTTCCTCGCAGTCTTGTTTTCTTTCCACTGCCTTCTCTTGTGTCTGCAAATCAATCTTCCTCCCTTCCCCTTTTCTATGGTTATAACGAAAGCCTTGCATCTCTTATTTGTGAACTGCGAACAAGGTCTCTGTCTGTCCTTAATGCTTTCTCTCCTTGCTCGTTACGTTTTAGCTAGCAAGAGTGCCAGATGCGTTGAATGAAATATGAAGGCAACAAACGAAACGGAATAATCCTGCGACTATAATGAAAAATTGCTGCGTACTATGATCATCATAATCAATGTCGTTACAAATGTTCTTTGCACGTACTGAAAGCAACGCTGTCATAACTTCCTCCATCTTTTACCCTATCAGGTATATGCAGTCTATTCACCAGCTCAAAGTCTTAGAATGAAGGGGAAAAGATACATTCCCGTAGTGTAACCTGAGATTTGTAAACTTCTGTGCAAACGTTGTTCTGCTGGTTACGTTGCCAACTTACCTCCAATGTTATTCGCATTATTCGCTGGCAATTTCTCACAGATCTCTGTGTACTTGTATTCCTGCCAGGCACCATGAGCTGGTGAACAAACCAGCTAGTAGATAAGGTATTACATTCGATTAAAAAATTCCATATCGACATTTCACCTAAAACTTTTGAGGCCCATTGAATCCACAAAGGGGACTTTCAATGAAATGTCTGCACGTGTATCAGTATGTACCGCGAATAGGATTACTTAAAAACAATAGTCGGTTAAATACCGAACTTGACTTTAAATTGAGCGTCTTTTAAGGATGACACTAAAATTTTCAAGACAATTCGTTTACCCCAAACTGCATAGAACATATATGATTGTTTATTTTGTTTATGTGACTGTTATCATCACTAAGAGAAATATCACTACAGCTGTCACAGCATTTTTAGAAAAAGGTCCGTGTGTGTACGTGTCTGTCTGTGTGTGTGTGTGTGTGTGTGTGTGTGTGTGTGTGCGCGCGTGCGTGCGTGTGTGAGCCTGTGGATAGCATAACTCAAAAACGAAAACTAGGTTAAAAACCAAAGTTGGTATTTAAATTTAATGTCTTGCAAGGATGCGAAACGAAGATTTTGAAGAAAATGGCCCACACAGAACTACCCTTTACATGGCAAATTTTTCGAAAATTTTGATTTTTTTGAAAATGACTAACGATTTTGATTAAAATGTCATATGTTTAAGATATTTTTATGAAAAATGAAACGTATATCTTGAATTTTCTGGCTATAGCCCCTGTGGCGGATGACTTTTGCATAACTGGTGAACCGTTTCGGAAAGCTTACAACTTTCGTGAAATGTAACATCGTTGTTCAAAGCCTACTGTATTGTAATATTCCTCTTACACGTACAAGGAAATAAGCAATAAGATAATTTGTACAAATGCTTATCTCAACACGAAGAAGATATAGATATAGGAGTTTGTAGGAATGGTAAGTACAAGAGTAGAGAAAGTCATGTGAGTGCAACACTTCAAATTTTTAATTTTGGTAAGTACCATTACATGAAAACAAGGCCTGCAACCACACCTGTAAACTGAATTAAATGAAGCTTCAACTGAAAAACGATTGCCCTCCCCCGCGGCAGGAATATTTTCGTAATTGAATTTCTGAAACACTAATGCTTGAATATTTTGAAAACCCTTGCACTGTGTAACTTAGCAGGTGAGTGTTCTCATCCTGCGGATTGTGGCTAGACATCCTTTTACGTTACAGACGATGCGAAATGCAGGTACTGACACCACATTCACCATTCTACGGATTAAAGTTACGGTGATACCCGTAGCATAATGGTTAATATTCTGGAACGTCACGGTGAAAGTTGGAAGTCCAAAGAGCGTCTGCAAACAACTGGATTTTCTTATTCATTTCTGTTTATATTTTGAGAACATTCTAGCAAATCATCTATTCTTTCCGAATGCATTAGAACGTGGATTTGTTTATAAATAAGAAGTTTCACTCTTTCGTACTCACTGTGGCACAATATTTTCGAAGAGAAAACAGTTCGGACCCCTATTTCAACTATATGGAGCTAATGGGTAAATTGTAAAAGTTTCTGTGTGATGGTGGAGCATGTCATAGGCACTGTTAAATTAAACCACTTTGGGTAACGCAGACCTTTACAATGATCATAATATGGGCTTTTATACGTCATATATTTGGTATATACGTGCTACATTTTGTAAACTCTCAAAGCAATTAATTGACTTTCTTTTGTATGAAAGAACAGCTTTAAATAGTAAAATATTATGTAATGATGCTTTATGTATGTTATGATTACAGTGCTATGATATTTATTAAAGCATATCCCAACAAGTATCAATCTGTACTTTTATGAATTCACATAACTGAACTGATTAAGTGAAACGACATTTCCTGTCAAACTATCAGTTTTGGTTAAATTTACAAAACATAAAAGGTACCTTCAAGTAGCAGTATTTGAACCTGGGACATTCACCGTTGAAGACCAACGCGCACACTGTTACAATACTTCACGCACAGCGGTATAAAGCGGTCATTTCGGCCAAAATTGACACGACGCGATTCTGTGGAGGGTGTTTACGGACAGCCTGTGAAACGATGGGCTGCATAACTTCTCAATCTGCAGGATTAGAAGACGCTGTCGGTGTATTTATAAATATTAAGCGATACTAACTAAAGCGCGTTCCACCCTTAGAGGACAGTACACGTTAAATGGAGCGCAGTGTTGCAACATGTACTAGTTGCGAATCTTTCTCCGCGCGCGATCCCGAGGTGGCCGAGTCCTGCACTTAGTCCTTCAATTGCTGCTTGACGGACACTTTTAACTTTGGTATCCCTCCATGCCTTTGTTACTGTATGACCTAAATTTACAAATAACTCGTCTGTATAAACAACTGATTTCCCCTGGTCCCTAAACCTTTTTACGTCTTTTAGATATTTATGTCGCCATCTGATGGTATCGATATCGTCTCTTTCTATTAATATGCACTTGTTACCCCTTCTTTCATATTCGGACCCCAAATCATGTAAGAACCGACTAAGAGTGGCCCTTAAAAAATTTGGTAGGGTCTCATCACTGTTCACCCTTGACAAAATTATATTCAGCGTGGGTTGAATATTTGTAAACAGTAAAGAATGAACAATTCGCAGCACTCCACATTGCACTATTCACTATATAATTCTTTTTTCCCGCCCTTTTTGCTTTCTTTTTCCATGGCGTTCTTAGAGGTCCTTACATTACTTCCTTTTTAATCCTGTACACTACTGCTCCTGAACACCCGATAGCCTTAGCTATTTCTTTTACTGCCTTACTTACACGCATTTTACTTGAAAAATAATCTAACACGTTCATAATTATTTGGCGTTCCTTACTTCTTAATTTACCAATATATCGTCTCTTTCTAGCTGCCCCTTCCATAACTACAAATATTTACGAAACTACAAAACAAATAACGCAATAATAGCTCATAGATTCCACACAGTTACACACCGACTTCTTTTGAACTAATGCTAGTGCTGCTCCTTATACTATCTTCTGCGTCAGGCCTGGCGCGAGAATACGCTGAATAGATGAATACCTTTTGTTTGCCTTACTGGATAAAAGAAAGAAGTTACAGCCTTTTGGTTTATTTAAAAAACTTTCTCCAACCCTCGTCACCATTTGTTCTCGCTGGTTCCCTGATGTAAACTCAATAACAAAAAAGTTTCACACTGCGTAACTTTTGCAGTGCACAGGTATACAATTTTCCGAAAACATTTAATTTAAAAAATTATAACACTTAACTGAGTAAACATAGAGAATTCAAAGTGGGCAAGTAGTAGCACTATAGTTTACTCCACCTAACAACAAAATATAGACGCATTCTAGCAGTTTGTTAGTTAGTGCGTGATGAGTATAGAAACAGCACATATCGGACTTCTATTGAAAAAAAAAATGTGAAGAAATATGGGCCTATAGAAATGTTGTTAGCTAATGCTGGATTTCTGACAATGAAGTCATTAATCCTCTTGCTCTACAATATTTTTCAATCATAGTGCAATAGCAGTATAGTAACCGCTTTTAAGAGAGCAACATATTTTTATGTTTTAGCGGCCACATCGCTCTCTCACAGCCCCCAGAATGTCTGGGGGACCACACCTGTCGTTGGTTTACGGGTGTCACCGACCTGACCGGGAGAGTTATCAAAATAAATTCACCGATCATATCCTCTGATTACCAATCAGAGGACGCATTACATGCCATGACAGGTCAGCATGTTAAGGGTTAATATTTTATAGAGAAATTAGAGAAATGGAGAGATTGGAAAAATAAAGACTCCCTAGCCCTCAGGAACCCTAATAGCATCGTGGTCGGAAGAGAACAACAGATGACCAAAGTAAGGTCAGATAGAAAAGTTACAGTGAGGAGCAAAACACCAGTAAGTGGAAGTAATGTTCTGCTCAGCTTGGGTACCTTGTGGTCGCCATTCACATATCCCCTAGTCGGAGACCCCTGAGTAAAAGGATATAACCCATATAACCTGATAGAGAAAAACAATCTGCGTAGGATAATGTGTTCAAACCTGAAATTGATAACTGAATATTTATACCATGGTATTAGGAACCTGGTAACAGCGCGAGGGTAGAAAAGGACGAGACTAATGGCAACTTGTATGCGCTAGATACAGATATATCCCATTTAACTCCATACTGTCATCTAAGAGTGGGACAAGGTATAACTAGTAAACATTGCATGTAAATATATACACACACTCCAAAGCAATTACAGGAACTGCATGATAGCATAGACGTGAATGAGATCAAAAAGTACCACCGTGAAAAAAAATGTATTGTATTTGAGAACACTTATACACCTTACATTGCTTTGTGGGGAACAGTATCTTCACGATAAGCCATGCAGAAACGGGGAAGGGGGGGGGGGGAGTGATTGGATTTAACGGGTATTTGAAATGCACTCTAGCCTAGGGACATGAAGTTTCAGGTTTTTCCCCTCCCTCCAATATCCTCTCTCCTCCTCGTCTGATTCCTTTAATTTTCTGCCAGCTAGCTTGCTATCTTTCAAACTGGATGCTGTGGCAGCCCTTGGCACTGTTAGTCTACTCTGCAACATTTCCAAAGCCATTTCTTTCCCCACTGGGAATATCTTTCTCCACGCGTTCAAAGAAGAGAATGCATAATGTTTCACCAAAATCAAAGCACTAGTATTATCCTACGTGAATGAATTTGTGAATAGGATAGTAATATATTTCTGTTGCTGACTTTGCCTTTGTTTGGCCCTCGGTCTCTGGTAGAAATGTCCTATAGATACTTTGTTTTCCTGTAGAGAAAGCTACATTAAATTCCGCCGGAAAACCATTAAGGACTCGCAGCCTCTTCCATCCTTTTTTCCTCTCCGCTTTCAGAAACACCAGCAGGACCCTGCAGATATAAAGGACTGTGGCTCTGTGAATGACTGCGCACTCTTGCACTCGACCATTACTTATTTTTTCCTGTAACTCGAACAATGGATTCTCAATGTTAATCCAATTTCACCTTACTGTCATTTTTATAAACCTGGAAGTACAATGCATTCTCGTTACGCTGATTCTAAATTCACTGTCTCTTACAGTAGATATTATAAAGAAATGTTTATTGTTACATATATTGGATATTATGTTGCATACTTTGTTTTACCTCATTTCATGAATATAATTTAATGTATTCCTTCTATCTTCACATTTAATTTACAAATTTAATACGGTATTTTTCAATAAATTGTGTCATCTGGTCAATCTTGAAACCTGGCAACAATGATAATGGCTCACATGCAACAACAGTTCACGTCACATTAATTCGTCAGTTGATTTGCCTGTCTTACTGCACTTAAGTGCACGGATTAATTTAAAACATCTTATTTTTGATATATTTGTTAATATACATTTGGAATATCACATTTCATAGTCGAATTTTACCATTTAAATCTTATCCAGGCCGTTACTTCATTTTTACTTTCTCTACTGGTAAGTAGGGGAAGTATTGTATTTCACCCAAAAATTCGATGGCGAGATTTCACAGCAAATATATGTTTTGAGGCCCAATGAATCCAAAAAACAGGCATTTTTAGAAAAAGATCCGTGTGTGCCTGTGTGTCAGTCTGTCTGTCAGTCTGTGGACAGCATAACTCAAAAACGAAAATTAGGTTAAAAATCAAAGTTGGTATTTAGGTTTAATGTCGTTAAAGGATGTGACACGAAGATTTTGAAGAAAATAGCCCGACCCTAAACTACCCTTCACATGGAAAAGTTTTCGAAAATTTTGATTTTTTTGAAAATGGATCTAACGATTTTGATTTAAATGCCATATGTTTGAAATATTTTTATGACACATGAAATGTATATCTTGAATTTTCTGGCTATAGCCCCTGTAGTCGTATTTACTCTGGACTTTTGCATAACTCGTAAACCGTTAGAGATAGAACAAATCATACTATACACAAAATGTAGATCTTTGTAAAATACACAATTTATGCCTCAATAAATTTTCTTGTAGGGTGAACCATTTCGGAGATATTCCTTGTTATGTGTGTGAGTTTCGGAAAACAGAACTTTAGCGAAATGCAACAACGTTGTTCATTTTTTAAACGTTAAAGAGAACGGAATTACAATGGTCAAAAGATTTGACTGTCGCACAAAGCCTTCTGTATTCTAATATCTCCCTTGCACCTACAAGGACATAAGCAATAAGATAATTTGTACGAATGTTTACCTTAACTAACATGGAAATATAGGAATAAGAGTTTGTTAGGAGGATTAGTACAAGAGTAGAGAAAGTCATGTGAGCGCAGCACATCAGATTTTTTAAAGTTACAACCAGGCATGAATAATTGATAGCCAGTTTAACACCAAAGTTAATGTTGACTTGGTTACTGTAAACACCCACTGTGAAGTTAGGATATCTGTGTATTATTGTAATATTCTTATGGTTAATATACAGTGGGTCAAAGCTGGGTAAAAAGATTTCTAGAAGTTTTCTAGAAGTAAGCGTTCGCACTCCACGCGTGGACATTTACTTCTTAGAAGATGAATGTCACGAGAAAACTAATAGAATGACTGAGAAAACAGGGTGTTTCACTCCACGTGGAGCTAGTTGTGTGGCATTTGTGATTTCGTTGATTTCATTGCCTGAAGTGACACACTCATTTGTGTGATGTGAAACATCAACGATTTTCATGAACAAACAATGCATACAGTGTGTTACCTTTTTTGTAGTGTTTAGCGCCTGCTTTTACTACACACGGCACCGCAGGCAATGACACTGGTGATACATGGAATGAAGATTGAGCACCAGTGGAATGAGATGGCGGGGAAAACTGCAGAACCCGGAGGAAACCCGTCCCAGCGCCGCTTCGTCCATCACAAATCCCACATGGGGTCGCCTGGGATCAAACGCGAGCCACTTTGTTGAAAAGCGAATTGCTAACCACTGGGCTACGGCGCGGTTGTGTTACCTGAGAGGCTTCTGATGATCAAAGGTAAAGAATATGTAAACAATTAGAACAACACAGTATTGCCTTATGTTCACCACTTGTGCTCGTATTCTGCAGTCCAACAGGTTATACGGAATATTGATAATAGTTGTATGATACGATGACAACGATGGACGCAAATTTCTTAAGCGACGGTTAAGTGAAAAGTGAGCATATATAATATGCATAATGACTTCGATTAAATGTATAAGGGGATAGCGAGAGGAAATGAGAAGAGCATCAACTTGCTCAATAAGGCTGTTCGTTACGGAACGAAGAATAACGGCTTGATGCGAAAGAACCCGAATCTAAGAAAACAATGCATCAACAGCACCTTCCTTGTGCGTTATGTGTAAACTTTAATAATATAAACGGTTATTTGGAACTAAAATGGGATGATCTCACCTCTGGAGTGAACTTGAATGTATATTGAAAAGCGCTCTTCCCCCAAATCAAATATAGGCTAATATTTTCCTATTTGTTTTATTACAATGACAATAAACAATTCATTCACTTTCACTGGCGTAATGAAATACTGCTCCATTGTATCTAGTAAGAGAAATACTCCGCAGTTTAAATATTATGCCAGCGCTTTAGAATATCCAATTGTACCAATTTAAACATCTGTGCTATACATGTTTGCAAGGGCAATTCGTGCGATTGTGCACGATTATGAAACATTCTACCCCTTTTTGATAACGAATACAACCTATTTTTTTCCTGTGTTGCCTATAAAGCCCTTCCCCACGTAAAAATATTCTTCCCATCCGAACACCAACTTTCTATATCGATATAGCTTGTCCCAAAAACACCGACAATGCTTAGTACGTTGTGCGAGACGGCGGCAAACTGATCGATTTTCAAACAGGAACCCCTGTCCGGAAGTGCACGGCTTGGACACTGTAGAGCACCGAAGTAAGATGGGTGTACGGTCACATTTTGTTAATAAACCCAACATCAAGATGCTTACACTGCAAACGGCCTTCGAACTGTGTACACCTATATCACTGCGGAGCCTATATCGGCAGTGCCTGAGCCTCATGCACATGACCCAATATGTGCGGTTGTCTGAAGATTTTCAATTGTTCCTTGGACTCGAGCCATTAAGGTCCTCCGCTGACGTTACAGGAGTTTCATACACCATACTCTTCATACAGCTCCACATAAAATAGTCGAGAGGTGTCAAATCTGCCGACCGCGCTGACCATGGAACTGGTCCTCCTCTACCAATCCATTTGAATATGCGACGTTGAACTGGTTACATGAAAGTCTGCTGGAGCTCATGTCGGCCATTTCCGCAGCTGCACACTGGTACGTGTCGCACTGCTGTTAAAAAAGTTACTGCACTGGAAACTGCACAAGTAACGCAGTAGGATGCGCACCAAGGACTCTATGGGGGAATGTAGCGCATGAGCAGGAATGCTATTACGCTCAGTTCGTTCATTCCAGTACAAAGATGGCTAAAGGGTTGCGTACCTTCCGTATTAAGATAAAATGAATCTTAAATTGTCACAACCGTTCTTTCTCAAACTTCGACACCCTCCAGCATCCAAACTGTGCATTTCTGCACAAGGGTTCCTGTTTGAAAACTGATGAGTTTGCCATCCCACACAACATACTGAGTTTTGTCGATGTGTTTTTGGGTGCTTATATTGTCCTATTTGAGTATTAGATACATCTTTTAATACGTAAGCTGATATTCAATTGAGGAATTGCATCTCAGCTGTTTCTAAACTCCTTATAGAAGATCTATTTAGGACCCAGTTTTTACTATCATAAAAAAGTAGAGGGGCTGCAAGCACTTTATAAAATTTCGTAATTGTATCTCTTCTAGTTTTGTTCCTTAATGTTCTTTGAACATTTTTGGAGCTTATTTAATGTTTTATTAACATGTTTTGTCTCTGTAAGATATGCAGCATCCTAAATAATTAGAACTGTTGACTTGTTCTATTATTTATTTGTTAATGACTATTTTCGATCATGCTGTAAACTTTCCTTCAAAAGACATAACCTTAGCTTTATTAATAGATATACATTATAGTCTTCGAATGCCCTTTGTGTATCATTCTTTTAAGCTCATCTTCTAAAGTGGAAAGAATGACCTGATCGTCTGCAAATAAAATTGCGGTTAACAATATATTCCCTATTTTAAAATCAAGTTTTGTTTATCTTTGCCATTCCTCAACTTAGTGTGTTCTTAGATTTCATAATCCAGAATTTTGCACACTTCCTTTTGCAAATGCGTGGTTTATGTTCTCGTGTGTTAATATAAAACAGAATAGGAGTAATAAATCCTATTTATTGCTTCAAGTGTAACATTAACTCCTTATTCACTTACGTGAAAACACATGCCTCTATAAAGGATGACGCCTTTCAGGCTGACAAACGGTCAAGATAACTTCTAGAATCATACTTCGTTTGTTTGTGTCTTTCCTTCAAGGTTGATGATTTAGTTTAAAATGTGTGCTGCTATGCGCATGAAGCAATTGCGCCTATTGTTGTGCAATTCTCACTTCAGTTGTTTTTGTTTCACACAGTAACTGCTTCCAACGCTGAACGAAAAGTAGTGGTTTGCAGCAATTTCAGAAATCCTCATTTGTAGGAATTACCGAGCTGGCAACAGAGTTCATAGCGATGTCTGTGTGGTTGGGTATACATGTATTCATGCCCATTGGTGTTTTTTATTATATCAAATCCACTACATGCCTCCGTTTTGTTACAAAAAATTACTGCGTAGAATTCTACAAGCTCGCTGCAACGTTATTTCTAACAGTGTGTATTATTTCCTCTCTCTTTTTCGCTGCTCATGCTGAGTTCGCCATTATATCGAGAGGCAGAGAAATGGATAAAGCATGTAGATAGGGAATCACGTCAAACGCTCTTATATACAAAGGCTATCAATATTCGAAGCACTACTCTGGACCCTTGCTGTGTTTGTATGTGATTTTCATCAGCGTGAAACCAATGAGAAACACAAGGGCAGTTTAATCGGTTCTCTCTTTGGGTTTGCAGAGCTTCGGTAAAGGTTTACGTAAAAAATGTTCTATTCCGATGACAAAATTTCTTCATTGCACTTCAACATTAATGATGCATGCATGGAGTTCAGGTAAAAATTGCCTTAAAATAACATTCTTTTATTTCCTCTACTGTCTTATGTGAATTTGCTTTTTAATGTGCTGTGCATTTCATCATTGTAGACTAGCGGTTTCCAACGTCTCCGAAAGCCGGGAGGTTGGGTTTACCTCCTACCACTATACGCGAACTTCGCCACTCTTAAACCCCCAGCCGTGCATTATGTTGCAGTGGCGTCTTGGTTATATGTAGGTGGCGTTTGATTTACCAAAGCACTCTCAAATCTTATACTATAAACATCTGTTAATTACTGACTTCTTTGGCACTCTTTACATTTAAGAAGCCTATCAATATTTGGCGACAAAGTCGAAGAAGATACACCAAGTGATCGTCGCGTAACCGATTACGATACAGCCGTTTGACAGTTCAATTTGGCGAAACTGTGGCTGCAAATTTATGTAGCTATTCTTACTCACTATTCTTGCAAATCCTTATTACACTATCTACATTTTAATTGACATAGACATTTTCAGAAATTATCTTATTGGTAATTTTCTAGTAGATTCAATATGGGAATACAGTGGGCTTTAAGCGATAGTGAAATGTTTTAAGAGCTGGTTGCTCTTTGAAATTCCGTTCTCTTTGCTAGACTAAAAATAAAAAAATGAACAACGTACTCCTACTTGAGAAAAGCATAGGTATTGGAAAATTCAAGAAAATAGTAAAGAATATCTCAGAAATGGTTCGCTCAAAATAAAAAAAGTGTTTCACATAAATTGTGTTTGAACAAGATCCACATTTTTATTTAGTACGCTTTTGTCCGTCTTATTGTATACCACTTACGCAAAAGTCATCCAGAATGAACTGTGGGTTTAAGGGCCGTAGGCAGCTAGGTCGTTAGGTCCAGAATGAAGAGGTCTTTGGGCATTCCCAGATAATTCAGGTCATGATTTTGAAGCCGCCATAGAATCGCTGTTTGTGTCCGTGAGATGGTTCATCCCCAGAAGTAGGTGGGGGAATAGCAGCTAGTTACGTAAGTGTCCCCAAAGAGATATGGTTGGACATCGCTGTTTTAGATACAACACGTATGTCCTGTCTTCAGATTTATTCAACCTTTACCGCTAATCAGTTTATATGAATTATGTCATTCATGGGGGGGGGGGGGGTGCGAAGCTGAACCTCGGACTGCATGAATTTCCCGCCTTGCAAACAGGTTAATGTGCTGCGGCAGTGCAAAACTGCTTTTCACTAGGGCATTCTGTGCATTCTTTGCACGCGAAATGGAAGTGACCACCGATCACAGAATTTGGATGATTGAATGCTACCACCAAACGGGAAGGACATTCACATTTTTCCGGTAAACCACAGGAGATCTGAAACTCATAAGATGACGTACCCTAATGGCGACTTAGAATACTATATGCGGTATACAACAAAGGACGATCGGGGCTAAGCTGCTTCACAATTCACACCAGGCCGGCAAGAAAAAAAGTCGCTCGCGCGACTGTGTATACATGATTAGCAATGAGCGCGGCGCTTAAAGGATTGTTGGAATCTTCGTGAGGCATCCGGAGGCCGGCGTGTATGTAGAAGTTCCAGAAAGGAGCGTGTAACGTCATCCCCGCTACATAAGGAAACGAAACAAGTTAGACATGGGTGGGCCAGTGAGTGTGAGACAGCTGTGTGTCTGTGGTACTGCCATCGTGGAGGATACAACCGAAGTGAAAAAGTCTTAACGAGCGCCGAGTGATTGTATAGTCGGAATTACTGTATGAGGGACAGAGAAAGTGAAGATAGACTGAGAGGAGTGAGTCAAGGCTACGAGAAGAAAGTAGTTGGGAGTTGTAATATCAGGAAAGGCAGTAGACTGTGTTAACACCAAGAAAACAACTTTTGTTTCTGTGAAGTTCAGAACCTCAAACTACTTAAAGTCTGCTTCTTAACCTGCCACACAGATGACACTAGGACACCACACAGTAACCTGCTTTCGTTATCCGGGGATAGATGACAGAACATTCACTATTAATTTCTTTTTTTCATTGTTACTGGTGTTCTAGGCTTAAGATGGAAGTATAGGCCGTGCTGTTGGATATCCAACACGGTATGTTAACAATTGAGGTCAATCATGAAAAAAACAAAAGCATTCAGATTGATGGTCCACAGGATTTGAATTCGGCAACTCCCAAATGCAGGCCATAGACGTTCGATTACAAAGTTATTCTAAAATTCATCCAGCACAATTGATGCCTTTGACTTAATAACGAAATATGAACTGTCAACTTCACCTTGCGGGGAATGTGGAGAGCATACTTTGTCTGGCGTGTTGTTTTGTTTAAGCACATACCTACACAAACATACATATGAACAAATATACAACATTTCGACCAACGAGTAACGCATCTGGAGCCTCTCATACTGCTGCCATCCTTGTGTATCCTGCTCAGGAATGTTGAATATGCTCAAGAGGAATTTCATGTATGAGAGAGTCAGTCGAGTAGTTTGGAATGAAATGCGATTCAGTGTAAACGTGCAGATGTAGGGGCAAGCTTTGTGGCAGGTCATACAGGCTTTACCTTGATGGAACCTGCAGTTGATGGTACCTCTACCATTTATCAACATTTTCAGCTGACCTTTAAACCACAGAGAATTGGGACAAAGTATAATAAACTAGAATTATAACGTTCGTATAAACATCGAAGATAAAGTAAATAAATTAATCAGTTTCCCGCACACCGACACACACTTCTTTCTCTATGGTTTACCTGAGGAAGGTAAACCGTTCAGCAGGGGCAACTGACTCATAGGATCATTCGTTGAACACTGAAATGTTCTTCTTGGGGCTCGTGGATGCTTCAGCAGGTTTACCAGCGATTACCTGAAACTGCCTGGCATGTCCTGGACGAACTTCCGAAGGTATATATTCAAATTTTAAAGGATTTAATTACACTATTAATGATATATTAGTAAAATAATTACAATATTCCCACATCGAGAAGACCGTATAACTGGCCGGGAGGGCTTGGGGCGCTGACCACGTCCCACCCTCCAGTACTGCACCCAACCAATGACCCCTGTAGAGGGCAGAGGTGGGGGACGCAGCGGCTGGGCGGCAAGTCTTGGCTCTTCATGAGCTGTTGCGACAGGGGTTTAGCTTTTAATTATAATATTAATAATCATTTTACTCAACCTTACACATTTATAATCATATGTAGTTAAGTTCTATTTTTGCCATTATATATTCTTTTTCTGCGAAAGAGCCCAAGTAGGACTACGCAAGGTACTTTGAGACGTTCCTTAAGTCTCCTTTTGAGTCCATAATTCTAATTCTTAGACTCTGTGCTTCTTTTTTCTCAACTGTGCATGTTCCAAGTTTTCTCCACCGGTTTGTCCTCTTGGTCAAATTGCCATTCATGTAACTTTTACATTTGACCTTCACCTATGATTTTGCATTCTTTTCTACCATATTTTCAATATCTGCTTTTCTATTCAATATTAATGTTTCTCCATAGACACTTAGGTTTAATTATTATTGTGTTATAGCAGTATTATACTGTTAAAAGTATGCCATTATTTGTTATTACTAACACCATTGTTGTCTCATTTATGTATAATTTTCTAAGTTTTGGGATATATCAGTTAAAATTCTTTGTTTGTTTTTTTTTTAACATTTTTAGTATATGTCTGTTTCTGTTCAATGTACTCTGGATCCATGTGATCAATCTCACTGAAGGATAGCTTTGTTAACTATACACTCATTAGAGCCGCGGTTATTCGAACCCCGATTAAACTAGTTCAGAGTTAACCGAGGTCCCCTTTTACGAAGTGTGCCGCGCAAAACATCACGGAAAATCAAGAAATTTTGCCCATATAGCATGATGACCTTAGGCTTGCATTACTAGCTCAAAGTTTGGCAAATGAAACAATCGCTGAAAACGATGTAGCCGAGTGGATCAATTCAGACGTATTGGAAGTGACTAATGAGATAACAGTAGAGGCAGTGAATGGGGGGATGATAGCCCGCAAAAGATCCATGTTGGGGTCGAGGTCGCGACATCCCCCCCCCCCCACACCAACACAGGGTAGTTTGGGGACTATTTTCTTGAAAATGTTTGTGTTGCATTGTTCGAAATCGCTCTACTAAAATCAATGCACCTGTAAAAACATTTAAACATTCATAATTCGATCTTGGGCGACCTCCATTTATTCTGCATTCTACATAAACATCTGACATGCAGATATGGTCTCCCCTGAATTAAAAAGAAATCAAATTCAGACGAAAGGTATGAATGTGCGCGTGTGCGCTAGGTTTTAATCTCCCTTTCCCCACATGGGATGATGAAGCACAGTGAGAAAGCAGGATAAGGAAAATCATATTTACGAAAGCCCGAAGGCCTTTGTTGGGCTTTGTGTTCCTTCACCTGGGTTCTGTGCGTGTGACATCTTGAAGCGGAGTGACAAATGTAAACGAACTGGCGTCATGGCGCACAGCACTGGCTCTGAACTTCCTGCCTCATTACATCAGGTCATTCTCAAGCTAAGATGCTGATGAGAAGGGTCTACGTAGCAACCATGTACTGAGAGGGGTTGTGTTCAGCCTTACATGGGGTAACAGAGGAATGAAGGTCATTCTATATAGCTATCTATACGGTTACTAATTAATGAACTCCATTCCAAATGTGAAAAGCGAGTCCCACAAGGAAACATTGCGGGCTACAGCGTGATGTTGATTTTGGTGCGATACTTTTTAAGCGGAATTATGCGTTTTGAAAGCCGTAAGTTGAGAAGACAGTTTGAAGTACAATGTGATCCTTGTACAGTACGTTTACGACAAAACTTGGCCAACAGACGTACGGCCGTCTACTGGACGACTTGACTGGCAGTCACGTGGCCCGTCTCCCGGTCACACATACATGGATGTCACACCAAATCTTAAATCACATTAACAATTATCAGATTAAACAAAAACATGCCGTATCACAGGGGATGTTGGAAATGCCGTCCATGTGCGGCATCTACGGCATCTTATGAGGAAATTTCCGTTCACACGCATTAGTTCAGCTTCTGAAATAGCATTAATTTCTTTCCTATGTTTTGTTTTAATTCGGTCTTGTGCAAGGCGGCTAAGAGATTTTCGAAGTGACCGTTCCAACCTTTCTCCGGTTTCGTTTAGTTTCTGTTACGTAAGCACACGGCTTTTTTACCTTTATTTTCCTATTATGAATTGATCCCGTCTTGAATTCGGTTGAAGCAAACGCTCGGAAATTTAGTTGATGTAATCAGATATGTATCGCAATGAACACCTTTGCTGTGCTGTATGCTTCAATCAGTTCATTTCCAGAACACTTCAAGCGAAACTACAAACTTCTGAATACGCCTAATGATATTCGTGTATCAACCGGACTACAACGGCACAGAACTCCTACCTAACAGAAGTAAGACTGGCGCACGTGTGACGACTAACACGCGCTCACTGGGCAATCTACTGAAGCATACGGGCCGTGCACCTGCCGGGCAAGCTTTGTAGTAAACGTGCTGTACATGAAGCCATTAAAAACAATGCCTCGACGTCTCAAACTCCTTTGGTCCAGCCCTTTGCGTTCGGTGGAATCTGGGAGTCCTCTTCCAGGGTTTGAGTGGATTTTATTTAGGAAGGTTTACACTATGGTGATAACTTCCTTTTAATAAATGTGTCCAATATTTACAATGAGACGTCGACTAATTTAGATTATTAATTATTCACTAGTCATATTAAACGTACCGTATTTAAACACCTGAAAAATAGGCTTCGGTGTATTTGCAGCCGTTGGTTTCAGTGTATTCCACACACTTAAACGCTTCAAAGCCATGTAAATAACATATCAAAGGTAAGTGTTGGATTAAGATTAAACATTATATTACTTATTTACTGAAGTAATAAAATGTCACCGAACTTACGGGCTATGAAAAAATATGTTGTAACCTTAAAAAACTACAAAGGTGATGTGATGTCACCGGTTCAGCAACTTTCCAAGATAAGATAGGAAACGTAGATTTTTAAAGAAAATACTGCATTCCTAGACATAGAACATCTTTATTTGATCATATATTCATCAGCAAACTGTTTAGTTATCTGTATGACTAAAGAGTATATGGATATAAATATTAATTAGATATATGAAAGGTTTGCCGCTATCAAATGGCAATCAGAATATAGACATTCAGAAAATTGTACTATGAAAAGGCAAGGTTTCCGGGTATTAAAATAACGACAAATAGAACCTTCGAAATGTTCGTCTTAATTTCAAAGGTTTTATTAGGTATGTCATACAGTACAACTTGCACCAAAATTCAGCGAAGGAATGCATTAACCATACTCAGCTATTGAGAGCATGGACCTGTAATTAGAATTGTGCTCCAAGAACAGAGCTGGTCTAGGTGCAGCGGGGGGGGGCTAGATTTGTCACTGCAAACATAAGCATCTGTGTTCTATTATGACCCATTTGTATGCACGTCAATATTCATAGCGTGTAATGGAGGGCAAAGTGGCTTCAAACTGGTCACTACTTCCCTCTGTTCTCTTCAACTTGAAAGACGGGATGTGGTTTCTGTCACATGTGCACATTACCTACAAGCGTTGGTAGCGAAGTAAAAGGAGCATATCTTTAATGTGTATGACTGGGAAAAGAAAGAAAAATAATGTGACAGTACTTTCAGATGAAAAACTTAATATGCATCAGAGTATGATAATGGTTCCTAAGCTGTCGCTGGTCACGCTTGCCGTCTGCATGTCATACTTTCTACTTGAGAAGTATCCTACAGGAATGCAGGGCATCAGAAAAATTCATCGAGGAATTTATTGGAGTTTCTCCTCCATAAGGGGTGCAAAGAACACATTCGAAATACAATACCGTTCCCATAAGCTTTAGTCGCCTGTTGCTTCACTATAGAGGAACTTCTCAGTAGAAGGAGTAGGAGGAGCAGAATGGCGAGGGACAGAGAGAGCACGCGTTGATTAACAAAGAGCTCAAAAAACTATCGAAAATTATTTGTGTACAACATTGACTAGTAAAACCTTGTTATAGAGGTAAATGCAAAATGAATCTCGGTCTCTCCGTCGATCCGTCCGACCCTCCCTCCCACCATCTATCCTTCTCTCTCTCCATCCATCCATAATTGTGTATTATTATTAGGGCCCGGATTTTTAGGTTCTTAAAATTAGCTTTTTAGCTATTTTTGTATCTTAAAAAAGTTTTTTTTAGTTCTTTAACCTACTGAAATAGTTTTTATATTATTATTGTTTATTAATTTTATTATTAATTGTGCTCTTTTTATAGCAATGTTGCTTATATGTCCTGTATATCCTTTGTGCTGCTCAAAATGCGATTTTTGGCCACAGGGCACCTGGAAAATACGTAAATAAAATTATAGTTTATACGCTATGTGCATTATAACAGGTGTTTAATCCTTACCTGCATTCGAGAACAGGTCGTACAGGTTCTCCTGTACGGTATGTTTATCTGCACAGCACCTAGCCGCTTAATGCGATCTGTGCAGTATAGAAGGTGTTCATATTTGTTCAAGCTTTTGTGTCTGTGGGCATGGTTTATTTCGCTTTTGGCAGATTTGGCAAAATATTACTTTGCCATCTGTGGCGAAGTTCGGATCATTACCTATCCACTGACGAATCAACCACCTTCGAGATGAGCTGATTTTATGCATGACACTGGCTCCTTAAATTACCTGCTTAATCTAAGGAAAATTAACTTCTAACGATGTAGTAATTGTATGCATTAACAATACACGATAGTCGACTGAACACAACGGATACTGTTTTTAAACTAATTGATTTGAGTTTATGGTGGGTTCTCCTAATGACCCCCTTTCCCTCGACAACAATTCCCGCATTCCTTGCTTGCAACAATACAGCGCTTGGTCCCACACAGCTAAATACAAACAGTTGCCTCTTGTATTGTTACTACTCCTCTAAGCATACATAAGCGAAAAGACGTAGCAAAGACGTAACAAAGTTCATTTACAATTTCGTAAACATTTCATTTTCCCATTTTAAAATAAAGTTTTTTTTTTTTTTAAGTGTTAAAATAAATAGGAGATTTAGCCTCTTTTTGGTTTTGAAGTCTCATTGGCCATTTTTAGGTTTTATAAGATTCAAGCATTCGGCTTCGATGATCATGAAACAGATAATTAAATTAAACCACTGCAGTTAACTATCAAGGAATAAAATAGTTAAAAAACTAAGAATCCGGGCCCTAATTATTATAATGAATTGCCGTGCGTTAGTCTCACAAAAGCTCGATAAGGGCTAGACCGATTAGAAAAATAGGTATTTTGTTTTGTTGACCTCCATACAGGGATTGTTTAAAAAAAAAAGAAAACAACATTAAGAAAACCAGAAAGAAACAGCCGAAAACTAAAAAAATCGATATTGACAACTTTGTTTGGCAATTGCCACTTCGTATTACTTTCAATATAAGACATTTGTGGCGGTCCTATCGTTTGACAGGTGAATTTATTACTCTTTTTTGCAAAAAATAAGGCAGTAGATTTTGAAAATTCCGTATAACCAGTTATATACTGTGTTTTTTTCATGGTTGGTTTTCTCCATCTTTCTAATAGTTTAATATTACATGTCAAGAGCAGGTGGTCTGTTCCAACATCAAAACCTCTATATACTCTTACTTTGGTGACCCACGGTATTAATTTTTTATTCACTAAAAATAATCTATAATTGATTTTGAACCTCTGGCAGACCAAGTATACTTATGTATTTCTTTATTTCTAAAATAACTATTAGTGATTCTATATTCGTTAAATATTGCAAATTGTCGAAGTTCTTTACCATTTTCATTTTGTAGTGTTTCTCCTTGTGTGCCAATTATATTAGTTACAGGTTGACAACCAATTCTTGCATTAAAATCACCCTCTATCACTATATAGTCATACCAACTACATGGCAACAAGGAGAAGTGAAACCAATTTATAAAAAAGGAGACCGAAATCAACCATCAAATTACAGAGGTATTACCCTTCTAAATAGTGCGTATAAAATAATTATATACTGGAATAATAGCCAGAAGAATACAAAAAATAATTGAAAATAAATTAGGAGAAGAGCAGAACGGGTTCCGAAAAGGGAGATCTTGTACAGATGGAGTATTTGCTATAAAACAAATCATAGAAAAAAAGAAGAGAAAGAAATACGGAGACACATCTATTTATAGATTTAGAAAACGCCTTTGATAGAGTAAATAGAGAACTACTATGGAATACCCTGGAAAACAAAGGTATCCCTAATCAAATAATAGAAACTGTTAAGAGCTTATACTGTGAGACAAATGTGTGTATAGACATCTTGCTAACTATATAGCGTTTCACTCTTAGAAGACAGTATGGAGTTAAATGGGACATCTCTGTCTCTATCTAGCGCATACAAGTTGCCATTAGCCGCGTCCTTTTCTACCCTCGCTCTGTTGCCAGAATCCTAATAGCATGGTATAAATATTCATTTGTTATAAATTTCAGGCTTGAACACATTATCCTATGCAGAATTATTTTCTCTATAGTAAACTATAGTGCTACTACCTGCCTACTTTGAATTCTCTATGTTTACCCAGTTAAGTGTTATAATTTTTTAAATTAAATGTTTTCGGAAAATTTTATATATGTGCACTGCAAAAGTTACGCAGTGTGAAACTTTTTTGTTATTGAGTTTACATCAGGGAATCAGCGAGAACAAATGTTGAGGAAGGTTGGAGAAAGTTTTTAAAATAAACCAAAAGGCAGTAACCTCTTTGTTTTATCCAGTAAGGCAAACAAAAGGTATTCATCTATTCAGCGTCAGGCCTGACACAGAAGATAGTACAAGGAGCAGCACTAGCATTAGTTCGAAAGAAGCCGTGTGTGTAACTGTGAGCTGTTATTGCGTTATTTATTTAATATTTTTGTAAATATTTGTAGTTATGGAGGGTGAAGCTAGGAAGGGACGATATGATGGTAAATAAAGAAGTAAGGAACGCCAAATAATTATGAATGTGTTAGATTATTTTTTAAGTAAAATGCGTGTAAGTAAGGCGGTAAAAGAAACAGCTAAGGCTATCGGGTGTTCAGAAGCAGTAGTGTGTATGATTAAAAAGGAACTAATGAAAGGACCTCTAAGAACGCCATCGAAAAAGAAAGCAAAAAGGGCGGGACTACACAAAACGCTAGGTTAGCGCAATATGATTGAATAGTGCAAGGTGGAGTGCGGCGAATTGTTCATTCTTTACTGTTTGCAAATATTCCACCCACGCTGAATATAATTTTGTCACAGTTCAACAGTGATGAGACCCTACCAAATTTCTCAAGGGCCACTCTGATTTGGGGTTCGAATATGAAAGAAAGGGTAACAAGTGCATATTAATAGAAAGAGACGATATCGATATCATCAGATGGCGACATAAATATCTAAAAGACGTAAAAGGTTTAGGGACCAGGGGAAATCAATTGTTTATACAGACGAGTCATTTGTAAATTTAGGTCATACAGTAACAAAGGCGTGGAGGGATACCAAAGTTAAAAGTGCCCGTCTCGTCAAGCAGCAATTGAAGGACTAAGTACAGGACTCAGGCCACCTCGAGTCGCTCGCGGAGAAAGATTCGCAACTAGTACATGTTGCAACACTGCGCTCCATTTAACGTGTACTGTCTTTTAAGGGTGAGACGCGGTTTAGAAACAGTACAAAGTTTTTTAAAATAAACCAAAGAGTGAGACAAGGGTGTGCTTTATCACCTATTTTATTTAATATTTATATTGACGACATTCTAATTGAATGGGAAAAACATTTTAATAAGGAAGGAATATTAATTGACAATAAGGGTAGAATAAATGCCCTGTTATTCGCAGATGATGTGTTACTAATGGCTGAATCTGAAACAGATCTACAAATGTTAGCTTATAAGTTCCAAGTGGTGGCCAAGAGATATAACTGCAAAATATCAGTAAATAAATAAAAAACAATGGCATTCATAGGTAAATATGGAATAAGAACTAAAATTGTTTTGGAAAATAAAATAGTGGAGCAAGTAACACACTAAGTATTTGGGGTGCGATATTACGTACAAAGAAGATAAAGACATAGAAAACAAAATACACAAATTCCAGGCTATATGTGGAACCATTAAAAGAACTTTAGGTCGGAAAACAAGAAAAGACTCTAAACTTAAATTTTATAAAACATTGGCTGTTCCTTCTTTGTTATATGGAAGTGAAAGTTGGATAATAAAAGCAAAGGATAGTAGTAGAATACAGGCAGCGGAAATGTTATTACTGCGAAATGTGGAAGGGTGCACAAGAGCAGATAGAATAAGAAATGAGTCAATAAGAGAAGAACTAAATATTTATAAATTGGAAGACAAAATCAAAACAAATAACAAGAAATGGACAGAACTGAAGCCGAAATTGTGAACGCCAAAATTATGGATAGAATATTCCATCATACGGCGGAATTAAATAATCAGAAAATGTTAGAATCGTTACATATATAAAGTTACAGGACCCGGGAGATTAGTTGTGACTAAAATTGTCAAAAGGCACGAAAAGGTACAGACAAGTCATTAGGGCCGAGGTCCAGGTAGTCAGCCTGATAAACAGTAATAACGGTTTTCCTGGAAATCGCTCAGCGCCGGTGTGAGCCGGAAAACAAGGGATGGTCGATTCTTCGAAACCCTGTTGCTGATTAGGAAGTGAAAGGTACAGAGAGCGTCATAACGCACAGACACTTGCCTGCGAGATCCCGGAGAGAAAGGGTCGTTGAGACTTGCCCTCCATAACCCGGCGGGTCACTACACTCGTCGCCCATATCTTCAGTTACGGGACTTGTATTCCGGATCCTCAAGTGTGAGGACACATTATAGCTAATATTAACAATTTTCTGTCTTAGTAAAGACACGGTAACGACTCAACTAATTTAATAACGATCGGCAAATCTCACGCTTTCTTATTTTGGTGAGAATAAAAGTGTTTCGACGAAGTTCTGGTTTTATTCGCAAACACTCACGCATACCCTGAGATTAAATTCGCATGCCAGAGCAGTCGGAGTAGAAGACCAGAAAGCAGCAGTCGGCATAGGAGAGTAGAGGAGAGACGATTCGACATCATATGGCGCAACGTGGAGACGATTCTGCATCAGAACATTTAATGAGGATGAGTGAAGAAAGGATACCTAAAAGGACCTTTTTATATAATCCAAGTGGAGCATGAGATGTTCTCCTACCTCGCAGAAGATGGACTCCACTAATGACTTCGCCGGAACGGGCTGCATAGACTAAACCATGTAGAAGAAGAAGACCAGTTGTATAGGTGGTGAAAAACGAACGTGTTAATGCTCTCAACAACACATTCAAAATTCATTCATTCATTCATTTCATTCATTCCTTCAAATCGGTTGACACAGTTATCAAACACGATGATGTAGCAAACTATCCAACAGAATTTTTTAATTCGCTGGAATTGCCTGGATTACCACTCAATTTGCAATTGAAAATATGCTCATTTATCATGTTGCCTAACACCAATCAACCCCGACTATGAGACTGGCTGTGAAAAAGCTTATGAACGTCATTGAGGCGAAGACTATCAAGAAAAAGTACAAAGGGGAAGATGTTTTGACTTCTGATTACTCCAACGTACTTACCATTCGATGTCAAACGGCTGCAACTCCCTTTGCAGATGACCACCTTCTAGTTGTTTGAAATTTGCGGAATTAATTTGGGGTTTCCCTGTTTCGCGCGTGGACAAGTGTCTGCGTGTGTCGAAAACCATCATCTTTGTTGTTTTGCGCACATGAAAAGGAAAAAGAAACGTAGTCTAACAGAAAGCTTTGCACTGAATGTCAACCGCACTTTCGTGCAAATAAAAGACAGTAAATTAATTTGAATTACACTCAAGTTTCATTCAATAACATGATGCATGTCATAATCATCTCAATGAATTGGTGCTGGATTGATCTCACTTATGAAGAGTTAAAATCAAATCAATTTTAGGCGGTACGAAGTTCACAGGGCTGGTAGAGAATAAAAATATTTGAGTGAGACTAGTTGCAGATAAGAAAAAACGTATACCGAATTATTTAGGGCGTGCGAAAGATTGCTCCAAATGCACAGTCTTTAAATCAACCAGCAGTTACTAACTACGTATAATTTATATCAATAAAAATAGATGCAAAATGTGTATGTATTAGCCCACATGGATACTAGAAAGCTCTTAAGACCAACTGCAGAGACAACTTTTCTCTCGTATTTCCTCACAAACCACGCGTTCTTAAAAATGCGAAATGTTCATTTAATGCTAACCTTGTCATTGAGCAATTAGCCTAACTTTTAAGGGAATTGTAACTTCTACGGACAATACGTATCTCAAACAGAGATAGAAGTAATCAGCTGGCAACCACTCTCAGGTTAATAGGAAATCTCCGTGGTAGTTTCTCAGTGAAACAATTGTCACTTTTCCGTGGCGAAGTTTCCACTCAATTCCAAAGGGAAGAGTCACAAACCCAAACAAGTTTAACCAGGTTTCACGAATGACTGTCCAGAAGATGTTTGCTACTGACAAGGAAAACTTGTTACATAGGAACACAGTTCGGACCAGAAGAACAGTTCAATACGAGAAAACCATGCACGTTAAACAGTGCACGAACACATTCCCCACAGGCGAATCTACACCGAGACATACAACGCCTCTAAACAGGTGAAAATACATCTTTAACCCTCTGTTTATAATTTTTCATCCATTTTCCTAAAGCTTCTGTTGCTGCCTCTGGTATATAATGTATTATTGTGACGCCGTCAAGCCGCCGCACATCAAAGCGAGCCGTGGTCAAGCTACCCCACGACACTACTTGTAAATACGTGACTGACAATCAGCGCGGCAGAACAGTATTTCGAGAACGTTCGCGAGACTTCCGACTGCCGGTTTTTTCGGCAATTTCGAGAATATGTACGCATGATGTTTCGCGTGAACTATAAAAGCGAGAAAGGGCAGATAGTCTTGACGTGAGAGTTTCATAAAGGGAATAGTGATAGTACTTCACATCTCCATGCGTGACCTATTGACCTATGTAAGTAGTGCTTTGTATAAGGTATAAACATTCGTTATCAGCATCTTAGCCCACTGTGTATCTCTTCTTCGGTACCTTCCAACCGTTAGAGGTACTAAGCAATCTGGAAACGTACTACTTTTAAAATTAAAATTCCACAAATTAAGCAAATATCGATGTCCTAAAAATCAATACCAATATCCGCACTTATATCCCTAACAGCCTGTTTAGAAACATCCCCACACCTAATCGGGGCAGCATTATCACTTGCATGTTATATCAAAACCAAACAAGAACCAAGGATGGAGCCTTGCGGTTCATGTTTCAATAATTCAAATTTGGAAATTTTGTCGTTGAAGAATGTAGATTGGTATTCAAGATGCTCTCGGGCTTCGAGCCAGGTGTAGTGATGAAAAGACATCAACGTTTCGGGAGTGTACATCTCTCCCATCTTCAGGATGAATCAGTTTCATCCTGAAGATGGGAGAGATGTACACTCCCGAAACGTTGATGTCTTTTCATCACTACACCTGGCTCGAAGCCCGAGAGCATCTTGAATATGTTCGTCGCCAGGAAAGCTACAAATCTTATTTTATGTAGATTGGTATTTTTCCGTAAAGTATGAAGAAACAAGAGCAGGTATAAATTAGTTTCACTACCCTTAAGATGGATTTTATAATTTAAGTGTAAACTTTTCGACACTAGCGGTAATTGATTTATCTAAAATTGAAACAATTATGTCCATTTACTAAATGCATATCAATAGCCTGTTGAATATATTTGAAAACGTTACTGCTATTGTCTCATCTAAGATATTTTCAGTCTCCGATAAATCTAGTGTTGACAAGTAGGTGTAGTTCAGTCGTTAGTCCCAGAACCACCTCTGAATATTACATAGTTGCCCCTAGTAACAAACACAGCGAGGATAAATTTCTGGCCGTTAATTAAACCCTTACAACAAGGCCTAATGAGTTTCGTGTTTCTGCAGTAATGGAGTACGCATTCTATAGAATTCACTAAAAAGTACGAGGGCACTTTCGGGAGCCGTTGCAAATGGGCGTTTGAATGTTAGCGCGAAATTTGAATAGCTACGGTGATTCGAACCTTCTTATCAAATTGCTCTCGTACATTGGAACGTATTCAACAACTACACAAGATACTTCGTCCCTTGTTAAAATCAGCATCTTGTGGTGACTAACAATATTGGAAGAAGTAACAGAAAATACCTTAGAACCACCTGACAGATTAGATGTAGCTATAGCAATCAATGCATTAAAGAATAATAAAGCCCCCGGCACAGATAGAGTCCCAGACGAATTTAACAGCTAAGAAATATGATAGCGAATACAATCTTATAAAGAAGATTTGGCAAGAAGAAAAGATACCTCAGGAATGGAAAACAGGACTGATATACCAATATACAAAAAAATGGCACAAACTACAATGTCAAAATTACAGAGGTATAACACTTCTTTGTACAGTATATACGGTATTTACCTTCATACTCCTGAAACAATTGGAAAGGCACTACGAAAGCACCATAGATGAACACCAAGCAGGATTTCGCACAGGCAGATCAGCAGTAGATCAGATATACAGTCAAAAGAATAGCAGAGAAATCCAGGGAATATGGTATAGATTTGCACCATTCATTCATAGATTTTTAAAACGCTTATGACAGTATTAATAGATACGCCCTATATAAAACAATGACAGACCAAGGAATACACCCAAAGTTAATGTGACTAGTTAAAATGACTATGTCGGATACAAACGCCTGTGTGAACATAGCTGGTGGAATGACAAATATCTTTAAAATAGATATAGGGCTGAAACAGGGTGACGGTTTGGCACCAGTTCTCTTCAATTTAGTTTTACAGTGGGTGGTACAACAAACTAAGGTAGATCTGAAAAACACACTGCGATATAAAAGCACCCAAATTGTTGGGTATGCGGATGATCTTGACATAAAGGGTAGAACCATTAAAGAAATAGAGGAAGTATTCAAAGATTTGGAAGGGGCAGCGGAAAAAGTCGGACTTAAGATTAACGTAGAGAAAACAAAATTTATGACACAAACTAGAAAACATGGAACCAGCACACCGCCTGACTCAGAGTTAAGTATGTGAAAGTAGACAAATTTAAATACCTAGGCAGCATAATAACAAGTGACAACAACAGAGATACAAACCCGGATCAGTAGTGTAAAGAAGGCATATTTTAACTAAACCCCGGCGCGACAGCCCACAAGGGGCCAAGGCCTACCGCCCAGCCGCTGCGTCCCCCACCTCTGCCCACTACAGGCGTCATTGGTGAGGCGCAGTACTGGAGGGTGGGACGTGGTCAGCGCCCCGAGCCCTCCCGGCCAGTTATGCGGTCTTCTACACCTGGGGCAGCTACTTCTCCATCAAGTAGCTCCTCAATTGGTCCCCCCGGGACCTAACGAGGCTGAGTGCACCCCGTGCCAGACCTCCCAGAGGGGATAAAATCCCTATGCTGGTACCGGGGATCGAACCCGGGTCCTCCGAGCCAGAGGTAAACAAGGCATATTTTGCACTGGGGAAAATAATGAAATCTAACAATGTACACCAGAAAACTAAAATTAAAATATATCGAACTATAATCATGAGCATTGTGAGTTATGGATGTGAAACATGGACTCTATCAAAGAGAACTGAAACAATGGTTGGAGTATTTGAACGGAAGGTACTCAGAAGAATCTTTGGAGCAGTATTAGATAATACAGTGTGGAGAAGCAGATATATCTATGAGCTGTACGACAAATATAAAAGTGCTGACCTGGTAACATATCAAATTAAAAAGGTTAGAATGGGCTGGACATGTTAACAGAATGGAGGAACATCGAATACCAAAGAGGGTTATGGAAGGGAAGATATATGGCAAGAGACCAGTTGGAAGACCTAGGAACAGATGGATAGACGCCGTGAACTTTGATTCTAGAGTTCTTTTCGCTACTGCAGTATGGAAAAGACTAGCTATGGACAGAGAAGAATGGAGGAAAAGGATAAAAGAGGCTAAGGCCCGACATTGGGCTGTAACGCCATTGTAGAAGAAGGTCTAAGTAACATTTAAACCGGTATTATAGACGTAGTCGGATTGGAAGTTTAGCTAAACCAAACCAAAGGTTTAGCTGCAGGTGTTGTTTTAGAACACTCTGGTTAAGTTAAACCGCAGTGATATCAGTATATCTGAGGGACGTGAAAAATGATCACTGATCTTCTTTCCTATTCCGCAACTAAATGCCCTTGCTCAACTTGCCAGCTTAGAAAAATTTAAAGCGCTCCGAAATTCACGGTGAAAATGAAGCGTAACAGTTTAATATTAAGTCAATGTGACAAGTTACCACTGACAACGAAAAATAATGATTGCAGTCATATCCTAATGCTTTGGTAAGCTTGCCAGTAAGTCATGCCAAGGTCAACTATTTGGGGGGTCCTGATTTCCTTGCTGCCAGCACGATTGGTCTTTTGCTGTTTTACCTTCACTTCTCTTAAAGTCCGCCCTATTTGCAAAGAGAAAACCGCATTGAAGAGGAAGGAACAGAATGAATGTTTGAAGATATTGTTAAGCCTTTTGTATCACGCTTGGCTTTTGTTCTAGCGTTCAAAGTCACTCAGCATCAAACGTGAAATAGCTCTCTATATATACCACAAAGGTTTCAGCGAGGTATAACATTCCATGGTATTTATAACCCCTCTGCTTGGACCCCTTTATACACCTGCATATATTATTCCATTTAGAGGCGCGTGACTCCGGCACGTGGGCGCGTGTGGTAAAGGAACCCCCCACATATGAAAATAGAGCCAGGGTTTTGCATGCAGATGTCGCTCGGTTGCATACTGCAATCAAAGGATTCTTCTGCAGGAAAAGAGGCAAACGTGTTATTGCATACCAAGATGTCTCTGCCGTTCTTCCGAGGCATGACCAGATTTAGTAAGGAACGGAGTTGTGCTAGAGCTAAGGTATGAAGTATCTCCTTACTTTTAACGGAGGTTATAGGCGACATTTTGGTCACTACTTTAACAGAATAATAAAATTTGCTACTAGGTTTCAAAGCTGTTTAGATTTCTTACATTTAAATGTAAATTAAGTATATTTAAGTTTTCCTTTAATCTGCATTGTGTGTGAAGAAAACAATACAAATTTTTGGAAATTGATTTTTAATACACACCATAAAAAGGAAATACCGGGTGGAAGTCATTAATTTAAACCAGTGGTAGATCCCGGTATTTGGAACACCTTTTGTATCTTACGGATTTGTCTCTGACCATTTCCTACGGAGATATTTTAGTTTTCTCGAAAACAAGCTGGCAACACTGCAGATTGTGTGTCACTTTCTCTATCTTAGTACACAAACACGGTAACGGTGCTTCTTGAGAACAGAAACAAATACCCTGCCCTGTCCTCCTGCGTTTACTGCGCGAGTGTAGGCCAATCACAAGCGTTAGCTCCCAAAACATTAAAGCGAAAGCGAAAGTGCCAGACCTGTTTACATTCACAAACCAGTTTAATTCCCTGACCAACCTCGACACAACGTTGTCGACTTTACCGCACGTATGAAAAAGCTGCTTGGAGTATTCCTTCACGTCTTTTAAGTGATTAATTATTTCAAAACCTGTGTGATGTCCCATAACTACCAAAGCTGTGTCAGAAATAAGTTACTCTACACATCTTAAACTAACAAAGTTATCTTTGTACATTCCTGTGGAATTACGCACACAAGTTGGATCAAAATCCATTTGTTTTTTCGAAATCGACTGATCAAAGAACAAAATATCATTGTACTATTTTGTTAGTAATGCTTCTATGAAGCATATGTTAGAAGGAATGTAATGACTTCCCTTCCACCCTGTATATGAAGTAAAGTAAACACAGAGACCTCAGAAAATATTGGAATGGGTCAAGCACAATTACAGATTTCAATGGTTGAGAAAAATATTTAGAATGTAAGAGCGCATCAAGATTCTGAAAATAACTAACTGAATAACTGTGAGGAGCACATGTTCAGTATTAAACTGAGCTATTTTTTATATTATTTAAAATAAACTTTAAATGAGCCAAAAGATAATCAGCATTAATCAATCAACAAACACATTCATATAAACTGTGTATTTCAAGTTGAAGTATTACCACAAAGAGTCATGAATTTTCCAAAATGTGTTTGATATGTTACAAATGTTTTCCTCAAAAGAACGGTTTCATTTACGTCCTGGGAAACTTGTAGATATGCTCTATTTCCTCATTCGGACTGGCTTAAAATTCCAGTAAAATTGTTTTTGTTTCTCTCTATTGTAAAAGTGACCCCGACAGCAATTAATTTCTCACTAAAACCCTGACAGAATTAGAGAAACAAAAAGTGAGATCGTGTGTTGGTTGCATGGCGGGTGGAACATTCAGAAGAGAAACTGCCAGTTCATTGCTGCTGCTAGACAGCACGTAAATATTTTTTGTGCTCTTGGTTTAAGCTGAACTGAGGTACCATGTCAATAACTGTACATCAGCGCGAGTGGAAAAATACTTACGAGAGACTTTTTCCTGGACAATTTCGTTAAAACCATAAAAATACCTTATATGCTCCTAAATCAGTAACTTGACTCTACAGCAGGCAAACAAGGCGACTCTAGTTAAAATGAGACATTCATACCTCAGGGTTCCTTAAGTTTAATATTCAAATAGCCAGAACTATGACGCATAATATATCCGCTTACGCCGATAGTGCTAATATAGTACAGAGGTACTACTAGACATGGAGAATGGCCGAGTGGTTTATGATCGAGTTCACTTTTGTATTTGTAGGAGCACAGAGGTGTCAGATTAGTATCTCTCCAACTTCCGTGCAGTAAACATCTCGAACAGTACAGGTTCCGCTCGCATTATCACCCTGGTGTCGTTTGTTTCAAGGAAGGAAACAGAGGTTACCCCCCCGATCAATTTCATGTCATTCGCGCAGATCCCAGCATGGTCATTCGTTCTAAAAAATACCTTTGCAGAAGACTCTTGAAGGGTAGGCTTACCAAAGAACACACTAGAAATTGTATGAAATCTCGTGTATCTGAAACTCTGTTTACTCAGTAATTCTAGAATAATCTTCCGAACTGATCCAGCAGACCACGGCACATCAGCTCGGAAGGTTCTGTTAGAATTGCTAACTCCGGCCGTGAAAGCCTGATGGACGGTGGCTAAAACTGTCTCGATGATTCTGTTGTGAACTTTGAATCATCCACGGTTGTGCGTGAGCTACAAGAGGTGTTTGGTACAGGGATGTTGTCCACATGGAAACGCTTGCTCCTGCTTAGCGGAGGTGGCTCACAGGATATGAGCTGGGTTCGTCCTACCTGGACGATTCGGTGTCGCTCTCCTGCCAATGGCTAAGAGGTTCCGCTTGAGCAGCGTTGAACACACGAGCTAAAGAACTTGTCCGGGATCGTGGACACAACTAGGCCATCCGGTTCATCGGAGGTGGGAGGCTAAAGAAGTGACGGGGAACGTCAAAAGAAAATGAAGAAAGAAGAGCCAGTCCAATTCTTACTCTAGCTCAGAAGTTAGCATGCGTTTATGAAATGAGCTGTTTCTGGAACCTGGGTGACTGACTCCTCATTCTTTTTATAAACACAGAAAAAGATAAGGACTTTAGTAAAACAACCGTTTTGCAATCTGTGATGGTTTGTTGTGAATAAAACATTGGACCTTCCTTAACGAATTGTCCTCGTAAATAATCACACCTTACAGCCAGCCCAATCTAAAACACTGATATTACTCTCGCTTTCCAGGACATTTGAGATACCTGTATACTCATATGACAATAAAAAAGAAAATAAAAGCGAGAAGAAATAAAATACGTGCTGTAATCCGACTGTCCTGACAGGTAGATCATTTGAGTAGGAATGAAAATCTGATACGTTGTCTCTGGTGTCACCCATTTAGAACGTCGTGTTTGCCATTTCATTCTGTATTATCTCGTTTCCGTACACAAAAGCTAGGCCTACGGGAAGCGGTGGGAAGCGAAAGGCTTGCTGTGTGCTCTTAGTAATAATTGATTATCATGGGAACGGGCTGCAGATAATGACGTCAAACTAACTGAAGGAAGTAATCGGAGAATGGGAAGGACGAAGAGCATGCTGAAAACGCTTCTAGAAAACACATCTTTTTTAGATACATAAAAATGAAAAGGTTGGTGCACCTGACGATTCCGAAGCCCTCGATGTTTTCCCTCTTTTTTCTTTAGACCCAGTTGACCCATTTCAACAGAGGCGTAGTTATCCAAAATTCAACTGCTTCCATTAGCTAGCGACGTTCACGATCAGCTGCAAAATAAGGTGAAATCAATATACGTTCACTTCTTCTGCTCATTTACCTAAAACTTTAATATGCGACTTCATTTGCAAACAGTAGTAGAAATGTTAACAGTGGATAATTCGAAGCTCAAAGAAAAACTAAAAAAGCTCGAAATATCCAAAAATTTGAATTAAATACTTATGTCTAAAATTGACATTTTTCAATACAGGTACATACATCTATCAGCTTTTCCAGTGTTCACCCCAACCTTTGCATTTTCAATAGAAGCACTGCTTAAAGCTTTCGCCTTATTCTTCAGATAAGCTAAGTGTTCTGTGGTATCTCGTATTCTTTCGTGATTTCCAATTTTTTCTTCAAACCATGTTCAACTTCTTGAATGACGGCGACCATTTCCACAAAAGTTAGTCTTGTATTGGACATGTACATGAGCAGTTGGAATCTCAAGCGACAATTAAGACGTGTATTTTAAACAAAAGAACGTGGGGGAAGTGTAAAAGCTCAAGGCCGGCAGCAATTCTACCCTCCAAACTACATTCCAATAGAGCAAACCTCCCCGAAGTGATGTCTTGTAGAAACACGTGGACCAAGTTATATTCAATTTCCGAGTTTAGATTAATTTTCTACTGACATTTCTGAACAGAAGCTTCGAACTAAGTTAAATTGACAGCCGAATTACATTGGTTTAAAACAAAATTCAAAGTATGTAAGTATTGTATAACAGTTGAACTACATTCACAGCATTCCCATAAATAGTGCATAAAGCACCACACAATGTATCCTGAAAAAAAAAAAATGTTAGACTTCATTTCAGGAATTCTCTTGTAGGCATTTGAATCTACAAGTAATAAGCTTTTTTCTGAATAATAACGCACAGTTTTGTATTCTAGGTTAAATAAGATTCCTACACCGAGTACAAAGGAAGTTATTACATTAATTTAAACCAGTGATAGATCGATATTTGGAACACATTTTGCATCTTAGGTTTTCGTCTCAGACGATTTCCTACGGAGACATTTTAGTGTTCTCGAAAACAAGCTGCCAACACTGCAGATAGTATGTGCGAAGTAACTTTATGGTAACCCTTTGATTGATTGTACAAATGCTGACAATATTTCAAGCATTTAATTAACATTTAATTAACTAAAAATTAACATATGATTTAGCCGAAGGGATTGAAGAAACTTTTAAAAAGTACTAAAAACTTGGTAATATCGGTTACAGTTTAAGAAATTGCACCTGAAATATGAAAAATCAATGTTTTGGGAAGTCAGGATCAAAGATGAAGACCAAACACCCCTTCGCCATATTCTTGCTCCTTTAGGTTTCCCTTATCTTCTTGTGTTTTCTTAGTGCTAATTACCCGATAACAATCCCAATGCTACTTGACTTCGACATCAGGATTTATATGGGCAATATATGGCCTCAAATGATGCTGTAGGCACCACGTGTTCTGATGGCTGAACGATTTACGACATGGTATCATGATACGGCCATTTGATGCGGTCGGAAGTTAGCACCTACAATTTTGGGGTGGAATACAATACTTCCCCTACTTACCAGCAGAGAAAGTAAAAATGTTGCTAAAACATAATTTATCTCCGAATAAATTTTTTTGTAGAGTAAGCCATTTCGGAGAGATTAGTTGTTATTTGTGTGAGTTTTGGAATACTTAAAACTTTCGTCAAATCGAAGGTAGTTATTCATTTTTTGTACCTTAGCCCTGCAAAGAGAACGGAATTGCAAGCTTTAAAAGATTTGACTATCGCTCAAAGTCTATTGTATCCCCATATTCTCCTTGTACCTACAAGAAGATAATCAAGATAATTTCTAAAACTGATTATCTCAACTAACACGAAGAAGATATAGGAATGAGGGTTTGTAAGAATGGTTAGTAAAAGGGTAGCGAAAGTCATGTGAGAGCAACACATCAGATCTTTTCTTGTATTGTTGAGGAAGGGCATTATTTTGTAGCACTCAAAAAACCAAAAGTTGACTTTTCGAAACTAATTGACCATCTAGTGTCCTTAGAATGGCCTATGTTACCCACAATTACTTAATATATATTACATATTGATTGGCATTGAATTTAAAATTAGAAGCGTCTCCCAAGTTCCCAATGATGTAAAGAATATCGATTGCTTGAAGTTTGGGCGTCTTAAGTGCTATTAAAGAACAATAAGTTTGTACTTAGTGCAAGTAAGTTAAAATAATGTTTGTCTTCCTCTATTCAGCTTTTATGCCGTTCTTGTTATATTTATTTTACGGCGCTTTAACTCTGCGGACATATTGCGACGTATGTGGACAGTCTTCCAGTTCTCATCCCTGTATCATGCTTCATCACATGTGCGGAGGAATCAGTGTAGGGCAACTGTAGCCCCCCGTCTTCCTTTTGACGGGCAGATGTCATTAGGGTGTCATCCAGTCCAAGTCTTCTAGATCTCATCCCTGTACCATACCATCTTGCTTTGTCATGAGTACACAGAGGGATCAGTACTATGTGTTTTCATTTTAGTACTGTTAAGATGAAGCTTTGGTTAATGGAGTTAGTAAATATCAGATCCGTCCGGTGTAATATGCTGAATGGGTGATAAATAACCCCTGGCGCAACAGCCCATGAAGGGCCAGCACCCCAGCCGCTGCGTCCCCCCCGCCTTTGACCATTACAGGCGTCATTGGTGGGGTGCAGTACTGGAGGGTGGGACGTGATCAGCACCCCGAGCCCTCCCGGCCAGTTATACGGCCTTCTCGATCTGGGGCCGCTACTTCTCCATCAAGTAGTGCCTCAATTGGTCTCCCCGGGACCTAACGAAACTGAGTGTACCCCACGTCAGACCTCGCAGAAGGGATAAAATCCCCATGCTGGTACCGGAGATCGAAGCGCGCTACCAACTGCCCCACAGAGGTGGACGAATGGATGATAGTTCCGCATACAATCTCTTAATTGGCATAAACACTCCGTAAGTTATCCACAAAATTCATAATTTTGTTGGCATTCACTTGTTTGGCATGTAGTATACACAATGAATCTTGGGTATATTATTAAATAAGTTTCGGATATATTAATCCTTACTTTAGCTTCATTTATTTGTATACTATTTGGAAATTACTCTACAGAAGGCAGTCATTTCTCCTTTTATAAACATAGTGTTATATAATTTAACTGCTTCATAGTGTGTTAATAAGTTATGAAAGGCATTAATTATCCTATTAAAATTGGGGAATATAAATGTTAAATATGAGAAATGTTTTGCTTAAATTTTCTAGGTACATAAAATTGCTAGGAAGTGTTTGATTACATCACAGCTAATTGCTACATCATCTTTCCATTTATCCATTTCGCTTTCATATGATCTTCCTCACTATCATACCTGGTGCTGGGCTGTCATATTCCTGAATCACAAATTGTAAGTGAGCATTTCAAATTCATTTCGCGTAACTGCAGTAGATAAAGTTCAATTATATATTCTGCAGATTTTATCAAAATTGCCTACTTTACTACTGCGATCGCCCTTCATTCTAACTATGACTATGGCAACTTCCGGAGGGGACTTAGCACCTCGACCGAAAGGTGATCTTTAGTGCCCATGCCCCTAATGGGGCACCCCGGGAGTATGATGGATGAGGCGAATGGATCCTAAGGATGGTGGGAGAGTTGTCACGACAGAGCAGAGGGCAAGGGTATCTACATCATCTCAGACACCACCTGGAGGAGGCTACCTCAGCCTCGGGTTTGTACTCCCAAGGGGGCGCGGGTCTCGGAAACCGAATTCCCTCCCCCCCCCTCGGGCTTGTACCATCCAGTGGAGGGCCCAGAAACCATTATCTCACCTCCAATCCGGGGGACTAGATTTCCAAAGCCCATGTTTTTTCCCTCCCGTGCTGCTGACGCGACGCTCGCCGACGCTTCCAACCACTGAAAGTAACCAAACGAAACAGAGACAAGAAATTCAGAGGATGTGCAAATCCTTTTCAGCATTCGCTCGGCGACCCGGGGAAACCTCCAAGAAAACCCATGGGTCAGGAAGGTCAGCCACGGGGATCGAATCTACCGAATGCGGGCCACAGACATTACCTCCCGAGTCATTTCACCTGGTTTACTCTACCCAAGTCTCGCAAACTTTTTTGGAAAAGACTAGTATTTGTAATACTGACAGTGGAATTGCATATCGCAGAGCTAATACATGCGCCAGTTGGAGAAGTTTGAGTTCACTGTATGATGACCACAGTTATTTCGCTTACTCAGTTTTCCCAACACAATCAAAATCCATGAAATGAGCAATGCTTCAAACTGCAACTTCCTTGACAATAGAGTTGCCTCTAGGAACCACAGACGTAATTGCAGATGCATAGATAGCTTTGGTTCAAGTCCAAAATACTTCCCTGCAGGCAAAACCGTAACCACCTGCGTGTTAGACGAACCACATTCGTCACTAAGCGTTCTGGATAATCTAACTAGTGTCTCTCAATTGTGTTAGGTCTGTCCCTGCACTCCTTCCCCTTTTGGCCCCCGGGGCTAACCGCCCCATTCCCTTTTCCGATATCGCTTCTCTCTCGTCCTCAACACAAGTTGCTTCTTTCGAAATTCCGATAACACAGCTACATCTAGCAGCTGTCTCCCTTAAATATACCTACTGCTTTAGGAGAATAGTTATATCCAAAACACAAATATCAGTATGGTATAAACGGGGTCACAAGGCGCGTCACCAAAGAAAAGCCCACTATTTCTGTAACGAATCTTCATCATTAAATTATGATGTAAACATTCCAGAAACATCGACAAAACCAACTTAGATACATGCGTTATGTATTATAGCATTTATGAAATTAAGGCCTCCTCTCTCCAGGTTACGTTATCGATGTATTTTCACAACAAAATTACATGAAACTTCACAAGAGCAGGAGACACTTTTTAAATGTTTTCATCTTGGTTTTCAAACTCCTTTCCCTTCTCCAATTATGCATTTGCCGCACTTGTGTTGTAATACGCTATATATTGCCAAACTGGTATTCATTATAATTTTGTGTACATAATCGTTTTAATGTCATTAAAAACCAGGATTTCCTAGACATGATTTGAATTTGCGCTACTCTGCAGCATTGTGTTCCGAAACAAAGCTTAGGTCAAAGGGATCTGTTGTCAGCGCCTGCCCCAAGGTATCTACTGACCTTGTCCGCAACTGCGTTAAGAATCGTGCCCACATTATTGTATTTAACGTCCTGAACGCAATTTGTTTTTCTTCTTGTATGTGTGATCATTAATTGTGGGCAGTTGGGCATGATTTGAACACTTGGTTACTTACTTTTGGATCTGCCGCTCGGACTTGTGTTTGCTCGCTTGAGTGGTGTAGGGCAACTTGACCTTGAGCGCCTTTGATACGCGCCGCGCTGCCCGACCGCCCTTTGTCGTGCGCCTACGCCAGAGTATAAATCTATGAGGAATTCTAAATTTTTCAACAATCTTAGAAATTATACTTGTGCATTCGTAGTATCATTATTGTATGCCCAAAAGGCTAATCTAAAACATCACTTGAAAGTTACTATTGGTTGAATTACTGAATATGAAGTGACCTCCAATAGAAATTAATGTTTTGAGGTAATACTTCTACAGTTTGAAAGATTAATACGCCTAGCATACTATCTATCAGAAATAGATATCTTTGGTAGATTTATGAATATAGAATGCTTGTTATCTAGGAGGAAATATACATAACTAGTTTACTAGTTGGTGCAGTATGTTCCCATAGAAACAACGTTTGTGTTCTCACTTTTCAGGTATCAAACACACATAAGGAGTAAGAGAAATGGGAGATCCAGTGAATGCAATTCAAACCAAAGGGCACACTGTAATTTGGAAACTACACATCGGTAAAGACCTGTTTGCTTTCAGTCTAGACATCACCTCTGTACTGTGCTACATTGCTCAAACGTCTGCACTGCCCATTAAGCTTAATTTGTATACTTTGTGTTTGAAGGTGACTCTCTGAGTTAAACTCGCCTTATACTGATCTACTATTCAGGTATCTCTCTGAAAACGTCCCTGGTGCTTTGGTGAAGGTTTCGCGTTCTTGAAATACTATAGTTACAGATCGAAAACCAATAAATAAAATTGCTACAAAATATTGAAGTTATCGTTCTAAAAATGTTTTTTTTTTGGGGGGGGTGGGGGTTCAGGGAGCTCGAAATATATTTCTGGTAAAGTCTCGACATCGAATTTTTGGATGGAATACAATACTTCCTCTACTTTACTAAATGTAGTAGATAAAGTAATAAAGTAAAGCGGTCTGATATACTTTGTCTCACGAAATATATACCAATTAGGGCACATTTTTTTTTATTTATTTAATTAACGTCCTCCAACATTGTGTCATCTCGGACGAATGAATGAAATGGGTGAAATGATGCTTAAATGAGCCCGAGGTCCACGGAGCTTTAAGTTACCCGACATTCGTCTTCTCAAGGTAGGGAAAACCTCGGAAAAAAACCTTGCCCGGATAACTTACCCTAAGTGAGATTCGAACTCGCGACCTCTTGAACGTGAGGCACACACGCTAACCATCACGCTACCGAGGCGGGCAATTAGGGCACACAACACTAATTTAGTAATATGCACTGTCTGGGTTCTCCTCAGTTTATCGTCTTGCGGGATAAGGAATAAGGCATAGCTAGTGGCCAATGACAGTTGCAATACGGGTCTACAGGCGTGGCGCTGTAATGAGAACAAGGTAAGGTGGGAGAGGCGGCTGAGTGGATACACCTGACACAGAAAAACCACGTTTTAGTTCTATTTCTATTAATCTCCAAATTCTTAATGCTATTATGGAACAGGTTTACTAATATTGTTTGAAATAAGCAGCGTCCATCTTGTATATAAATATATTCCGCGCAACTTGGAAACGCCTCTAATGATTTCGATCAAATGCTGTATTCAGATAGGGTTTTGCTTATTAAGTTTATCTATGTAGATGTCATTCCGGAAAAAAGGCGATTTTATTCCTAGCAGTCACAATTTCTCTAAACCTTATTTTATCCATAATTTCTCTGTTAATGGGCCAGTTTTAACATACAAGCCAGCATATTAAAGATCTCGTCACGGAAACGGCTACAAAAATTAGGATGAAAATGTATATTTGGTTAAAATTTTGCTTTTCAAGTTTATCTACATAAGTATCTTCTCCCCCCCCCCCCCAAAAAAAAAAAAACATGATTAAAAACGGAAAAGAAAAAAACTCGGTCACCCAGGTACTACAATATTACATTAGTAAGTATAAAAACGGTTAATGCTTCTACAAATGCTCGCTATATTTTTACTGCAATTAAAAATCGTATCTAAGTAGATTTAACATGTCTATTAGGTACATCATATAATACACCTTCTGCTTCCAGATAGGTTTTCTTTAAATACCTAAGCAATAAACTGCCTTTTTCGGGTGGCATTACAATGTAATTACATTTCTGTGAATTTTCACAGTTTCTGAAATTTGTCAGTGTTGCCAGATTGCCGTAAAACAATCATCTGGCCACGTGTAGCTTCTGACGTATACGGTCATTGGTTATAACTAGTATGTAGCATGAACAGTGCTGTCATTGGAGAGGGGTAACGATTTACTGAACGTCAAGAAAAAATCAATACTTTCCTTTCCGGCTGACGTGCCATTACTTATAACTATGTTCAGCATGAATAGTGCCGTTATTGGAGAGGGGTAAAAGTGGGAAAGAAGGTGAAGCTATAAAGGCCTTGCTAAACAATCATGATACCCTTGCATTTTAATAAATTCGTTTTCTGTATCTCGCAAGCTAAGCTTAGTAATTAGCCTTCTATTTCTGTGTAACACAAAGAAAAAATTTGAAATCACTTAAGAGGTCTTGAGTAATAATGTACATACAAATATGAGAAAAAGTTATTTTTATTTTCAGCAGCTTTGGTGTTCTATTAAGAAAACGCAGGTTCGGAAATTAAGCTTCTGTGGAGAGAAATAAAACAGGCATTTTATAAAGTAATATGTGCAAGCGTGTTTTGGAAGTATCACTACACCGTCAACTGTCTTTCAGTACTTCACCCCTTTTCCTGCATTTAATTTCTGTACAGCCAGGGTTACAATTCGGCTATTAAAGGAAGTGATACAAGCGCCGGATGTGGCTTGTAACCGAAGCCCTGACTCTTAAGTAAGTAATAATGGATTCTTGTACCAGAGAGCTGCGTTGTTTCTTTTCTCTCTCTGGACCATAATTTTTAGATGGGACCGAAGCCACAAAGTCATTTACCATCCCATTTCCTCTCCGCAAAATTTATCCGCTCTGCAACTTCAAAAGCCTGTGGTATTCACTAAACTCGAGGCACAAAGTGAAACTGTAGCCCAGGGGGAGAAATGACCACGGCATGCGATGTTTTAATGTACTTCTTACCCTCGGGGTAGGTGGCTGAAGCGTACTGAGCGGCGACAACAGGGGGAAAATAAAGTGGATACGCAATTGGGCTTGCAAAATTTCACTCAACGCATAGACACGTTCTAGGAATTCGCAGTAAAGGAATACATCGCTACACCACAAACAATGTCTTTCAGATGTGTAGTATTTAATCTGTATCGCACTCTAAAGCTGTTTTATTTAATGGCTGAAATATCTGCCACTGCCGTCAGATTGACGATTTATTTCTATAATTGTTTCCATCTCTACAGCGTAATTAGAGAAAGTATTGTATTCCACCCAAAAATTCGATGTCGATATTTGACCGGAAATATGTTTTGAGGCGCTCTGAATCCAAAAAAGGAGCTTCAGAAAAACTTCTCTCTAACTCTCTCTGTGTGTGTGCGTGTGTGTGTGTGTGTGTGTGTGTGTGTGTGTGTGTGTGTGTGTGTGTGTGTGTGTGTGTGTGTGTGTCTGTCTCTGGACAGCATAGCTCAAAAACTAAAAGTCGGTTAAAAACCAAAGTTGGTATTTAAGTTTCATGTCTTTCAAGGATGCGACACGAAGATTTTGAAGAAAATAGCCCCACCCTAAGCTACCCTTTACAAGGGAAATTTTTATTTTCTTGAATGGCTCTAACGACTTTGATTAAAATGTCATATCTTGAGATATTTTTACTCCAAATGAAATGTATATCTTGAATTTTCGGGCTATAGCTCCTGTAGTCTGGACGACTTTTGCATAACTGGTAAACCGTTAGAGATAGACCAAGTCATACTATACAAAAATGTGGACTTTGATAAAACATACAATTTATGTCTCAATAAATTTTCTTGTAGAGTGAACCATTTCGGAGATATTCCTTGTTATGTGTGTGAGTTTCGGAAAACTTAAAAGTTTCGTGAAATGGAACATCGTTTATTTTTTTACATGTTAAGTGTGCAAAGAGAACGGAATCTCATAGCTTTAAAACAAATGAAAAATGTTGTTATGAAGATTTTATACACGCCAAAACATTTAAGTTTGTATGTACCGAAAGAAAGCTGAAGGTTAATTTAGATAAATCTAATGGCGCGTGTTAAACATAATGCCTCCCCGACCGGTCACGCCATTTTGAGTAAGCTGCGTCGAACGTCCTGTTTCTTTGAAATCGCTAGCCAGAAGAAAGCACGCCGTCTCTGTGACAGACCTGGTCACAGATTATACCAGATGATCGACTCTGTGTTAGAGGATGATGTCACAAATGGCGCTGATGTCGCTACCTTTCACACCGGCACCGGCGCGAACTAACGATCCGTCGATAATGCAGTACGCCTCTATATCGACCGAGCAGCCCTACATCCATCCCTCCTTCGTGCCTATTCCGCGCCAAAATCAAATGCCGAATTTCTTTCTTTCGAAATCACAATTCGCGCACTCGTGAATTGTTTCCGGCACATTTTAAATTTTCACATATTAGCGTAATACGCACTACATGAGCTACATGATTCTTGTCCAAGTAGCTGATGTAATGCATATTATGCTAATATGTGAAAATTTGAAATGTGCTTTAAACAATTCATGAGTGCGCGAGATGTGACTTCGAAAGAAGTTCAATCAATTCCTGAATATAAGATTGGCAAGAAGAAGCCACTTCTAAACTTGACAGTTTTTTCTATGTATGAATATTTGTCTTCAATTAATCACAACTTTAGTAATCTGATGGAGAGTGTAATATCACACAAATTGTTGAGATTATGCAATATATTTTTATTTTATTTCTCTCAAGAATTTCAAAGTTTACAGCAATTATAAGTACACATTGGGTTAATGGCAGAGGAAAACAGGAAAGGATATCACAAGGTTATGTGTAATGCAACTTTTTTTGTACACAGTAAATTAGTAATAATGTTAAAACAAACTTCTGAAAGATAACCTTAGTGACCAAGGAATAAAAAACTAAATAGATTCTAAATGAACATACACCAACAACTATGTACAAAAAAACCAGCACTATTTTAAATAGAGAACAAAGAAGTCATGTTAATGCCTATGTTTAATAAGAGTTTGAAAACCTATTACACTTTAATGTGTAGGTACATTATTTTCTGCACAAGTTTATAAAAGAATGTATTAAGAGAAAGACCTGAAATTTGAGATTGTTTCATATGGCATTCATAGTTTATTTAAACGTTTAAAATTAGTACATGAGACAGTGTCAGCAACCAAGCAGTATGAAAAATATACATAATACATATAACGCTATCCATGGTAGGTGCTGCCAAATCCAATTATGCTCTCCTGAAACAAACAACAGGAAACAGTGCAAATAATTCATCAGTATTTCATATAGTTCATTTCAAAACGATTTCAAGCCCCATCGTAATCAAAATTTTGTTTGGTACAATTTCCTACTCTGAGTGCGTATTCTATAGTACTACTGATCAGTTCAAAACATATTAAATTCTAGTTTCTAAGGCTGCTTGATACAACGCAGATTTGTTTCTATATTGTTGGTGTGACTTGGCTGCACACTGATTGTTGATTTTGTGTATGTGCCCTGGGTGTTTGAATGTGGCTGAGGGCGAGGATTTTCAGGCATAAAAATTTCTAGCACAACTTCCTTCAGAAGGGAAGTATCCTGTGTTGTAGATATACAGCACAATGAAGGGCCTCAAGCCCAATTAAGGAGACCTCTGAGCAAAATTAAGCAATCTGTCATTCCCAATGGGACGCTGAGAACTATATTAGTTAAAATGCATCCATAAAAAAAGTAATTTTTTGTTGTATATATCTCTAACACAAGAATAGCATTGTTGTAATTATACCCCAAACTATTAAATGATCTCGACCAACAACAAACTGTCAAATAGCTATTATACTTCACCTAGTGCAATGTCAAAAAGTATATTTACATTTAAATAAACATAATCTAATACAATGGCAAACATTCTGAACAAATTGAGCAATTAATAAATGAGTAAGAGTATATCTAAGATCATTAATTACAGTTTTGTGGCTAAAATTCTGTTTACACCTGTGCTGCAAATATAATTTTAATGCAACACAGAACCAAATACAATTGTAACATCAGGTGTATGAATATTGAAAAGAAAACTGTTTTTATTGGTCCAATTATATTTCAACATGTTTATATGAATGGCTAAACTGAATGACAACATTTGGTTTTTTCAGGATACTATAATTTAGCTGGCCCATCACTAACTATAAAATATCCTGACACTTATAACACATTCTCTCCTCATTCTCAGCAACAACACTGATCAAAACTTCTCTAATTTTGTAAATGCAACATTGTAGTATTACTTATTTACCATAAACTTGTTTCTTTATTTCAATATTTTTACTTATGCTGATGTCCACGGTCCAACATACTGGTACAAAGCATTGTATACAACAAAAGAGCATCGTGGGACACTGAGAGCTGGATACAATTTTGTTGCATCTAATTTTTTCATCAAACAACTTGAAAATAGCTAAATCAGCGTCAGTAACAAAGCAATATGGCAGACTGTGCAGGCAACATGTAGTCAGTTGTTTTATATACATATATGGCTCATGGTTCTTTTAATGTGATGGGTGTTTTAATAAAACGTTTAAACTTTTTCTGGAAGATTCATTAACGATTTTTCGTGACCATTAACATACATTACTAAGGTGGCCATTACATAGCTAAACTTAATAAATAATAAGAAACCCAGTTTACAGTGTGTTCAAATTTTACGTTATGAAATGAGTTCAAATCTCCTGTCCATGTATACTAAGATTAAAACCATTACAATTGTACCTTATCTCTTTCGCACTGTAATAGGTTGTCTCATTTGTGTCCTGGTGTGAAATATTGCCTTCTACAGGAAGTAAACGGTTGAGAAATAAAGCTTCGCTAATTTGCAGAAAATTGCCATAATTTTCCAATTCCTCTAACCTCAATTTGTTCTGTAGCAGACCCAATATTCCCTGGCCCGTGTCCTGTTCTCATGACCGTGCCCACCAATGTCTTTTACTTGTAGTACATCTTTTCTTTCTACATAGACTCATGGAAATATATCGCAAACCTATACTTAATATATTAATCGCTAAAATAATATTTGCTTCTGTCATGTTTATTTTTCACACTTGCTACATGAACTGTCATTTGTGTTGGACCAAAATTCATCATAGTGTGACAGTCACTGTTTCTTTTGTGTACAATTCCATTGGATACAAAAAGTTTGGTCAAAAACGTTGGACCGTGGGATACCGGCTTTAATCTCATCTCAATGGTTCTCCAAAGAAATTATTTTCTTGTGAGGATATCATGAGCTATGTACCAGTAACATCACAACAATATTAAGATAGTGCTGCAGACTGAAACATTGCTACAGCTTATGAATACCAGGCATTTTACCACATCTTTCATTACTGAAGTTTGTAAACTTAAATGATTTTCTTGATGAAACAGCAATATGATTTTATAAAGAACTTTGTCTTAGCATGTGATCCTAGGCCATGTCATAACGCTGTACCAACAATATTCAGATTGTGTGTACTAATCTCTCACAGTGACAAAACTGAAGAAAAGATAATTTACTAATAATGTAGCAATGAGTCTGCCATTGGGTTATTGCAGCAAAGTTGAAAATGTATTAAATATAACTTACTTCAAATGATAAATGAAGGAAATCTGTGCCACAGTCCTGAAAATGCACTTCTGGAGATGTCGAGCACTGCAGTAGTTCATTTTGTAATATGCACAGTTCTGAAATTCAGAGAATGCAAAAGTGAATTTAATATTAAAATGAGGATGAAAAGGCTTTCAATTCTAGTCTTCTAACAACTACAAATTTTCAATAGATTTCCGAATGGACTTTTGTTGCTGACTCATAGTTCATGAACTATCAAGTTACTATGCTATTTATTATTTATGTTATCATTCCAAGCGGAGTAGATTCGAAATACAGCTGATTTGCAAAAGTAATATTAGTCAAGTCCATACCATACAGTTCAATATTGAAAATAAGTAATGCAGATACATTACAATTCAGGTTATGTCATGATTTAACTGACATCATTTTACATTTATGTATTTAATACATGAATCATACTTACCAACGACCTTGTAACAATAGATTTGTTTCCTCTTGCCGCTCATACACTCTAGCACATATTTAAAATCTTGCGAGTTTCACAAATACAAGAATATTTTTTCCAGATTTATTTTCCCTCCGCTGCCGTTAATATCACAAACGTTAACCATGTTTCAAATTAAAAACACTTTTAAATTACGTCACTGCGTGTCACATCGCCAACTTACACTCCATTCAATTACGAAACTAGATCTGTAATGTATTCATATTTGGTATTGAATCAGTTCGGTCATTAGGTAATTCCTTTTATTGTACAATTTATTCCTTCGTTTTATTGTTTTATTCAGAATTTCCTGTTAAATTGTTTCATTAAACGATACCCCCATAATAACGAATATTGGCATCACTGATGCTTGCTCTACCTCCATAGACATCCGGTAAAAAGAGACATCTGTTGACAATCACATGTTCTAAAATTGACGTGCAGCGCTCGAAATGTACCTTTCACACCGGTGACCTTGACGGAATGATGAAGAACCGGAAGTGCCTATTCCAGTCGGCACCCACTGGACCTGGTTCTCTCGAAGATGAATTTCGGGCGATACGCATGCGCCGCTGGTTCGACCGGTTGCCGTAGGAGGGCAGCTAATTCGCAGGTTGACTATGCGAGCTTCATCTATACTCACCACCTCGAGGTAACGGCGCACTGGTTCATTTTCAGGTTTGATGAGCAACTAAGATGATTGTGGATGCTTTAAATTGAGAGCCATATAACGGCTCAATAGTAAGAGATAGACGAAACCTTAATACATAATAAATGTGGACCTCGTTAAAACACACAATTTATGTGAATTACTTCTTTTATAATTTGAGTGAACCACTTCCGAGATTTTCTTTATTATTTATTTGAATTTACCAATACTTATACTTTTCTCAAGCAGGAATATACTATTCTTTTTTTTTAACTCTTGGCCTTGCAAAACGAACGGAATAGGAACCAGCTCTTAAAACAACTGTCGCTCAAGGCCTGCCGGATACCCATATTCCCCTTGCAACTACAAGAAAGTTAGTAATAAGATACTTTCTGAAAATGCTTATGACAAAATGAGTAGATACAGAAATAAGCATTTGCAAGAATACTGTGTATAAGAATGAGTTTCTCCAAATTGAACTATACTACACCTCTGTATCGCAAATGTGTTACACAACGATCACTTGGTGGATCTTCTAAGGATACATATTTGGACTTCGTCGCCAAATATTGATAGACTTCTTAAACGTAAGAGTACCAAAGAAGTGACAAATGAACAGATGTTTATCGCATAAGATTTGAAAGTGCCTTCGCAAATTATATACCCAATCCGCCACTGCATCACAATGTTCGTCTGAATGGCGAAGCCCGCGTATAATGAAAGCAGGTAAATCAAACCTCCTCTCTTTCCTTGGTCTAACATGTTAAATCTACTGAGGCTGCACAACTGTTGTAACTAAATAGCAAATTCTTTACTCTGGTATTCTCCAGAGCGAAATTACTTGGATTTAAGTTGATATTTGTGCAGTTAACAATGATTACAGAGAAGCATATGTCATTGCAGTGGTACGTATTCTCACAGCGGGGTTGCTCGGTAAATTATGTCCGTAGCTACACAGGGAACCTCATTACGGAGTTTAACCGTCCAGGCATGTGGTTGGCGTAATACGGGGTGACTAGGGGAATATCTGGCTTCCTTGGAGAGAGCCAATTGAGTAACACTCGTTGCCTACAACGATTTATTTTTATCAGTTATTTATTTAGGTAGCATGAACATCTTAATTTCAATAATAATGCTAATAAAAATATTAGCTTCTTAGAAGACAAGAATATTGGAAATGATACAAATGAACAATGTTATTGATACAACTGCATTATAATACCATTAAGAACAGTGGCTAAAACAGAAAAAAGTAAATGAACATGAAAATTAAGTAGAAACTTTACAATTTAAAAAATCTGATGTGCTGCATTCACATGACTTTCTCTACTCTTGTACTAACCATATTTACAAACTCTTATTCCTATATCTTCTTCGTGTTAGTTGAGATAAACATTTGTACAAATTATCTTATTGCTTATTTCCTTGTAGGTACAAGGAGAATATTAGAATACAGTAGGCTTTGAGCGATAGTCAAATCTTTTAAAGCTTTGAAATTCCGTTGTGTTTACACGCTTACCATATAGAAAAAAGAACGATGTTCCATTTCACGAAAGTTTTAAGTTTTCCGAAACTGACACAAATAACATGGAATATCTCCGAAATGGTCCACTCTACAAAAAAATTATTTAGACAAACTGTTTTTTAGCGAGATGTACACTTTTTGTTTAGTAAGATTTGGTTTATCCCTTATAGTTTACAAGTTATTCAAAAGTCATCCATAGTAAACAGGACCACATAGGCTATAGCCAGAAATTCAAAATATAAATTTCATTTGTCATACAAATATCTTAAATATATGAGATTTTAATCAAAATCGTTAGAACAGTTTTCAAGAAAATCAAAGTTCTCGAAAAATGTTCCATATAAAGAGCAGTTTAGGGGCTATTTGTTTGAAAATCTTCCTGTCACATCCTTGAAAGACATTAAATGCCAACTTTGATTTTTAACCGACTTTTCATTTGAGTTATGCTGTCCACAGAATGAAAGACTGACAGAAACACACACGGACCTTTTTCTAAAAATGCTTCCTTTTGGGTTCAGGGAGTCTCAAAACATATTTCAGGTGAAATATCGACATCGAATTTTTGGGTGGAATACAATACTTCCTTCTACTTACAGTAAAGAAAGTAAAAAGAAACAATAGTTTTACAAGAAATGATATTACATAAAGCAGTATAGTTGGACATCTAGACCTTGAAAACCTAAAAAATATGATACATTATTAGACTCACAATGATAGTGGTAATTTAGTGGCATGCATAAATTTGATAGCGTTAAAGACAGCTGTAGAGTCGTTCAGTACTTCCTGTTGTGAAGGAACCTTGTACTTACTGTGCACAGGCAGGCGCTCGCGCGCGCGCACACACACACTGGACATTTTTGTAAAAATGCCTTTTACTTTCTCTACTTGTAAGTAGAAGGAAGTATTGTATTCCACTCAAAAATTTGATGTCGAGATTTTACCGGAAATACATGTTTTGAGACTCCCTGAATCCAAAAAAGCGTGTTTAGAAAAATATCCTTGTTTGTGCGTGTGTTTTTTTTTCTTGTTTTTTTTTTTTTTTTTTTTTTTTTTGTGTTTGTTTAAAGCATGCCCCATTCCGTATGAATACTACATGCTTGCATTTATTTATTTACATACAATTTACATTTTATATACATGTATATATTGTTGGTGATGTTCTATTTGAACATTTACACTTTTATTTACCTCTAATTTTTTATCAACCTTAGTATAATTGAATACTTCTATATTGTGCATGGATCTGGACAGTAAATAGAGTTGAACAATAAGATATAAGTGATAGAATAAGTTAGAATTAAGGAATTATTGTAGAATAAGAATATGACTGGCAATGAGCCAGGGCTGAACACCGGTCATATTCACATGTATATAGCTTAGTAAATAAATAAATAAATAAAATATTGTGCATATTTACAGTTTTTTTTTTTTTTTTTTTTTTTTTTTTTTTTAATTTGATGTTTGTTGTTCAATGCTATTTTATTTTGTTTGACTTTATTTCTTTAACCTAATGCTATTTTACAAATCATAAATCTAGTACTTATCATATAGTGGTGTGTGTATGTGTGTGCGTGCGTGTGTGTGTGTGTGTGTTCTCAAAAACGAGAAGTCGGTTAAAAACACAAGCTTGGTATTTAAGTTTAATGTCTTTCAAGGATGCAAGACGAAGATTTTGAAGAAAATAGCCCCACCCTAAACTACCCTTTACATGCAAAAGTTTTCGATAATTTTTATTTTATTGAAAATGACTAACGATTTTGATTAAAATGGCATGTTTGAGATATTTATGTGACAAATGAAATGTATATTATGAATTTTCTGGCTATAGCCTATGTAGTCCTGTTTACTCTGGATGACTTTTGAATAACTCGTAAACCTTAAGAGACGAACAAAATCTTAACACACAAGAGAAAAAAAAAAAAAAAAAAAAAAAAAAAAAAAAAAAAAAACACACAATTTGTCGCGAAATAAATTTTTTGTGGAGTGGACCATTTCTGAGATATTCCTTGTTATGTGTGTGAGTTTCAGAAAACTTAAAACTTTCGTGAAATAGAACATCGTTGTTTATTTTTTTTATATTTTGAGTGTGCAAAGAGAAGGGGATCTCAAAGCTTTAAAATATTTGACTATCGCTCAAAGCGATAATATTCCTCTTACACCTACAAGAAAATAAGCAGTAAGATAATTTGTACAAATGTTTATCTCTCATAAGAATAAGTGTTTGTAAGAATAGTTAGTACAAGAGTAGAGAAAGTCATGTGAGTGGAACGCATCACATTTTTTTTTTTTTTTTTTTACATTTAAGGGGCCTCAAAACATATTCCCACTGAGATCTGGACATTGAATTTTTTGGTGAAATAGAATACTTCCTCTGGTTACCTATTAGAGGAATAAAAAATGAAGACAGTTCAGTTATAAGTTGGGCAAAGAGCTGTTTTAAAACTGGCTAGTTTTTTCAGCATTCTCTTTTGCAGTAGCTGACTAATGTTTACTGTAAGCACACTGCCTTCGTGGTGTAAAATCCCAGTTCCTGCAATAACAGGAAGTGTTTCCCAGGCCGCAGCTGTTTTCACCAAAATACATAGAATGGCCGTTTCTTAGCTACACTGTGAAATATAAAATGCCTCAAGGCTCGATGACAGAGTCAGGGTGAGGAAAGGTGAGTTGAAGAGGACAGCCGAAGCTTTAATTTTAAGCAGCTTGATCTTGGACATTACTGTTGCTGTGTAATCTAAATTTGAAATAGGGCTCGAAGTTTCTCGTTTCGCATGATCTGATATCCATCCCTTGATCTCCCTGCGTCTCATTTACTCTTGTCGTCCCTTCTCTTGCGTCCTCTACCAGAATCCCAAGAGAAATTCAAATGTCACGCCTGGTACAGCCACCTAAGTTAAACACGACCACGTGGAGTGATGGGGTATAACGCAATAGGCAATATGACAAGTGATAGAGCAATGTCTGCTTCGCGTAATTAACTTCCGGAAGGATGAAAGAAGATAATACACCATAGGCGGCCAGCAGCGGAGTCCTTAACGCTCCCATATTGTGCATCATGACAGCATCATTTTGATCCATTAAAAATCCATTTAAAAAATTAAACATATAAAAAGTAATAATTATAGGTATAATTACAATAATAATAGTACTTGTAATAGTATTTATTGTACAAATAGTATTAATAATTTAAATAACTGCGTTAGTAACAATATTTAATAATATGAATAATAATTTTAATCATATTAAATATAGTAATGCCTATTAATAATTGTATGTAATATTTCTAATTAATAATTTAATTTTACATATTTGTTACTTGTTTATTAATAGTTGTAGTCTTGTGATAGTGATGTTGGAATGTATGAAATGTTATATTTTATTGTAGTGAAGAGAATTCTTTTTTTTTAATTTTATCCTTATTTTATTTCTTTTTATCCTAAAAATTGTTATGTATTTATAACAAAAATTATTTTTATTTTTATAAACTTATTTAGAAATTTTATTGTATTATGATTCTGTAGAATGAATTGTTTTTGTTTTCTGTATTGAGATAATTGTAACAATTTTTCCCTTATTTTATTTATTCCTCTTCATGTCATATACATAAATTAACATATTTTTACTTTCTCTACTGGTAAGTAGAGGAAGTATAGTATTCCACCCAAAAATTCGATGTCGAGACTTCACCGAAAATCTATATTTTGAGGACCCATGAATATATAAAGAAGCATTTTTAGAAAAAGGTCTGTGTGTGTGTCTGTGTGTGTGTCTGTGGACAGCATAACTCCAAAACGAAAAGTCGGTTAAAAACCAAAGTTGGTATTTAAGTTTAATGTCTTTCAAGGATGTGATACGAAGATTTTGAAGAAAATAGTCCCACCCTAAACTACCCTTTACATGGAAAACTTTTCGAAAATTTTGATTTTCTTGAAAATGGCTCAATCGATTTTGATTAAAATGTCATATGTTTGAGATATTTTGATGACACATGAAATGTATATCTTGAATTTTCTGGCTATAGCCCCTGTAGTCGTATTTACTCTGGACGACATTTGCATATCTGGTAAACCGTTAGAGATACACCAAATCATACTATACAAAAATGTAGATCTTGCTAAAATACACAATTTATGTCTCAATAAATTTTCTTGTAGGGTGAACCATTTCGGAGATATTCCTTGTTATGTGTGTCAGTTTCGGAAAACTTGGAACTTTCGTGAAATGGATATTTTTTATATGCTAAGTGTGCATAGACAACAGAATCCCAAAGCTTTAAAACATTTGACTATCTCACAAAGCGTACTGTATTCTAACATTCCCCTTGCACCTACAAGGAAATAAGCAATAAGATAAGTTGTACAAATGTTTATCTTAACTAACACGAAGAAAATATAGGAATAAGAGTTTGTAAGAATAGTTAGTACATGATTAGAGAAAGTCATGTGAGTGCAGCACATCAGATTTTTTCATATGTTAAACGTGCAATGACAACAGAATCTCAAAGCTTTAAAACATTTGACTATCGCACAAAGGCTACTGTATTCTAACATTCCCCTTGCACCTGCAAGGAAATAAGCAACAAGATAATTTGTAGAAATGTTTATCGTAACTAACACGAAGAAGATATAGTAATAAGAGTTTGTAAGAATGGTTAGTACAAGAGTAGAGAAAGTCATGTGTGTGCAACACATCAGATTTTTTATTTTCCCCTTAATGTCTTCTATATTACATTAAATTGTATTTTTATTTTTATAATTTTATCTGTAAAGTATGTTGTATGTATGTGTAGAATAAATGTTAAAAATGTGGCATATTAGCCCTGGTTTAAGTAATTAGGTACCAGGGTTATTTTGCAGATTTTTATTTTATTTTTACCCATTTGGCATACAAATTGACAAATGAACAACGTTCTTAACATACACGGCACCATAGGCAGTGACGTGTGAAATAAAATTATGGTAAGGAAAGTTTTCAAGCCTAAGATATTAGCTGGAATGCCCTACTGGCATTTGTCAGATTGAAGACTGAGCAAACCTTGAAAGAAACCTCAATCAGGAGCCTGCGCACGAGTTGTCAAGGTCAGTAGTTCCTTCCCTATGCACGTGTGGTAACCCCAGTTGCATTTCAAGGTTCCGGTGTATCAAGCTCGAACCCTGATAATCAAGGGCGCAAAAAGAAACAAAATTCCTGTTTTGCATTGCAATGGACACAGTTCTCAGCCATGTAAAAAACAGGTAGCTTATATTAGTATTTACATTACTGCACATTTACAAAACAGAGAAGAAAGTCCGATGTATTTTTAGAATACCACAGAATATCTAATTAAATGTTAGAAACTCGGAGCTTTATCACTGACTTTTCGAAAATATATTTAAAGGAATTGAAAACAATTTTTAATCTAATAAATTCCGAGGTTAGCAACTAATTTTACCTTTCCAAAAATTAGTTTATTCACATTTTATTTTGAAATTCGTAAGCAGTGAAAAGTTTAACAGCACGAATTTAAATATTTTATTAACTTTCTCAACATTGGTATTGCCAACGTCTATGACCACTAAAACTAACACTGATAATTAATTACTGAAAAATATCCGAAACTATAAACAAGCGGAGGTTGTAAGTTATATGTTTGCAATGTTAATTTTAAGAAGTTTAATTCCACTTTTCAGAGAAATGATTTGTTCTAGAAGTATGGAATTTTGTACACATATAAATGAATCCTTTTTTAACGTACTGACTCTTTATATCACAAGTATTATTTCCATATATTATTAAAAAAAAATTAACATATAATTTTTTTATTCATATCCATCCTTGGACAGTTGAACTTATTTTAAAGACACCCCTGGGAAGTTATTAGGGGTTAAAAGACTAGATTGTGATAAAATAGGGGTTAAACTTGCAAAATCAGCAAAAAACACAAACTTCACATTTTTGACCTAAACCAGCTCACAATCTCCCCTTATAAATCTTCACGATGGGAACAAAGATCCATATTTTTAGCCAGTATTTTATACCTTTTTTGCTAGTGATTAGCATAGTAACATAGAAATATTTACGCTAGTCGCATTTAAAATATTCTTCGTGTAATCTTAAAAGGTTCAAAACTGAAAATTGCATATGTATATGCTTGTATAAAAATATACAATTTCAGACTTTAATACACCAAGTTGTTACTCCGAACCTATATGGTTATGTGATATACGGATAGATAAGCAAATCAACAATAATGTCCCATTTCACGTAACACTTTGGTGGCCATCTACTACTTGGAAACTGTAGACCTTATCCAGTCAGTTCATTAACCTTGCATGGGTGTAGTTATCCTGCATTCCCACGAAAAGTGTTTTCCTTATAACCTTGACATAAAACAGATTATATCAGTAATATCTATTACTGTGTACTATATGGTATTTTCTTACCTCGTTTAGCACAATGTCCTTCCTTCGATGACACGGCACGGGGGTGAAATAACACACCCAAACGCAGAACTCTCAAAATGTCAACTGACGTAAACTGATGCTAATTTTCCCGCTCCAGTTTCACTCGAGCCGAGCCAGGACTGCTTACGTTCGCAGTGTAGCCAATATATGCATGTTCCTCTGCCCATAGTGGAGAGTGATTAAGCATTTTCTTTAGTATGATTACGTGGTCTTCTTGGCTTGACTAAGATACTAGAAATATTGCATTAGACCAAATAATAGTGTCGCCAGAAAAACATTTTCACAAACTAATCGTACAAATAACTTTTATGTATTTGTTTCATGTTAATCGTTATAATTCTCGCAGAAATAAATGTTATAGCACATTCAAAGGGAGCACGAGTGGCTTAGTGAGTAATCACACGTCGCTTACGCTGGCTTTGAAATCGACTGTTTGTCCATAATATCGCGAGAAACAGCTAAATGGTGATCGCACTTCAAAAGTTGTAAGTGTTGACAAATTGAAACATACACCAGAGCCACAGCGAAAGCTGTGTACACTTTTTGTGCATAAATTTCTGTCTTTTGGTTTATCAGCTACATAACATTATACAAAATACACCCAAATGAAGATAACTTAATAGGCAATGCGCAAAATAAATTAAAAAAGAGAGAAGACGTTAAATACAGATGTTTCATTAATAATACAAATATCCTAAATGCATGCTATTAAATCAAAATCGTAAGAGAAACGTTTAAGAAAATGAGCAAAAACAAAATACTGAAACATCCGTACAAGTTTCAAAATATTTTAAAAGTATTAAAATGAAAATGAGAGCATGTCAGCTGTAATTTCGTTTGCACTTGATCCTCAGTGGCCGTAATTAGAAACACGCGGTGACGTCACAGTATAACTATACTGTCCTTCCCTCCAACACCAACTCCCGGCAGATCGAAGCACCCTCACTTCCAGGTGCAGAAATGTTGCGTTCAAAATATATCCGCGTTTATTTATTTATTTCAAGGCAATAAGGCGCATTTATTATGCTGATAGAATTTTCTTTTAAATTAGGGCATTTCCCATCTCCTGTCACTGTATAACCATTTAGCCGTATTCGAAATTATATTTATTATTATTATTATTATTATTATTATTATTATTATTATTATTATTATTATTATTATTATTATTATTATTATTATTATTATTATTATTATTATTATTATTATTATTATTATTATTATTATTATTATTATTATTATTATTATTATTATTATTATTATTATTATTATTATTATTATTATTATTATTATTATTATTATTATTATTATTATTATTATTATTATTATTATTATTATTAATATTATTATTATCATCATCATTATCACTATCATCATTATTATCTATTATTATTATCTATTATTATTATTATTATTATTATTATTATTATTATTATTATTGTTATTGTTATTGTTATTGTTATTATTATTATTATTATTATTATTATTATTATTATTATTATTATTATTATTATTATTATTATTATTATTATTATTATTATTATTATTATTATTATTATTATTATTATTATTATTATTATTATTATTATTATTATTATTATTATTATTATTATTATTATTATTATTATTATTATTATTATTATTATTATTATTATTATTATTATTATTATTATTATTATTATTATTATTATTAATTATTAATTATTATTATTATTATTATTATTATTATTATTATTATTATTATTATTATTAATAATATTATTATTATCATCATCATTATCACTATCATCATTATTATCTATTATTATTATCTATTATTATTATTATTATTATTATTATTATTATTATTATTGTTATTATTATTATTATTATTATTATTATTATTATTATTATTATTATTATTATTATTATTATTATTATTATTATTATTATTATTATTATTATTATTATTATTATTATTATTATTATTATTATTATTATTATTATTATTATTATTATTATTATTATTATTATTATTAATATTATTATTGTTATTATTAATTATTTATTATTATTAATTTTTATTATTATTAACATTATTATTATTAATAATTATTTATTATTAATATTATTATTAATATTATTATTATTATTATTATTATTATTATTATTATTATTATTATTATTATTATTATTATTATTATTATTATTAAACATTTTACGTGAATATCACCTATACTAATGTAACCTATGAAAGCTTACTGTCCGGAGACAGTCGTATGAGTATATCACATCATATTTCTGTCGTTGTCTATATGGTACCTTCTAATCTCCAGTCAATAATTAATTTAGTGATAGTATCCACTTGTCAAATTCGAAAGCAATCATATAAGGTCTGTGTTCCTACCTACTTAACAGCCAAAACGTAGGCAATAGATGCTAAAACATATAACAATTCAAAGGAAGAAGAAATTAAAATGATACGACTACCTTGCGTGCTAGCTTTCCTATTTGCTAATTTACATTTCAGAGTTTATTTTATTTGTTTACCTTTTGAAGTCATATTTTCCTTTACCAACACAGAAGACGTGGAAGCTCTGAGCCTGCCCTTGTCTTTTTTACTCCAGATCATAAGTTGCTATGCAACAAACCTTTAACTTGCTCACCAAAATTAATTAAGATAATGAAATACGAAGCAGCAAAAATGTTGGCAGAATATCAAAGCGTCGTACATATAACGCAAACGTATTTTAATAATAAAAAGTTCATAATAAAGTAAAATTGTGCACAACCTGATATTTATTCACTGCCTCCAGTCCATAAAAGGGAAAAAGCCCAAAGTAGATGAAGAAATCGAAAGGAGATTAAAACAGTTTCATTGCTGAATGTTCATGTACCTTCTCCAGAGTTATAAATGAAAGAAATAAAACTCAAAACTCATTTGGAATATTAAGTGTTTTCCAGATTGCAAAAAAGGGGTTGAAAATAAGGATGGGCCAGCCATAAAAATTGTTGTTTGCCTACAGTTTTCTAAACGTAGAGGAATAAATGTTTACCCAGTGCTAAAATGCATAAGAGTTAGCACATTACTAAGGGTAGTTCTTGTTGTTTACATATATGTTGTAATGTCTTTAATAACCTTAATCAAATTCTATGTCTCAGGTGCACAAATTGGTTCCTAATTGACCAAGTTTGGGCAACTAAGAAATTAAAAATAAAACTTAGTTGTAGTTTTAAAATTTTCGAGGAGGTATGCATGATAAAAATTGTGATGTGTTACATTCACATGACTTTCTCCACTCCTGTACTAGCTATTCTTACAAAACTCTTATGCTCTTCAGGTTAGTCGAAATAAATATTTGCAGAAAGTATGCTATTGCTAATTTTCTTATAGGTGCAAGGGGGAATAAGGGAATACAATAGGTTTTGAATGACAGTGAAATCTTTTAAAGCTGGCCGTTATATTTAGGTTTTGAAATTCCGCTCTTTACACGGGCAAAAAGGTGAATAACGACCGTCCATTTGAAAACAAATCTGCAGAACTTACACAAATAACAAGGAATGTTTTTGAAGTGATTCACCCAGAAAAAAAAAATTGCATTTGGGCATAACGCGTGTATTAACAAGATCTACTTTTTGTTTACTAAGACTTGGTCTATCTCATACGGTTTATAACTTATGTACTAGGCATCAAGAGTAAACAGGACATAGACCTTAGCCAGAAAATTTAAAATATACATTTCATTTGCCATAAAAATACCTAAGCATATGGCATTTTAATAAAAATCGTTAGAGCCATTTTTGAACCTATCAAAATTTTCGAAAACTTTTGCACGCAAAGGATAGTTTACAGTGAAGAAATGTTTTTGAAAATCTTGTGTGGCATCCATGGAGGATATTAAACTTAAATCCAACTTTGGTTTTTAACTGACTTTTCGTTTTTGAGTTGTGCTGTTTACAGGCAGTCACACACACACACACACACACACACACACACACACACACACACACACACACACACACAGAGAGAGAGAGAGAGAGAGAGAGAGAGAGATACACGCACCTTTTTCTATAAAGGCTTTATTTTGATTCAGGTCCTCAAAACATATTTCCGGTGAAATCTTGGCATCAAAATTTTGGGTAAAATACAAAACTTTTCCTATTTACAATACGTGGTACAGAAAGAAAGATGGGGAAGTTATTAATGGTTGTAGGCTAACTTATGAATTTCCCAACTGTATTTTATGATTGCTCAATATATTGACCAAGTGAGTTAAATAAGACAGTTTTCTGCTTAAGGAGTTTAATATGGTAGGGGTGGCTTTTGAGAGCTGTAAATTAGGCATAAAGTCGTTGGACCTTGGTAGAAGTATCAATTTATACATTTGGCGTTGAAAATAGGGATTCAAATTAAGGGTAGCCAGAAGTTATAAAAGTTTTGTCACAGTATATAAAATGTGTTCCTTTATTACAAAATTCAGATGGAAGTTTGGCAATATGAATACGATATATTGTACAACTTGCCACCCTACTCATCCTTTGGATTAACCCCTTTGAGCTAGAGGGTATTAAAGACGTCCTATATGTAAACAGTATATACAATAAGGTTCCCAAATATCCTGTTACTCTCATTCAGTCAAATGATATTAAATTGTTTAGTTGTTATTCATTTATCTTGGAAATACTATAGCTGACATCCACCTGGAAATAAAGTTTTATAACTGTGTAAAGCTTACGAAAATTGTTTCCAGTAGTCACGGAGTTTATCCTCCCGTTGTTATTTCATTTTTTAATGAAACTTCAGAGTATCTGAAATCGCGGTCATAAATCCCTTTCGCAGGCTGTTTGACTAACGTAGTGTGCTTACTTGCATTCAGTGCGTCTTTTGTTTTAATTTCTTGGAACAACCAAGGGGCAAGCAGCCTTGTATGTCAGTGTGTCGTTGCACGTGTTTCTTGGCGGGTGCGGTGAATATGTTTTTGCGGTTTCGCGTACTGAAAATCGCGGTTTCGTGTGATTTTCGTGACTTGTGACTAATTATATTGCAACATACTTAAACAGTATCTATTATTTTTCTTCCTCTGTGATTTGGAGAAATTTGTACAAGCAATCGGACATACTTTTTAAAAAAGGCGCCAAACTATATTCAATAACGATGAACTGCAAAACTTTGGTCAATGTCTAAGCTAATAGGCACGCGAAATGTGTTACTTAAAGATATAAGATCAAGAAAACTTAAATGGAACCTTACACCAGGTATGATTCATGTTCTAATAGCTAAAGTATATTATTGAATTTTGAAGGTATGGAAATACTCTATATCTCCACATCCAACCTCAGATAAAGGCCTCCTGGGTTATATCAACTATTACTCAAGTTAAGTAACTTATTTATTACCTTAAAACGTGTAGCATTAGTTCTCTACGTATCTTCCCAATATTTTAATTAATGCTGGAGGCTGTAAAATGGGACAAGAACATTGTAGTGAAAAGTATATTAATCACATTAAAATAATGTTTAAGACGATGGAAAAAGTATTCATTGAATTGAGGGATGCTAAATTGTAAATATTCTGCGTACCCTTATGCACTTAGCTTCTTATTTGGTTTATACAGCACTCAGCTAAGAAAATGTCCGAGTCCAACGGATATGATTTATTCCCTGTAGGAGGCGCTGGTGCCGATCAATGTGCAAAGAGAAGGTTGTGAATCTATGCACGAAAACATAAACTGTGTTAGCGATCCGCTAAACCAGAAAGAATAACTGAAATACCTAACATCCAAAAATACACAAAATAAATTATAGTTTAAAAAAACTAAAGAGACAAACCGAACTAAAAAGTGGAAAATAATTTTTAAGTATGAAGAGTTTGTTCTATATCGATAGAAGTCAACTTGTTCATTATATTTCAAAATGTTGTAACAAGTTTAAAATAAAACCTAATTTATATTAACAAAATAATAAATTTTATTGTAACAAAGCGTGGGGTGCTTTTCATGTTACTTTTATAATTTACTATTTAAAGCATTGGATATCCGACACCCCTTTTTTTATATGTTAAGTGTGCAAAGAGTGGAATCTCAAAACTTAAAAGATTTGACTATCGCTCAAAACCTGCTGTATTCCCAAATTCCCTTGTACCTACAAGGAAATAAGCAATAAGAAATTTGTACAGATGTTTATCTCAACAAACACGAAGAAGACATAGGAATAAGAATTTGTAGGAATGATAGTACAAGAGTAGAGAAAGTCATGTGAGTGCAACACATCAGATTTGTTTTTTTAAATTTATATGGACATATTTCACTTCAACAGCTCAGATTGAATGGGCTTCAATTACAGTGCACATTTGGCATCATAAAATTAGCTGTAACTATCAGAATACATGAATGAGTCATAATTAATTACAGAGAAAAATAAGACAACTAATTTTGACCGTTATTTGATTTCTGGATCGGTTACGTTAATATGACAGCCATGGTCGTCGGCAGACATTATTCTGTTGTCAAAAACTGCAAAAGATGGGTTTTAGTATTTGTTGTGAATAACCGTATTAATTTATGCTAAATAGAAATCGTTGCTTTGATTACGTAAATATATTACTGGTTTACTGTTTTCAATCTCTGTCGGTAAGAATTCCCATGGACTTCAACTGTAAGAATTTGAACAAAAATATTTCCTCTTCTTTGCCTGATTACCCTCCCCTTATGAAGGACTTACAAGCCAGTGCCTAGAGTCAGACGCCTGTCGGGTAGCAGAGGAACCTATGGACCGGACAGAGTGAAGACCTGGAAGCGGGTGGCAGTCAAGCACCAGGTATGATAGTGAAGAAGAGGATGAGATAAAATTCAGACGAAATTCATGATTGGAAAGGTGATGACGGAGCAATTGGTGGAATGAATTGCGGGGAAAGCCGGAGAACCCAGAGAAAACCCGCCCAGACGCATCTTCGTCCCTGGTATCGAACCCGGGCCGCCTAGGTGGTAGGCAAACGATCTAGCCGCTCAGCCAAAAATAGAAATCTGATAACTAACGTCGCAGAGTCACTGTTGATGACAATAAATTAAACATTTACAACTGTCAGCACGAAACTATTGTTGACGGCGATAATACGTAAAGGCATTTAGATACTGATTGAAAATAATACATTCCTTATTTACATTAAAAATCTTAATGCTTATTTGTAACCCAGGCGCTATGAAACAATGGGTACCTATTTTACGAGTATGCTGAGGAAAAATTGCTCATTGTCTCAAAATTAAAACAGCAGCCTAATATTCAGGAACAGACTGCACATTAAATTTATTAATTTCGATGGGGGGAAAGGCTGCGGGACCCCTTTGCCCCCTTCACGACGCCATGATGACACAACGCAAATTAAGCATCATTGTTACTTTTTCTACTATGTATAGTATGCATTCAACCCAAAACTTCGCTGTCGAGAATTCATCGAAAATATGTTTTGAGGCCCCTGAATCCAAGAAAGCAGTTTTAGAAGAAGGTACATGTGTGTGTGTCTGTCTGTGAACAAAATAACTAAAAAAGGAAAATTTTGTTAAAAAGCAACGTTAGTATTCAGTATCGTTCAAGGATGCGATACAAATATTTTGAAGAAAATTCCTCCACCCTAAACTACATTTACATGCAAAATTTTTGATTACTTTGATTAAAATGCCTCATGTTTAAGATAATTGTATGGCAAATGAAATGTATATTTTGAATTTTCTGGCGATAGCCTATGTAATTCTGTTTACTCTTGATGACTTTTACATAACTGGTAAACTGTAAGAGATAGACGAAATCTTAGCACACAAATAAAAAAAGTGTATATCCTGTTAAAACAAACAAGTTATCCCTATATGTGTTTTTTTTATTTATTTTTTTATTATTATTATTATTTTTTTTTGTAGTCAACTGTTTCGGTATTTGTTGTTATTGGTGTGATTTACCTGTACTTATCTGTTGTCCGTACAAAAAGAGCAAAATTTCAAAGCCTTCATATAGCGACCAGCTTTAACAGATTTGACTATCACTCAAAGCCTATTGGCGGCGCCGTGGCCGAGCGGTTAGCGCGCTCGGCTACCACCTAGGCGGCCCGGGTTCGATCCCAGGGACCCACATGTGGTATTTGTGGTGGACGAAGCGGCGTCAGGGCGGGTTTTCTCCGGGTGCTCCGGTTTCCCCCGCCATCTCATTCCACCGGTGCTCCATCTTCATTCCATGTGTCATCAGTGTCACCGCCTGCGGTGCCGTAGTAGTAAAAGCGGGCGTTAAACACTACAACAACATCAAAGTCTATTGTATTCCCATATTCCCCTTGCATCTGTGAGAAAATTAATCATTAGATAATTTCTGCAAATTTTTATCTCGACTAACATGAAGAAGATAGAGGAATAAGAGTTTAACAAGAGTTAGTACAAGACTAGAGAAAGTCATATGAGTGCAACACATCAGTTTGTTTACATCGCATTCTAATTAAATAGCCTGGGATAGTAACGTAAGCATTTATTTTACATCTGTTTTCACCGCTTTCTTGAAACTATCCTGTGTGAAAAATAGATAGATTACCATCGCTAGCCTCATTGATAATAGCGTAATTCGGAATGGAAACGTACCGAGAATCAGTAATATTAATATTTGCTTTAACCAAACGGCTCCCTTGCCACAACATAAATTCATCAGTGGCTGGTAAACAAGTTAAAATTAAATTCAGGTCATGTACACACATTGTAATTAAATAGCAGGGTTGGAGTAACACACGTAAAGCTTTCTCACCAAATGTATACAATAAACATATTATACAAATATATTGACCACGAGTTTTCCCATATGTGGTAGGAGAAAAATACACGAGTTTCCCTTTCTCCAGTCAATAGGCATTTAATAACTGCTCATTACTTCAGTCTTCATAGAGGCGTTGTAATGAAAAATCTAATGTGTTGCACTCACATGACTTTCTCTACTCTTGTACTAACCATTCTTACAAACTCTTATTCCTATATCTTCTTCGTGTTGGTTAAGATAAACACTTGTACAAATTGTTATTGCTTATGTCCTTCTAGGTCCAAGGGGAATAGTAGGCTATGAGCGATAGTCAAATCTTTTACAGCTTTGAGATTCCATTCTCTTTGCACACTTAACATATAGAAAATGAACAACGATGTTCCATTTCACGTAAGTTTTAAGTTTTCCGAAACTCACATAACAAGGAATATATCCGAAATGGTTCACTCTACAGGAAAGTTTATGATCGAGCAATTCCGCGTGTGACTAACTGACATTTACACTACATTTTCTTCTTAAAATGTCTGTCTAATGGTCAATATAGGTGTAAAAATGTTATTTTAACGACATATGATGACAGAGAATACATTGGCGGTTGTGATAGGGAATATAGAAACCTTAAAAAGTGAAACAATTATTTAATAATAAGCGCTAAACTTTTCGTGACTTACTGACATTTCTGTCAACTGTAGGTCAGTTAGTCACAAAAAGTTTAGCGCTCATTATTAAATAATTGTTTCACTTTTTAAGGTTTTTATATTCCCTATCATAACCGCCAATGTATTCTCTGTCATCATATGTCGTTAAAATAACATTTTTACACCTATGTTGACCATTAGACAGACATTTTAAGAAGAAAATGTAGTGTAAATGTCAGTCACACACGGAATTGCTCAATATAAATTGTGTATTTTAGATAGGTCTACATTTTTGTAGACTTTTTAAATGTAAGCAATACCAAACAAGTCACCAATGAACAAATGTCTAGCGCGTATGATTTAAGAGTGATTTCGTAAACCAAACGCAACGCGCGTACTCCTAACAAAAGCGCCACTGCAACACAATGCACGGCTGGGAGTTAGAGAGGCAAAGTCCGCTTATGGTAGGAGGTAAACTCAAGCTCACCTTTCTCGCAAACGTGAGACATCGCTGGTTTAACCTGTTTCCTGGCTTCATTGCATAGGCTTTCCATAATGAGCCACGGACTTCAGAAAATAACAAATATCCAGAAAAACTGTAGTTTTGCATTTAAACAATTGATCGAAAACAAAAAAGAGATCTATTTTGAGGCTCACATACAATTTGATGCTCATGAAACTAATGTTATGGCGTTGCAGATTATCGGATAATCAGATAAATAATCACCACAGTAAAGCAAATACAGTAAAGAGGCCAGATACAAATACAAATGTCTGTATAACAAATGAAAGCAGACGACCAGATTTGAACATACGCTCGAGAGAAGAGCAAACTTACAGGTAAAGCTACAAAGAAAATTTTTATTAGAAAATGAGCATTTCAAAGAACTCTACACTTTCCTGTAGCATGCTTTTGTCCACTTCTTATGGTTTCCTAGTTCTAGAAACTAACCCAAGTTTTTGTCAAATACAGGGCCCTTCACACGCTATTCACAGAAAATTCAAGGTATACACATACATTTAAAAAAAAATAAATAAAAGTGACATCAAAGGCCAGTTTGAGTTGGGAGTACTTTTCTTTAAAATCATCGTGGGTCATCTTTGTAAGGTGTTAAAACCTAAACAAGTTTGGTATTTATTAAGGATGGGTCGATACCAGTTCTTCTCGACACTCGATATCGATACATGATATTTTCCACGATACTTCGATACCGTCATTTCTGCTTCTAGTTTCAATACAAAATAGAATGTTGGGAAAACTGTGTAATGCCAATGAAATTAATTCAGTGCACATATTCAATGAGTCAAAATTTAAAACCATCAGTGTACTTATTTTTTAGCTCTACATGAGACATTTAAAAGGAAAATTCGTTTGGAAATGTCCACTTTTACAAGCTTTTGTTAAAAAATACTACCATTCTCACTCTTTCGGGGCCAAGCCTATTTCTTTCCTGTCACATGAGTCCTACTGTGCTAAATAGTCTTTCAGTGAAAACTTTGAATGTTTTCTAGTGCACTAGAAGGAGGAGGTGACAAATCGCCGTTCAGATATTCAGTGATTTCTTCTTGGGAACTGCTAACTGGCAGTGAATCTGACATATGATTATTCTCTTGCATAATGTTACTGCACAGGGACCACATTCCTGGCAATTCCTCGGGCTTTGCAGTAGGTGACACCTAAAATGAAATAAAGAAAATTTTGTGAACTGATCGATTTTTAACAGTATGTCATTCTAGCTATCTCCATAAAAGAAGCACTTCCTAGAAAATTCAACATAACATGTAGTTGGATTCTTGCTAGACTTGCAGTGAGGTAATTAGATGTTTGAGTTTGCACTTTGCACTGAATAAGCAAGAATTGAAAGGGTAAAAAGAATTTTAGACAAAAGTCCGTATGTGTATGCGTGTGCGTGTGTCTGTGAACAAAATAAGTGAAAAACCAAAATGTTATAGATTTAAGTTAAATATATTTCAGAGATTTTGAAGAAAACTCTTCTAACTTAAACTACCCTTTACACGGATATTTTTTCGAAAACCTTTTCGCAAAAATGACGCTAACAATTTCGATTAAATTGCCATATCCCTAAAAAATTTTTATGATAAATTAAATGCATATTTTGAATTTTCAGGCTACAGCCCATGTAGTGCTGTTTACTTTTGATGACTTTTGTTAACTGGTAAACCGTAAATAGACCAAATCTTAGTATACAAAAATGTATAACACACAATTTATGTTGAATGATATTTTTTTGTGGAGTGAATCATTTCGGATATATTTCTTGTTATTTGTCAGCATTTTGTAATATTTAAGAGACGTTCTCAAATGGGAGGTAGTTATTGACTTTTTTAGTCTCTGTCATGCAAAGAGAGCGTAATTTCAAAATCATAATTTAATGGGCACTCTTAAATCATTTGATTATCGCTTAGAACCTCCTGTATTCCCCTTGAACCTACCAGAAAATTAGGAATAAGATGATTTATACAAGTGTTTCTCTCGATTTGTGTGAAGTAAATAGAGGGATGTGTTTGAAAAAGTAGTTTTGTGCATGAGTCGAGAAAATCATGTGAGTGCAGCACATCGGATTTTTTTAGTTATGCTGTTCTCGGAATATAGTCAGTCATACACACACAGATCTTTTTAAAGTAATTCTTTCGAATCAGGGAATGGGTACGTACATCCGGTAAAATTTTGGTATCGAATTTTACTTTCTCTACTATGTATAGTAAAGTAGAGGAACTATTGCATTCTACCCAGAAACTCGATTTATGAGATTTCACAGGAAATATATGTTTTGAGGCCCCCTGAATCCAAAGAAGCATTTTTAGAAAGGTCTGCGTGCGTGCGTGTGTGTTTGTGTGTGTGCGTGTGTGCGCGTGCCTGTCTGTCTGCCTGTGCCTGCCTGTCTCTGCCTGTCTGTCTGCCTGTGTCTGCCTGTGTCTGCCTGTCTGTCTGCCTGTCTGTCTGCCTGTCTGTCTGCCTGTCTGTCTGCCTGTGTCTGCCTGTCTGTCTGCCTGTGTCTGCCTGTGTCTGCCTGTCTGTCTGCCTGTGTCTGCTTGTCTGTCTGCCTGGGTCTGTCTGCCTGTCTCTGCCTGTGTCTGCCTGTCTTTCTGTCTGTGTCCACCTGTGTCTGCCTGTGTCTGTCTGTCTGTCTGCCTGTGTCCGCCTGTGTCTGCCTGTCTGTCTGCCTGTGTCTGCCTGTGTCTGCCTGTCTCTGCCTGTCTCTGCCTGTGTTTGCCTGTGCCTGCCTGTGCCTGTCTGTATCTGCCTGTGCCTGCCTGTCTCTGCCTGTCTGTCTGCCTGTGTCTGCCTGTCTGTCTGCCTGTGTCTGCCTGTGTCTGCCTGTGTCTGCCTGTATCTGCCTGTGTCTGCCTGTCTCTGCCTGTCTCTGCCTGTCTCTGCCTGTCTGTCTGCCTGTGTCTGCCTGTCTGTCTGCCTGTCTCTGCCTGTCTCTGCCTGTGTTTGCCTGTGCCTGCCTGTGCCTGCCTGTGCCTGTCTGTATCTGCCTGTCTCTGCCTGTCTCTGCCTGTCTGTCTGCCTGTGTCTGCCTGTCTGTCTGCCTGTGTCTGCCTGTGTCTGCCTGTATCTGCCTGTGTCTGCCTGTCTCTGCCTGTCTCTGCCTGTCTCTGCCTGTGTTTGCCTGTGCCTGCCTGTGCCTGTCTGTCAGACTGTGCACAGCATGAATCAAAAACGAAAAGTCGGTTAAAAACCAAAGTTGGTATTTAAGTTTAATGTCTCAAGGATGCGACACGAAGATTTTGAAGGTAATTGCTTCACCCTAAACTACCCTTTACCTGAAAGATTTTTGAAAATTACGATTTTCTTGATAATGGCTGACGATTTTGATTAAAATGACATATGCTTAAGATATTTTAATGACAAATGAAATGCATATCTTGAATTTTCTGGTTATAGTCTATGTAATCCTGTTTGCTCTGGATGACTTTTGAATAACTTATAAACCGTAAGAGGTAAACAAAATCTTACTATACAAAAATGTTGTTGTTAGCTAATGCTGGATTTCTAACAATGAAGTCATTAAACCTCTTGCTCTTCAATATTTTTCACTGATGGATGGGGCACCAGAAGTGGCTGGGCATATTTGAAGGTGGTCTCGATCCATTTCCTCTTGCAGATCACATGGAGGACAGAGTGGTGAAGCATATATCCCAATTCTGCTTAAATGTTTTGCCAGACAATCATGTCCCGTAACCAACCTGAAGGCTGCAACTGCTGTTTTTCGAGGATACTCAGGAATTACTGTTTGAATGTTTGGTAGTTCCCATCTTTTATTCTTTTATTTTTCATAGTAATATTTTGCAATAATTTTTTTGAATTCAGAGTTGACTAATCTTTTAGCTGCATAGAATGGTAGATTAACTATAGATTTCTGCACATTGCCTGTACCCTTTTTTGCAAGAAAATCAGCTTTCTTGTTACCACTCAGTCCACAGTGAGCTGGTATCCAATGGAAGACTAGGTGTTTTTGAAGTGCTGTTAGATGTGTAAGGATTTTTCAACATTCTATAATTGTTTTGTTTTTTGGTGACAACTTGGAAGTAATTGCTATAATTGCTGCCCTGGAATCTGAGAGAATAACTGCTTGCTGAAAATGTGAAATTCTGTACAAAAGATTTTGTAGGGCCATTCGAATTGCTTCAATTTCTCCATCAAAGTTAGTAGTTCCATAACTTAAAGATTTGTAATAGGTAAAGAGGTGACATGTGACTCCAGCACCTGTTCCATCTTGGTTTGATATCAATGATCCATCAGTATAAACATGGAGCCATTCTTGTTCTGGAAATCTAGTATGGATTGTCTCTAATGCCAATAATTTTAGAACACTAGTTGGAGTATCACTTTTCTTAACTTCTTCTGTCAGGTGTAAATAATATGTGACGTCTAATGTATGTGTCGGATTGACTTTAGATATGAAGTTTTCCTTTGAATTAGGAAGGTGTACATTCTTCCTGATGTCTTGAATTTTGAAAAGAAAGCTCTCCTGAGCCTTTAGTGTATGTGTAAAATTTCTCTTGTGCCATGTATTGAATGGGAGTCTGATCAACTTTTCGTGTTGAATAAGAGCCGCTTTTTCTATTTCATATTCAATGGGATATTGGTTGGTTAGTATTTCCATAGCTGCTATTGGTGTGGTTTTGATAGCACCTGTAATTAATCTCAGACTTTGGTTTTGAAAGATTTGAATTTTTTTTGTGTTTGCTGTTACAAGAACTTCGCTGTAGTAAGTAAATAATGACTTTATATATACATTGTATGTTGTGTTAAGAGTTGCTCTGGAAGATCCCCACTTCATTCCTGTTAGACGTTTTAACAGTGAAAGGCGCCTCTCTGCTCTTTGTATTACATTTTCTATTTGTTTGGTCCATGTAAGTTTGGTATCAAATGTAACTCCTAAATACTTTGCTTCCTTTGTTTCTGGTAATTGTTGACCCTCAAAATTTAGTTTTATTTTTAATGGTTTTTTTCTTAGTGAAAAGATTTGGTAGTTTGATTTTGTTGTATTAACGGTCATGAAATTTTCTTTGGTCCACCTTTGTAAGTTGGTTAAGGATTGTTGCATGGTTTTTTCTAGTTCTGTTCTTTTGCTTTTTGGTTTTGAAGTCCACATTACTAAGTCATCAGCAAATAGTGCACACTTCACACCTGATTCTTGTATTTGTTGTGGCAGATCGTTAATAAATATATTAAAAAGCCACGGTGTACTTGTTTGTATTTAGATATATTTCTTCCATATCTGGTTGCAATAAAGCGTTGTGTTAGGAAATGACATAGCCATGAAAATATTGGGCCTTGTATCCCTATTCTTTTACTTTCTATAGTAGTTTTGTTCTGCATATAGAATCATATGCACTTTGGAAATCAATAAAAACTGATAAATTATCTTCTTTTCTATTGAAGGAGTCTTTGATTTCTTGACTGAGAAGTAAGACTTGTTCATTTGTAGAGTGGAACTCTCTGAATCCAGCTTGACATGGGGATATTAAATTTTGTGATTCTAGAAACCAATTTAACCTGTTTGACACCATTCTTTCCATCACTTTTGTTATTATGCTAGTAAGAGGTATTGGTCTATAATTTTTATTTCTGATGCTGTTTTGTCTTTCTTCAAGAGTGGGACAATTTTTGCTTTTCGCCATTCAGCAGGTACAGTGGTTTTCCAGGATAGATTGTAGAGTTTCAGTAGTTGTTGTTTTGCTGTTTTTCCAAGGTTTTTTATGAACTCTGGATGTATGTGATCTGGTCCAGGAGACTTTTTGTTTTTTAGATTATTTATTGAAAGAGAGCAATAGCAGTAATACTAACCGGTTTTTAGAGAGCACCATATTTTTGTTTTGGCGGTCACATCGCTCTCTCACAACCCCCAGAATGTCTGGAGGACCACACCTGTCGTTGGTTTACGGGTCTCACCGACCTGACCGGAAGAATTATCAAAATAAATTCACCGACCATATCCTCTGATTACCAATAGGTATAATAACCTATATGGAAAGAATAGATGTGAAGTGGTGATCGGGAGAGATGGTGAGTGGGAGAGAGAGCAAGGGAGTGCGTGAATTTACTGTTCATATATATAGGCTTAGAGCATCTGTATCTTCATTTAAAAAGTAAAAAAGAAGGGAAAAAAAAAGACACCCAGTGGATTATGGATATAGAACTGTAAGTTAATGAACCAATGTTCTTGAAAAGTTGAAATTGGATTTTTGGGCAAACATTTTTTTTTATTCAAGTAAAGGCCCTTGTCGAATTTTACTTAAATTGGATAAAGTTTGATTAATTATTAGAAATTAAATTTGTGATCCATAACTATTGTTAGATTTTGATTTATTAAGCGAATCATTAAAATTGTTGACTTTATTAAGCCAATATTTTGAA